>BDMV01000009.1:14375781-14497023 GCA_008326285.1 Oryza officinalis
GGCGGGGCCGAACGGGGGCAGCACGGAACGGCGCCGGCGGGAGCCGTTGGGGAAGAGAGAGAAAGGGGAGAACGGGCGAGCGAAGGAGGAGACCGGGAAGGAGAGAGCTGGTGCTCCCGGCTCGGGCGCGCGCGGGCCGAGCGGCCTGGCGCGGCCCAGCGGGGGGGGAGAAGGTGGCCGAGCGGGAGGGACTGGGCCGAGGCGGCCCGCGAAGGGAGAGAGAGAGAAAAAGGGAGGCCGAAGGCTAGGGGACTGGGCCGGCAGCGGCCCAGGAGGGAAGGGGGAGAGAGAAAAGAAGGCCGAAGGGGGAAATCGGCCCGAGGGCAGAGGGGGGTAAAGTGGACTTTACCTGAGAAAAAAAGAGAGGGAGTTTTAGGGCTCGGATTTGAAATCCGATTTCGCGGTTTTCTCCGGGATTGAACTGAGAGGGGAAACTCGAGACCTTGGCACACAACAAGACTTGACCAAGAACAAAATTTTTGTAAATAGGGTTTTTAGTAATTAGGTTTTCCCGCTAACGCCGCGACAAAGCGGGCGTTACATTCTACAGCTGATTGGAGACCTCCTTCCAGCAGGTCATGTACTACCAGAAACAACATACCGAGCGAAGAAGGTTGTCTGCCCACTCGGACTGGAAGTGCAGAAAATTCACGTATGTCGAAATGACTGTATCCTATATCGAGGTGACCATGCAGACTTGGATACATGTCCAGTTTGCGGAGCACCGCGGTATAAGGGTGGAGTTAACGATGATGATGATGTTGATGATGATAGTGGTGGCCCAGTCCTGAAGAAGAGGAAAGTGTCCGTTAAAGTTGCGTGGTATTTTTCTATAATCCCTCGGATTGAACGCATGTATGCAAACAAAAACATGCAAAGATGATGCATTGGCACCACGAAGAGCGTAAGAAGGATGGAATGATAAGACACCCTGCCGATGGATCTCAATGGAGAAAGATAGATAGAAAGTACAAAATGTATTTTGCGGAGGAGATTAGGAATATAAGGTTTGGGCTGAGCACGGACGGGATGAATCCATTCGGTGACATGAGCAGTCGGCATAGCACGTGGCCAGTGGCACTTGTAATCTATAACCTTCCTTCATGGTTGTGCATGAAGCGTAAATATATTATGATGCCACTTCTAATCCAAGGGCCCAAGCAACCTGGCAACAATATCGATGTCTACTTCAGGCCATTAGTGGATGATCTTAAGTTTCTATGGGACCGGGGTGTGCTGATGTGGGATGCGTACAAAAGAGAGTACTTCACCTTAAGGGCAATGTTGTTCGTTACCATCCAAGATTACCCTGCAGCTGGTAACACATCCGGGCAAACAGTGAAAGGTGGTTGTGCATGTGTGCAGTGCATGCGGGATACAGCGAGCAGGTGGCTGAAGTACTCCGGAAAGACTGTGTGCATGCGCCATCGGAGGTTTCTTTCAGCCGGCCACCAGTACCGTAGCAATACAAGAGATTTCGATGGCACGGTGGAGGAGGGTACAGCTCCAACACACCGTACTGGCAAAGAGATTTTTGAAGAGGTACAAGATATTGAATGTATATTTGGTAAGGGGCAAGGCAATCGAAGCGCAACGAGCAAGGGTGGTGAGAAACCTCTTTGGAAGAAGAAATCTATCTTTTGGAAACTACCATATTGGAAAGATTTGGATATCCGTCACGCAATTGACGTGATGCACGTTGAGAAGAATGTGTGCGAGTGTTTGATGGGACTCCTGCTAAACATACCCGGCAAGACAACGGACACTTTGAAAGCCCGGAGAGACCTCGCAGACATGAACATCAGGTCCGAGCTACATCCTCAAGAACGTCCCAATGGTCGCCAGTACCTCCCTCCCGCGTGCTACACCCTTAGTGCCGCAGAGAAAATAAGCCTGTTGGAGTGCCTGCAGGGTGTCCGAGTCCCTTCTGGTTACTCTGCGAACATTAAAAAACTTGTCAACATGAAAGAGAAAAAATTAGTGGGCATGAAGTCACATGATTGCCACGTGCTGATGAGACAACTTCTTCCTGTTACTATTAGAGGCATTTTGCCAGATAAGGTTCGAAACCCAATCATAAAGTTGTGCTCATTCTTCAACGCTATATATCAGAAGGTGATCGATCCAAGCACGCTAGACAAGCTCCAAGCAGATGCAATCATTACCCTTTGCCAGCTTGAGATGTGTTTTTCACCATCATTTTTTGATATAATGGTTCACCTCGTGTCACATATCGTGAAAGAGATAAAGATTCTCGGCCCAGTGTATCTGCATAACATGTGGGCTTTTGAGAGGTTCATGGGGATCATAAAGAAGTATGTGCGTAATAGAGCTCGATCAGAAGGCAGTATCGTAGAGGGTTATGCAACAGAGGAGGTGGTTTAGTTCTGTATCGACTATATGGATTTGCATCCCATTGGTGTGCCGATGTCTCGACACGAGGGCAGGCTACTAGGGAAAGGGACACTAGGGCATAAGGCAATTTTCGCTCCTAGCCTAGAAACATTACGGCAAGCACATTTCGCAGTGCTCCACAGTCGGCCTTGGTGGCTCCATTTGTCGACATGCATTATAACACACTCCGTAGCGAGAACCCAAACAAATCAGAGGCATGGATAGCTAAGCAGCATAGGTTGAATTTTGGCGATTGGTTACGGAAGCATATCATGGCTATGAATCCTGATAGTGACCAGTTGTATGTTTTGTCTCGGGGACCTGCGAGCACAATTCATTCATTCCAAGGGTATGACATTAATGGATATACATTTTACACGAGAACCCAGGATGCCAAGAGCTCATATCAAAACAGTGGTGTCCGCATAGACGCCTTCGACAGTAATGGTGTAGAACAAACGTACTATGGTTATATAGAGGCATTCTGAGAGTTTGAATATGGACCGCTGAAGGTACCACTTTTTCAGTGTCAATGGGTCAAAATTCCAAGTGGTTTGAGGATTGACAAGTACGGAATGTTCATCGTGGACTTAAACAATGTGGGTTATCAAGATGAATCATTTGTGCTCGCAAAATCCGTAACACAAATTTTCTATGTCAAAGACCCTTCTTCGTTGACCGATCGCCACGTGGTTCTCCATGGAAAGCAAAGCATTATCGGAGTTGAGAATATCGTTGATGAGGAAGGCTACGATCAAATCGACGAGCTACCACCGTTTGCAACAGATGTAGAAGGAGGTGAAGAAAGTCAGGAAGACGAAGACGAAGAAGAAGCACCATATGTTCGCAGCGATCATGAAGAAGGAGTAATTGTGATCGACATGCATGTTTGAATTTTATTGTAACAAACATGAATGTGTAATGTAATGATAAATTACATCAGTTTACTGCTAATTTGTACTACCATGAACAAGCCTATACTGTGAGCTTCGGTATTTCTTAATCCTCTAAAATCGTTACATCCTACAATAACTAAAAAATTGCACATGTTTTAAAGTAGCAAGCATGCCAATTATGGATGTACAGGTACGATATGGTTGTCTGTTCATTTCAAAATAATTTATGTTGAATTACTATGAAAATTTTGTATTACAAATTGATCATTCATTGAAACAAGTGGTAGCTGAAAAATTTATATGTGATTACTTTTTACGCGAGTCCCCTGTTATAATCAGTGGAAGCATTGATCATTGGCCTAAAAGGACAAAGTGGAAGGACATCCAATACCTGAAGAAAGATTGCTGAAGATCGAACTGTTCCTGTTGAAGTAAATGCATTTTGCTCTTTACACTAGATGCTGAAAGACTATTATATGGAAACAAGCCATTTCTGTTTAGTTAACTTTGTTTAAACATGATTATTCAATGCTTATAGTTTTTATAGTGCATTAATGTTCATAGTAAAAAAATTGAACGTCAATATTATTCCTTTTTCAATTGAAGTAAAATAAACAAGTGCATCTAAACTTGGTGCTAAGTTTTATTACTTATTTGTAACAAACAACCTATATACATCAAAATTTGATCTTTAGCGAACTTGGCCAGCTGTCTGCAAGTAACATTAAGTTATAGTAGATTATTTTCTATCTTGTATTTGTCTCTGACTTAACTTGCTTGTACAAAGGTGCAATTTTGAGAAATGTATTACAATCTATTCTTCCGGTTGCAAGTCGGAACACTAATTTTTTGCCTTGGTGATCAATGTCTTCATTTTCAATAACAATTTTCTCACATTTGACCTGAAAAATGTAATACACTTAACTTGTTCCCCATAGCAATTCAAACTTCAATAATAAGAATGAGTGAGAAGATTGCCTGGACCTTCATTTTAATTTGTGCACTGCTTGGAGTTCATATAAGCCACATAGGTAGTGGTTCGTATTTACAACCGGTACCTATTATGGTAAAAGGTGCCGGTTTTAATTAAGAACCGATACCTATAAGATACAAAAGGTACCGGTTCTAATTTAAAACCAGCACCTTTTTGCCAAAATAGGTACCGGTTGTTAATACGAACCGGTACCTATGTGGCTTATATATATATATGCCGTCGTCTCTGCCGTTGCCATTTTCCCCAAACCAGCCCGCCGTCGCCATCGATCTGGTGGCCGCCACCCGCCGCCCGCCGTCGCCCTTCACCGCCGTCCCCTCGCTCACCCGCCAGCCAGCGCCCTCCAGCGCCATCACCGCTAGCCAGCGCCATCCCCGTCCTCCACCGCCGTCGGTCCTCCCCTAGCCTGGATCGATCTACCGCCGTCGCCGTCCACCGCCATCTAGTACCACCACCGCCCTCCTCCGCCACTGTCCTCCATCGTCGCCGTTGCCCTCATCCTCCCTGCCATCAGGTATGTAAGATGGATTTTACTAACTAGAGCTTAAGTTTGACTATTAAGTTAGATTGATTAATGTGATTCCAACAGCGTGCTTTTGTATTTGCTCTTTCAAGGCCTGGCCACCGAACCTATCAACCACTGCAAGCTGCAACGCAATACTGATTACTGAGAGCCAATGAGGATGGTGAAAACTTAAAAAGTTGTGAGTATTAATTGACCAGATTGCTTGTTAGCTTGTTAATCCTATCACATAATCAACCAGATAAGTAGATTCCGAGATTGTTCCTGATGTGCCAATTAGTAGACGTTGAGAATATCAATTTGTTTATTTTGGTTGATTTTTTTAAATGTTCCAAAAAAAATCTACAAACAGAAATTCAAATATATCTTCTAGTGACAGAATTAAAGGCATGAAACCACTTAAATTTAGAACAAGAGAACTTGGAACATTATGTTTTGCTTGCCTTTTTCCCTTTGGTCATGAGGCCCCTCTGTCGCAGAAGTGCACGCAACCTCTCAACTGTGAAGGTCTGTAGTGTGTGACCTGAAAATCCAGGTGCCGCTTCTTCTGCCGTATTAAAGTTTATTAAAGTTATTAGAGGAATTGGGAGACTGTACATGAGCGTGCTATTGTCTTCTTTTGAAATGCTAAAGCATGCATCAACATACTCCTGATCTTAAATGCAAAATAGAAAGACAGTTAGTGGCTTTTAACATGAAAACCTAGAACAAGGTAAACATTCCTCTTGGTTGGGTACTTCACGAATTCAAATGTATATAGTCATGGCAGAAAGTTCGATGGAAGGTGGCAACTTTGGCCACTTCCTTTTATTTTCTTTTTGTTTCTTTTTTTTTAGTAGAAGCTTGAAAAGGGTTGGCTTCTGGTAAATCTGGACAATTGATCATTTGCTCTCAACTAATTTATATAGTCATATTATCCCAACTAATAAGCAATCATGAAGGACAAACAGTTTCATGACGACAAGCAGATATGAATCAAATAACTTGCATTAATCCTGGATCAATGAATGGACAAACAGTTAAGTTGTCATCGTTCTTGTGTATCAAAGAGTTGTGCTATAAATTCCAGAATTCAGACGGTAATAACACTTGGCCTGAGGAAACAACTTACTTGGTTGAGGAGGTACATCACATAGTTGTTTAGTCCTACACAACTGTACTCCTTAGTTCAGTATTTGGTTTCTTCATTTTCCTGACAAATTTCTTTTAATATAACTGTTCAGTTATTTCATTCAACGGCACCAAAAGTTGTGGACGTCATACGCTTAGTTAAGATTGCTCAGGTAATCATCAGTATATCTAGCCCTCACCAACTCATGTTATTCCATATACTTTGACATATTATTCCATTTGGTTGAGCATATATACCAAATTGGATTAATTGATTACTATAAGTTCGTACACTGATTTCTTGCTATTTATTTAGGAGTAGTTCTAGCCTAGGTCTACAAAATGAAATGTCAGGAGAACAAGATAACAGTAGGCCTGCAAATTCTGGAGAAAGCGACGGTGGTAATGGTAGCCCAAGTGATTTTCTAAACTTGAATCAGCCCGGTGATAACCCTGATAACTCTACGAATACTTCAACCTCATCGGGAAGAAGAAAGTCTAGAGGTCCAACTAGGATGCCCTCAGGTCTATACACTATCACAGAGTTAGCTGCAGATGGGACCCCTATAGCTCCAGAATCGGCACTCACCCCATATGGCAATGCTATAGGCGTCATCGTGAAGGATGACATCCCCATCAAGTACCGGCACTGGAAGAGCAGTGATAGAGATGAATTGGAGTGGACGGTACCAGATAGAGACAAGGAACTTGCTTGGGAAAAGTTAAAGCGGACATTCCAGTTTCCTGAGGGTTCAGAAGAACTCGCAAAGTCCGGGGCTCTTAAGAAGATGTCCATCAGCTTCAAGAAATGGAAGACGGATCTTAACAGGAAGTTTGTCAAGAAGGGCCTGACACCAAATTTTGAAGATGCCAATTATCGAAGGTGTCGTCTTTTCTGGGATGACTTTATGGCCTATAGAACATTAGATGAAGCAAAGGAGATTAGCGAAAGCAACCAGGCCAATGTGGCCAAAAACCGATACCCTCACCGTCTCGGCCCTAGCGTATATGCTAAGAACATAGTCAAATGGCAACTCCGGGAAGATGAGCTGCTGCAAAAGGGAATCGAGATCGAGACGAAGGACTGGTGTCAACGGCGAAAGAATTACCAATACGCCCGAGGTTCAACACTCTCGGATACAGGCGAGTTGGTACACAAGAGTCCTCGAGAGCAAGAAGTGCCCCAGAGGCTCCACGATGCCCATCAAAAGTCCTCAGAAGGTTCTTTTCTTGCGAGCAAGGAGAGAGATGAGCTTACACTTGCATTGCAGAACCCTGAGCATCCGGGACGCACAAGAGGAATAGGCCTAGTTCCATGGAGGGAAGGTTTTCCTGAAGACAGACATAGGTACCGGTCTCGGAGCAATAAAAATTCCAGAGACTAATCGGAAGAGATAAGGCAATTGAAAGAACAAATGGCACTGGTAATGGCGAGGCTTGAAGGTCAGGATGGAGGCGATGCTGGCCGTGTAACCAGTCCAGGTGGGAGGAAAAGCAGCTGCGCTTGAACTAAGGTTCATTAAGAACCATACACGGTTCATTACCCCGTGGACGACATCACTATACGTACTGCATGCAGGCTGCATGTGCCACTTCAAAACATCACTCAAGAGGTGGCACGCGCTATGGCACATCCCGTAACGGAGGAAGGAAGGATACACGGTAAGCCGATACCAAGTGGCTACTCAAGGGTTGAAGTGGAGGACGTGCCGAGGAGATACAGGGCAGTGCAGCTTTATTTTGCTCCAGAGGAGGGGGTGAACACTCTTGGAGAAGCCGTCCACAACATAATCCTATGGCGTAAGCGTTTCATTATCTTCCCTTCAAGAGATGGTGATGACGAGCCAAGCGATGGCGGGTCTAGCTCTGAAGGACTTCCTCTCTCCCCTCAAAGGATGCCAACTCCACCACCATTGCCACATAAGAGCCCGTCTCCTCCACCGGCACAACGTAAGAGCCCATCTCCTCTAGAGGCAGCACATCAGAGCCTAGCTTCTTCAGACCCACCGAAAAAGAGGGGGCACCTCTGTAAAACTTTCCATATGTCTGAACCACCATCTCTGAAGAAGACCAAGAAGACACCATTGCCTTACAGGTCGGAGCCATCTTTGAAGGAAAAAATGGCAGCGACAAATGTGAAAGTGCCAGTTGAAGTACAGGATCACTTCATTCGCATGGCAAGGCCACCTGCTCGAAAGCCACCTATTACAGACTTCCGACGCACGATCAGGAAAAAAGGATTGCAAGAATTTTCCAAGAAAGAATTCGAGAAAGATGAGGCCAGCAAGACTATGCAAGACTTTCTAAAAGAGGCAGGGCTGAAAAGTTTGTCTGATGTGGATAATATTGAGATGGCCCCATTGGCAGCTCAGTACAAGCTTGGCCATTCTTTGACTACCGACGAATGTCACAAGGTCGTTGGCAATTGTACTCAAATGAGAAGGGTAAAAGAGTGGTACTTACAGATGGCCAAGGAGGGTAAGGAGATGTTCCCCGTCTTTTACAGGGACGAGGACTTTCATCACTGTGATGGTATAGTTTGGGTCCCATTTAAAGAACTATTTCATCTATATAATCTGAGGGAGCTAGACTTAAGGTAATTCAGTTATGGGCATTGTAAGTATACTCGACCTCACGCCATTTTTCTAAGTAAATATCCTTGTTGCGTGTCTAATTTTTTTCCTTATGCAGAATGGGGGCGCTTGAATGTAGAGCGACCCATAACAAGCTAGGATTCCTCGATCCACAAATAGTCAATTCCTATAATATTGAGGACGGCGAACGGTCCTCCGAAGAAGTGCTGAACTACCTTTACACATACTTTGTCAAGCTGCAGGACATGAATACCATCCTTTTGCTCTACCACTTTAAGTAAGTGTGGCATTATCGTTGTACCTCCCATCTTTGTACTTTAAGATATTAATTGTTCTCTTCCCTTGTATGTAGGCTTCACTGGATTCTTATTGCGATCCATTTAAACGATTCCAAGATTGTCGTCATGGATGGAATGAGGAAACCGCAAGCCAACTACCAATCCCTCATTGACATCCTAGATAAGGCACTTGTGGAGTATAAGAAGAAGTGTATTTGACATGCTCCGTATGCAAATACATTTCGAGTTTGGTGCCACCCTTATTGCTCATGTCAAGATCCGGACACGAGCACATGTGGGTTCTACGTGATGAGATTTATATGGGTTTTCATGGAGGACGGCAACTGGAACATTACGGATGCTGAGGTTCGCCATGTCTCTTAAGACATAAATCCAATTTTCTAAACACATAGTACCTTTCCACATCTTTAATCCTTTCATTTGCAGAAATTAAAGCTCCCAACAAGTAAATTGCTACCACATGTTTGCTTGGGCCTCGTTGAACAGCTATGTGGATTCATTTTCAACCATATCATCTCGTCAAACGGTGCATACAACATTTCAAAAGCTGCTGCTGGGCTAGTGGGTTTCATTGAGGCTGGTGGCCCTAGTGACACTTTAGATAGCCGATCAACGATAAAGCATACAAAGACCTAGAATTAGTGGGCCATACCTTTCAAACATTTTCTAAGTATCTTGTAGATTAGTTATTTCGATTGATGTGGTTTTCTTAATGTCTTGAACATGCATTAAGTTTCTCTATTTGTTAATGTTTATCTATTATTTTTTGACACATATATCTAACCATGTATTAAATTTTTTCTATTTAATATTTTTATCCCTAACAGCAACAGGTGATCTCACTGACTGGATGTGGCATGGATGAGGGAGGCATCATCATTGTTGTCTCTGTAAGCAACAGGTGAACATGTGTAACTAAAATTTTCATATGAGTACAAGTTTAGAGCATTTGAGATGTTATAGAGCTCAAGCGAATTTTTGTCAAGTCTCATGAGATGTGTAACACATCTGGTCGCCGCCTTCGTGTGGTTTGACGGGCACGTCTCAAGCTGAAGTTGACTGGCACGCTGAGTCCCAGCAATATTATCTATGCTCTCTACTCGAGACTTTGGGTTTTATATTATGGTTGCTACTTGACTTCAACCTGCAGCCTCTGCTGCACCACACTAAGAGTTCATTTTGGAGAGCATAATTTGTAGGCGAAGGGTTTGGCTCCTCTATGTTTCCTATGGAATCACAAGTATATGAAAAATTCCTATGTATTTCCTATGACCAATTCCTTCATTTCAAACAAATCTACAGTGATCCAATCCATAGGATTTCAAATTCTTGGTAATTTTATTTAGGATCTCCCACAGTAATCTAAAAGGATATAATTAGAAATGAAAGTAAGTTCATTTTACTACCTTAAACTATTTGGCATGCAGGTGCACTTAAACTTCTAAACTATTTTTTCTCACTTCACCTCTAAATTATTAAAAAATAGTTCACTTTTCCCATTATGATACATCTTTTTTCTCTTTGTACAATATGTATTTAGAATTGAAATTTTGTGGGACGATAGATAACATTACACCATACACCTCAACTTTTTTAAGAAAATATACAATCACAGACCATTAGGCATTAGATAGGCACTAGTGATAATTCCGTGTACGTTGCACGCTGCATATGAATACTACAATAGACCTGTAGTTTCTCTTCCTTTGTTGAAAACACCAAACCTAATCAATGTTAACTAATGTGCTGTGTTGCAAATAATGCCTGTCATTCTGGCTACATTTCTAGAAGAGTAAATTAATTGTGGAAAATTTTGGAAGAACTATGTTTTTGGATTCGAACAGCTTTGCCAGAATCAATTCTTAACTCTACCCCAGAAAAGTTAGCATAATCCCATATTCGTGACATTACATCTGGTTCACCTAAAATGCTTTTAGGCA
Source organism: Oryza officinalis (assembly GCA_008326285.1). NCBI lineage: Eukaryota > Viridiplantae > Streptophyta > Magnoliopsida > Poales > Poaceae > Oryza > Oryza officinalis. The sequence continues at coordinate 14,386,532 of BDMV01000009.1, forward strand.
GATAGAACTGAAAGGTTAAGGGGTTTTCAGAGAAGAGGAAATAGTTTTCACCGTTATGGATAACTTCGCTCTGCTATTAATTGTTACATTGATAGAAAAAATAGAAGTTAGTAAGCCTCATCTAGGGCTTTGACAGGATTAAAATGAACCATAACACTGATGCATGATCCTACCCTGGTCACAAAATTCCTTTCTGTTGCACTAAAAATATGTACTTTTGCAACCTTGGCAGTCCAGGCACGTCCTTTAACAGTGTGAGTCACAACTTCACTACTAGATCTGTGAATAATGCATGTCCAGAATGTTTACTGGGTTAGGTCTAAAAGATCTAACATCATTGGTGGAAGGGTTTTAAATGGTTTGAGAAGTGGATTGAATCCACATGAGGCAAGTGGGTTGGATTGGTTTGGTTTGATTTGAAAAATGGGTTGGATTTTGTGATTTCTGCGATGTGAATGTAATATTGTAATATTCTGTAATTTCTGTGTTTCAGAAAATATTATATGTGACCCTGAAATTATTTTTTTTGTGCTTCAAGACTATAGGTGCCGGTTCCTGTAAAGAACCGACACCTATGAGGCATCAAAGGTACCGCCTTATCACTTACAGGTGCCGGTTATTTATAGAAACCGACACCTATAATACTATATAGGTGCCGGTTCGACATTTACAACTGGCACCTATAGTGTTATAGGTGCCGGTTGAGAAACCGGTATCAATGGCTTTGATCATTGGTGCCGACTAATTGATGCCGTCGTTAAAATCGGCACCTATGAGGTTTTTGAAACCGACACTAATAAGTATTTATGTAGTAGTGCATAAGGGCTCACATGTCATAAACAGCGAGTGACAAATTTTTTATCATCACAACTTAAAATAGCACAAAGTTAAATGTCCCTTTTCTTCCATATCAGCGAGGCAATAGGTAGGCGGTGTGCTGGCGTTGACCGTGTGTGCCCGAGCTGACGGCGTCTGCGGCCTCCTCCCTCCTCGCGTGCTCTCTCTCCCCAGCCGCTCGTCCTCGTCAAAGCAGGCGACTGCGATATGAATCTCTGCATGCAATTCACATATGTGTCTTCCTATCATCTGCATCAAATCGATCTGTGTCCCCGGTTGCTCGTTGCTAGTCCTCGCCATCAGCTGCGGGTCATCCTTGCATCCTTCTCTCTTGTCAAATTTACGAGATTTTATTTGCATGAGATGAATGTCCCTTGCTATCAGGAAGGTTTGTTTAAGCATATTGTAGTATTTTTGTTTCATCTATTTCTTCGGTAGACATTATTTTATGTGAGCAAGAATTAGTTTATGATGTGGGCAAGTAATTTGTGATGAGATGATTAATTTGTGCTTGAGCATGATATGGCAACATATTTATCTTTTTGTTAAATTTTTGGGTTGCTACGGATGTATTTTTTAGTGTGAGTTTATTTTTTTTTGGGGATGCTAAAAATGTATTGTTCATGTGAGAGTGGTAACCTCACCAATTCTACTTGAGAAAATATCTCTATCCATCTATCCCACCTCATCCCTCCGTTCAAACAGGTGATGGAGTCATTTCATCCCTATTTATCACTTAACCAAACAAAAAAAATAGGGTTCGCTCCATTTCTCTAACCAAACAAAAATAGAACCATCCTATCCTATCCTAGTAAACAAGGATGGACCTAACCCATCTCAGCCCGTCTCCAAACAAAACACATGCATAAAGGCTCTATTCATTAGATGGTGTTGGAAGCTAATCTTTCGTGCACGAAAAACAGAACGATTCATTAGCGTATGATTAGTTAAGTATTAACTATTTTTTAAAAAAAATAGATTAATATGATTTTTAAAGTAATTTTTGTATAGAAAACTTTTGCAAAAAAATATACCATTCAGTAGTTTAAGAAGCGTGCGTGTGAAAAAGAGAGAAATGAGTTGTAAAAGGAGTTGGGAAAGTGTTCATCCCGGCTTCTAGTGGGGACCCATCAAATTTTATTGTCCAAATTATATATACTGAAAGACTAGAAAATGCTACATCATTGTAACGACATAGTTTATATTTGTTGATATAATGATGACGTTAGCACAATACCTACGTAGCAGACCTTGGTATCTTAGGTATCATGTCTGATACCACCGGTCATACCTAGGTAAAGTCTGATACCTAAGATATTATATTGATGTCAGCATGATACCTAGTTACTAGAACTTAGTACCTACTTAGGTATAATGTTTGGTACTAGATTTGATTTGAAACCTGCTTGGAAGAGCTTCTGGAAGCCAACTTCTTCTAGAATAAGAAGCTCTTCTAAACAATACAGCTTTTTGTCCAGATTCCGAGAAGCAGTAGCTGTTGGGATACGCATAGGCCACGATAGCATAAATCAAAATTTTTCTATTCCGCAAACCAGGAACCATGCAAGTACGAGATCATAGATCGTTACCACTCGACGCGCTGTGCAGCGGAAGTAGGTACTAAGAAGCCGAAGGAACGTTGGCGACGTAGCGCGCGTCGATATAGAGGAAGTAGTAAATCGCAACAACCCGATCTTCTCCTCCTCGTGCGTACGCCCCGCCGTGCTCTCACGCCGATCAACACCGCAGACCAACGGTGCCTCTAACGGAATCCACACGTCCAGGGATGAAACACGTCGCACGAACATGCTAGCACCCATGTGCGACTAGGGTTTTGCTTGGGGGAAAGTGACGGCTAGGGTTTCTCTATGACGACCAGCCTCATCACCTGAAGGATATATATAGAATCCATAAATGGGCCTCCTAGGCTCATAGGAGTCCTACTCGGATCTCTATCCAAATTGAGCAAATATTGGATCTCCATCCAATCCCTTTATTCTAGTCCGTTAAGTGTGTGACCCTATAGGTTCATGTACACTCAGCTGCAACCTGAAAAACCTTTTTCGGTCCACGTGTCAACAGCGGCCCCTAGCAGAACATATTGACCCACCGGGCATACATAAAGATCATATCAGCTGAACCTCTAGTGTATACTTGTATGAACCCCTTTGTCTCACGATATCGATTAAGCTCAAGACTAGATATGTGTCATCATTTAATAGCTCAATCATTCACTCGATCTTGTAATAGATTATTTAACCTGCGATTGACTCCTCAATCACTTTTGGCATGGTCATGCACTTCCATAATCTATAACATCGAGGGGCCCAGAGATATCTCTCCAAGGGAGGGGCAAATCTCATCTTGATTATTCATATCCCACTACATGTTTTATAGCATGCCCGAAGACTACTTTTATAACTACCCAGTTACGGAGTAGTGTTTAGCAGCCCCTAAGCAAGCTACTACACATGTTGAAAACCATGATAATCTCAGGTCTAAGGATTCTACACCAACACTAATATGAGACAGCTAATGGCACATCACATATAGCTCTTGCAGTATCTCATGTTGGTCTATCCAACAACATGTTCTTCAATATGTGTCTACATTATTAATTTGGTATCTCCATGCCATGATCCATGAGACATGATCATCAATCAATAAATGCGTTGATCATTGAACCATATTTGTTTCATATATGATATTTGATTAGAGATCCTTTAGAAATAGTAACATACAACATAAATAGTCTCATGAACGAATCACATATTCATTGATCAATAATAAGTTATTTATTTCAAGGAACAACATATAATAAAGATATAAACATAGTATGTAATACAATCATCTCTATGATTGCCTTTAGGGCATATCATCAACAATAGCTACAAAATCTAAAAAATGAACTATAAACCAAAAGTTAGAAACCCCAGTTTTTCTAGATTCTTAGAAGCTGACTACCAGCAACCAACTACTATGGGTGAGTTCTTCACCCTACTTTCTCAACTTACATCTCTCTTTTTTCACGCGCACACTTTTCAAACTGCTAAACGGTGTATTTTTTGCAAAAACTTTCTGTACGAAAGTTGCTTTAAAAAATCATATTAATCCATTTTTTAAAAAAAAATTAGTAAATACTTAATTAATCATGTGCTAATGAGTCGCTCCATTTTCCGTGCGGAAGGAATTTCTTCCTAACACGAACACACCCTATATGTTTCTCACAATATTAAGCTTCCCAACACAGGCCCTTGGTACCTGCGATAGCATGACGGTGTTATGCTGTATATATACTGTTCCATTGAATCAGCAGTGCACCATTCCCTAATCACCCTCTTATATATACCATGAACATCAGGTATAAATTAAGACCAGAAATATAAATTAATTAATATAACTTTCGATAAGACTCATCTCCAATACTCCATATCTTTTATACCAAAACTCCAACAACCGGCCATCTTACTCGTCAAGGCAATGACTTTCACCTACATTGACTACATGTGCATCTAACACACAAGTGCTTAAATCCACGAATATGCCTCACAATATAAAAGGATATAAGTATGTAAAATTTTTCTTCATATCGAGATATGATAATGTTGTTTCAAAAATTAAAAAACAGGGAAGAGCTAGGGAAAAAAATAGTGGTCTACTATACATTAAAATTCAACCTCCTTGTATTTGACAACATTAGTGAATAGTAACCCCATTGCATCGTGCATTGCAGTTATCTTATCTAATTATCCACAGTTAGTTTGCTCCGTATAAAAACTACAAAGAAGTTAAAAAACAGGGAAATATCTACCTATTTGGACTGTTGTGTGTGTGATGCGACTTTGTTAGATCAACTAACATTCACCAGGATATAGACTAATAGACATTGAATTAACAAGGCCTAAATGATTGTCACGAGTCAAATCATCTAACCGTACGGCTGAACGGCGGTCCGCTAACGTTAACAAGGAACAGTAGGTAGAACGTGCCCAAAGGAAATGGTAATAATTTCACGATCCAATTGCAAATAAAAAGAATTTTATTATTCATGAGAAAGTCCTAAAAAAATCTTTAACTAAAATATACACATTTCTTGCAAAGTCGGTTCAAAATATTATTCCGATGTGTCCTTATAATATTTGTTAATTACCCAAAGGGTATTTTTAGTAAATAAAGAAAGAGTAGAATGTGGATTTCTTTTTACATTTTAGCATTTTTATAAAACATGTTATAGAAATAGACCACAGAGAAACTTATTGCAGATATGGATGTGGCATGCATGGAGGGATAAATGTCACGATGTTAAATAAGCTGGCGTGAACCGTCTACCACCTATGAAAACATTCATTTATGCCCCCACTACTCTCCGAATCCTTTTGAATTTTTTTTGGAAAACTGACAATTTTTTGTGTCATAATTTATTTTGCTATTTTTTATTTATAAAAAACGTAATTTTGGAGGTGGTTGTGGAATGTCCATCCTTCCTCCCAATCCATAAATCCTATTTACTTGCCATCAAATTAAAAAAGATAAATCAATGTATCATGATTCATTTCCTCAAATTTCTTTTTTTATAAAGAATTACATATAAGTTACATATATGTAATTCCTCAAATTTGGGAGAAGAGGGAGGAACTCACATCCTTCTCACAAATTAAGTTATTTTAAATAAAAATAAATTAGTGAAAATAAATCACGATACATTAATTTGTCAATATTCTCAAATTTGATAGTAAGATTTCTAGAGGTGTATAGAAAGAGAAAGGAAAGTTTTCGAAGGTGGCATAGAGTCGGTGTCAAACCGACTAACGTTAAGGGTTGGATTTCGTGCCAAATTATTTGGTGTATTTTATCTCGCCACCAATAACTTTGGCACAAGCTAAGGTATATATCTATGACAAGTTTTTTACATGTCTATTTATAAATATGTTTCTAAAAAGAGCTAAAATGTCAAAAATCCTGAGAGCAGAAAGCAATGGCTGCAATGGGGCCCACTCGGCCGCACGAGTGCGTGCCTCGACGACCTTCCTCTGGGCCCACTTTAACAACTTAAGATCCTGAAACTTCTCACTGGCACATGGGCCCCAAGGCGATGGACCCACCAACCAGTGAGTGATGAGGACCAGGCAACATGCAGTTTGGCGGGGGTGGACCTTTGCTCCTGGAGCTTCCACATGTGACTCCTCTGAAACTAATCTCTTGGGGTGGGGTTGTGTTAGGGTTAAAACTAATCTCTCGCGTATGTACCACAGAACAACGATTCATTAATATATGATTAATTAAGTATTAATTAGTTCAAGTATGTATGTATGTAATTTTTTTTGTTGTTTGTATATACTTAAGCGAAGTTTCACCCAAGACCATCTGAAATGCACAGATTAATATCAATGGAAATTCCTGACAGGAGCCTCAATACTTTACAGGAAAGTTTGTTGGAATCTTTAGCCCAATTATTTGTACGATAGTAATATATGTGTGCGGCGTCGTGTTTGTGGTGCGTGAGTTATGTGCGTCCAATCGTACTCTTAGAAAAGAAATAATATTTAAAAATAGTATGTGCTACTTGCACGGCTATTAGTTAGAAAAGATGAACTTACGATTACGATTGTACATTAAATATTTGAAAAAATTTTGAATTATCCCTCTTAACTATTATGGCAGTACGAATTACCACTTGAACCATAGACATCCTTCATCATTGCTTTAACTTGCTCTAAAACGGTTTTGCTCCTACGTGATGCACACATAGCAATCCCGGTAGCATAAATTTTTTTAAAAGCGGCGAGGCCTACATGTCATATCTTCCTCTATCCTTTGTTGCACATGTATGATATGTGGGCCCTGCTACTTTTTAATTATTTTATGTTGATTGGACTGCGACGTGTACGTCACGTAGAACCAAAATCGCTCTAGAGCGAGTCAGGGGGTAATTCGTCTGGTATGAAAAATTGAGGGTGAAGGATGTCTGGTTTTGTGGTTCAGAGAGGTAATTCGTACTGTCACAATTGTTCAGGAGGTAATTCAAACTTTTTTCTAAATATTTTACTTGAAAAAATATACAGTACATATTTGGGCTTGGATTTAACGTTTTCAGATAATGTGGATTTTGATTTTTCACTTTTTAGAAGGTAAAAAATAATTAATTTATGCTAGTACATCAATAACTTAAACAAAGAAAAAATCAAGAGAGAAAAACTAAAGCTCAATCATATCTTTCCTCAAATGTAGATACACATCAAGCATCGTCACCCGACAAACAAATCGTCATATGAAAACTGTCGAGAAATTTCTTCATCTAAAAGCTTTTTTTTTCCTCCATTGAGATGACAAACAATTTTGTTTTATTGCTTAACAAGCGTGCAACTTGGGTTGGAACGACTTGCAAGCAACGATGAGGCGAACATCTCACTCCTTTTCATGGTCTACTTGTTAATTAACTATATATCATGCATGCTCAAGTTAAGCTAAACTGGCCCTCCACGCACGGGTGTCCCTTATGTAAGATTATAATAATTTAATTAATTCAGCACCATGCATGTAAGCAAACATGGAGTTTGATAAAAACAATAGTAGATGCTTGTGTATGAATATATTAGCTCTCTCTATATAACATTAGTTGTGTTTGTATCATGCAAAATAAATTAGTTGGCGCCTAATTAGTTATTTTAATTTGGTGTACTTGATGGAGATTCCCGTACGTGTAGTATTTCCTATATATGTGTAACTATATTAATTAACTAGATGACTCCCCGCGCTTTGCTGCAAAAATTACTAAGTAACTTTTAATATTTTTTAATAGTCAAGCTAAGAGTAAAAATTATATTAGTCATTAACAATAAATAAAATTGATTTGTCAAACTATGTTTAGAGAGAAATAAATTTAATAGACTTTGTATGAGATTGCAGATGAAATATGATATCTCGCACGATGAATATATGTTAAGTATTATAAAAATGATATATATATATGTTAAAAATATTATAAAAATAATGTGAAGGGAGATGATTAGATGTTGATTTGTAGAATTCAATAAATTGTAGATAATGTTGCATGCTTGCATGAGTTATATATATAATTATTGCTAGTGGATGATGAGGTGACGTGTTTACATGTTGAGTTTTAGAATTAGTGGGATGTAACTTTATAGATTAGGCACTCCAATGAAATTCGCACATTAATATGACAAATAGTAAATAAAAATGAGAAAGACAAATAAAATTTTGCAGGTTAGGTAGTAATTTTTTATTTTAATTTAATAAATTAAAAGCTATTAAAAGTGGAAACTCCAGGATACCTTTGGTTTTATTAATGAAATTAGTTTGCCCTTGATCGATTACCTCATAACTTCAACAAAACCAGTATAAATTAAATAGACGATGCAAATACATGGGTTATCAATAACTAGTTAGAACTATAGTTTCCTCAAAAATGGCAATTTAAATTTGCTCCTACAAACGAAGCACGCACTCAGTATATATTTCTGTATATGCCACTATAACGAAATGGGATTTTAGAGGTGAGCAGCTCGAGGCTGGCTTGATATATCGAAGATGGGGTAAGTCTCCAGAGGTATTTGAGTGTGAATTCATTAATTAACAGAGGCAATCGGCTTAGTCGTCCACCACTGAGAATGAGTTTATTTACAGAGACAGTTGGATTAGGCAACCATATTTGTAAATGGAGATTTTCAAATATGGTTGGCTTAACCTAACGGCTTCTAAAAATATACTCTCTTCGTCTCAAAATATAAAAGGCTCAATCACTTCTAACACAAAAACAAAAAAAAATTTAATCATCTTTTTGTTGGATCATATCGATGCATACAAGCAAATAGCAATGTGATTGGAGGTTTGATGGTATAGAATTTAAAACAAATCAATTTTATAGAATCAAGAGAGGCTAGCTAATACAGACATGATAAAAAAATAGTTATGTCTTATATTTTGAAATGGAGAAGAGTACTTTATTTGGCGGTTGATTCAAAAGTTTTTTCCACGGATTTCCTTATGACCACTTATGCTGTGTAGTAGGGGCAGTCCAAAGTATAATAAAGATAGGATTACCTGGTTCAAATTAAAAACATTAGTTAAGTGAACCATCTATAATAAAATTTTCTCATATTAATATGCAGGTACTAGCTTGGAAGAATGTTGCAGGCACATGCTGATCTACAGAGAAGGAGGTCACAGAGTTGAGTGCATGCGTACACGTATCAACATATAAAATATACATACATACATACATGCCTATATAGGCATGCACCGATTAAACCACACATATATAAGACGAATGGTCAAACATCATACGAAAAATCAATAATGATATATATTTTGAAATAAAAAATATATATATAAGATGAATGATCAAACATCATATAAAAAACTAACGATGTTATATGCTTAAACGTCATATAAAAACTAATGATGTTATATGCTTTGAAATGAAGAGAGTACATGATATGCGTGACGAGCGGGTGAGCCGGGAGACGACAAACGCCGGCATTTGAGCTCGTCACGCGACAACACTCCTGTATTCTATTACCAGTTCGACCCGGTCGAGATCTACGATACATCAAGCCACGTACTCATGTACGTGATTGCTCTAGGATAATACTAATTAATATGATATATGTATATATATACGCGCGCGCTACAGCTGCTACTACCGAACCATCTAGCAAGCATTGTATTCACGAGTACGCTCTCTAACTCATAAATGATAAATGGTTTTAAAGAACAAACTCATAAAACCACATGTATTCTTTTGTAAACTATTAGGAGGTTTTAACATATGTAACTTTTTTCACAATTCCTAGCTCCTTAAATAGTCCAAATTTTCATCTAGATTTTAAACATTTATAGTTATTGAACTTTTTAAATTTATAGTTATTGAACTTTTTAATAAATGACTTAGTAGTTATATATAAGCTGGGAAAACATTTTTTTTATACTCTTACCAGCCAGCTACTCCCAAGTTGTTTTTCAGAATCCCGCTAGTTATTGGTCTTAGATTTTATTTGGTACAACTTCGAATCCAAGATTTTTTAAGCTAGGTATCGGATAAGTGAAAACCAGGGTCCCCATCATTGGCTACTGAGGACATCCCTGCCATCGATCCCCGAGCACGACTTAGGGCATATCCATCCTCGGGCGTGGCCCCCAGCAGGTTGTGTCTAGGCACATCCGCCCCCGGGTGCGGTCCCTGTCAGGCGGTGCTTCAGGCACATCCGCCCTCCGAGCGCGGCCCCCTATGGGTGGTGCTCGGGGTATCTTTATCCTCCGGCGTGGCCCCCCACGGGATGTGCTCAAGACATATCTCTCTCGCGCTCGGCCCCCGAGTGCTTAGGGGACAAGAGGAGTACAAAGCAGAATGTACAAGATCTACAGCTTCACGAGTCCTACAAAATCTACATCTTCAAGGTGTTGAAGATACAGCTCGTGGCATTGAAAATCTCCTCAAGTAATGTCCATCATGAAGTCCTTCGTTATCGATATCTTTGAGAAGTTCGTCCAAACTAACAAGAAAACCTATGATCAGCAATGGAAGCAGTCACGGGTACCCTGGGCACACGGTGTGCCCCGGGCGCGTGGCTGCCGCGAGCACGGTGGCTGCCGAGGAACAAGGCACAGGCATCTTGGGGGCCTAGGCTAAGGCCCGAACACGCCCTTTGCCCTGAGCTTTCTTGAGAAATCTCCCTCCCATTTATGAGCATCGGTGGGCTCAGAGGAATGATGTTGACCAACACCTTGCACAAACCGTAGGATAGAGTAACTAGGTGTACACCTACATGCCAAGAGTCATGGCGCTACATGAAGCTCTTTTCATGTCCACGTCAACCGATAGCTTTAGAGGGGCCAGCACATGGCACGTCCTCATCATCCGTCACCTAGGCCCACCTCAGTACTCTACAGAGCAGTCACATCTGGTCGACTTGCTCGGAGGGACGTCAACAAGACTAAACATACCTAATTCAGTGAAGTGGGTCCTACTCCTACACGTATGTACCGGCACTGTGGGCTCTCCTTGAGCTATAAAAGGAGGATCCATACCACCGGGCGAAGGGGGGATTCAAACTAAATTAGATTCTATCCATATCATAGGGAAGAAGGGCTCATCCTCTCCCACTTATAATATCCTCCAAGAACTCACTGTAATTTCCATCATCACTATCCACCAGAAAATATAGAAGTAGGATATTACGCTTTGAGCAGTCCGAGCTTATCTAAAAAAGCTTGCCTCCCTCGTTTTTCTATCGCGCGATACATTGCCTCGTTTCCGCGCACCAGCTCCCTGGTCGAATCTTCGAAAGGGGAGTTCACGCTTCCCCGCTAGAGGAGTTTCACACTCCGACATTATGTATTCCCACCAAATATCTATGAATCTGGATCCGTGATTACATTTATAATTTTTGGCTGAATCATTTATTTCTATTTTAAGTGAAAAATAAATATTAAAACCATTTCAAATTCATCGTGGATTTGAGAGATCTGAAGCTATGCCAAATTAATGTGGCTTGAGTTTAAATGATTTTTCATGGTGTTTAAGTCATAATTGAGTCTATAGGTTCGAATCAATTATGCTTGGGAAGTTTTAGAGAACCCAGCTTTTAGGTGGTTCACCAACTCGGACTATCTTGAATTTTAGAAGCATGCAGTAGCCAGTAGCTAGATATCAATTAAGTATATTTGTTTGAAGTTATCTTCAATTGAAACTGTAGGTTGATGCAGGGAGGTCTAGCAACCAATGCTTGCTTAAGTAGTCATGCTCAATAGTTCCGAATAGCCCTATCTGGGCTTAAATATATAACTACTCTAGCGGTCTAGCCGTGATCTTTATAACATGTATACTTATATTTATGAAGGGTGGGAGTAGATGACATATAAACAACTCGTACGATAGTTTGTTTAGTTATTTGTACGTTTATATAATTATCAATGATTTAATTATATAAATACTCTCTCCTTTACCGTTACTTAAAAGAATAATTTTCGTAAGCCCCTCACCATTAATTTCATAGATATATAAAAATACGAAGCACATGCTTGTAAACTAAATACACCAGACGATCGATGACATATGCCACCCATAAAAATCATTTAAATTTACTCGGGCGACATGTGTTAGGTGTTAGATGATCGTTCGTAATAACACAATATGCATAGGTTTCTACAGGTATCGATTATAACTTCACGTATATTTATAGAACGGAACGTTATATTCAGTCACCCATGTAAAATATATTTTCTAGGCGACGCACGCTTAAATGTCCTATTGTGATGTTGTCCTTTTATATTCTTTGTGACATTAGTTCAAGTTTTCAACTACGTTCACTACCATCAGTTTCGTGCGGACTTTAATCACAACCTCTCTTAAGACGAACTACCAGACGCCGGTCACATCCTTCACTATCCTATTATGACTCCTCAGCTCCCACAACTTGTTTATTTCCTATAGATAGAAGGCAATGTCGGTTTTCTCTCACCACAATCTCTATCTCCTCTCGACCAAACCTTTCTCCACTCGCTTCGACAATGATGGACTCACTGCGGAACCCGCGGTACATCATCACTAGAGAGTATAATTTTGTCAAGTTATCACATAATGACAAGTGAACGACATATCTGTGTGGTTTGGAATGGGCTGGCATGGTCCGTGCTGCTCAAGGAGCTGATGGGCGAAGCTCAGCTGCTCAATGGCCATTGTCCATTGCTGCGACCGTCCCAAGCTACTCTTTGACGTCGTCTTCCACAGCACCATCCACTAGTACAGAAACGCTTTTTTCATGCGGGCCGAAATGCATCTTCCCGTGCGGAAGGCCTGCCCGCACGCGCGAGAAGGTCTGGGAAAAGACCATTTTCGCGTGCGGGCGGCCCAACCGCACGGGAAGATCTATTATCCCGTGCGGTCGGCTTAAGCGGCCCGCACGGGATTATGGATCTTCCCGTGCGGGCCTCTTAAGTCGACCGCACGGGATAATAAGATCTTCCCGTGCGGTTAATTAAGTGGATCGCACGGGAAGATAGTCAGCAGCATTAATTTTTTTGTGCATATATTATTTTTTTTTGCCTATATTGGCTTATCTCTCCCTCCCTCCTCTCCCTCGATCCCTCTCTCTCTCAGTAATAGTATATATACACATCGCACGTATTAAGAATTAAACGTAATTAATTATTTCTTCATGAAATTAAGATATTAAATTGTACGCCTCACATATATACATATCATCGCGTCTCGCAATTTACAAAAGTTCAAAAAACCACATAAAATATATACTTAATTAGAAATGTTTGTACTAGCTAGTATACATATGTTCTTTTTCCCACTCTCTAAGTCGTTTGAAGGCATCCCCCGTCGCAAGCTGGCTCTCCGGATCATAGAAATCGCCCAAATGGTTGCAGACATCGCGGCGGATGAAGCGGCAAATATCTGCACACAAGTTTCGTATGGTTCGATCGTCGAACCGATTCGCTACAACTGGAACGGACGGGATCTGTTTAAAAAGGAATACACATTATTATAGTTAGAAAAATTATACAAGATCTTATAATGTGTAAAAAGATATTTTCTCTAGACTTACTTCCTCAAACTTTGTAGTGTATCTCCCGTTGATTCTAAGCATCTCGCATACGTAGTATCCGCATAATCTAGTCCCAGGTGATTGCTTAAAACACTATTTTGAATAAAATTGTATACATCAATATTTTGAGTGAAACAAGTATATATAGGAAATGTCATTATAACAAACATATAATTACCGGCCATTTTGTCTTCACGAGAAGCTTCTTCTTTTGTGGATTATTGATTGGTCCACCGTGGTCTACGTAATATCTGTGTGCTCTATAAAGACAAAATAATTATTTGAGTCAATTATGTGTCTTCGAGAGTACAACAGCCAATATTTAGTAAATGGTGCATAACAGGACTTACAAATTTAATATAATGAGAAACTCTGTAAATGTTTCCTCGCCATAGTGTGTCGGATCCAGCACTATGGCCAAGTAGTCCCGCGGATATACCAGAAAAAGTATGTAGTGATCGCTGCAAAGAAGATATGTTAATCGTAGGTGACATCGTACTAAAATATCAGTAGTACGGAAGAATATTACGTACCGCAGCGCATAAGGGACCAAGAGGACAGTTTTGTCTTTGTGCGCGATCATCGCTTTGCCCAAGTACATTGCTACGCTGACCATCTTTTTCTTGTGCATTTTTTCGACGACCTCTTTTTTCTCGGACGTCGTTTTACCTTTGAGCTCATCGGAATCTGCACGAATATTCACCGTGTGTTCCGTCCAGCAAACTCTTGTTGGGTTGATGTATCCTACTGGATGGTTGGCCTTTTCAGCGGCGTGGAATTGCATCCTACGTAATGCAGTGGGTAATTTATCAGAAGTTAGTTAGCAAATGAATTCATTTATGACATTAAATACGATTGACTTACATGCAAAACGCAGCAACGATATTTATATCCAATTTGTCCAGCTTGAATAATGCGTGAAGGTCGTGGAAATCGATTGCCAGCATCCCATTTGGTCCACTGATGAAAGCGTTATCCGGGACCTTCACAGTAATCATTTCCAGGCCCTTTTTAGAAGCCTTTAGATACCAGTCATGCATAAGCCTCATTTCCCAAGGCAGGCCTTGCATGACGTGCGGCGGCAGGAACGGCTTCTCGTGTGCGTACTTTGTTGGCACTTCGTCGGAAGTCCAGTTTTGCAGGTCCTCCATTTGATTTTTCATCGATTTTTGGGAATCCGACAACTGTGGAGTTTCGTCCTGCTTCTTGTCAGTCGGCGCTCTCCCCCTGAAAGCCTGGAACACTAACCTTTCCTCGTACACGGCCATTTTTTCCTTATCATAAGTTGACCTAATCATTGTTGGGATAAACCGACGAGGTTCAAGCTTGGTCGGACTTGGAAGACTTGTGCTTCTCAGGAGAGGCCTTTCAGGTAGCGCCAATGCTGACTGTGGTGTCGGAGGAGGTTGTTCTGCGTGGACTTCAGGGGCTGACAGATGTGGCGAATACGGACGTTCTGCTTTAGGTGACGAGGGAGGTGGGAAAGCAGGCCGATTAGGTGGAGGAGGTGGAGAAGCAGGCCGATTAGGTGGCGAATCTTGCCCTGGTGGCCCTGGTGGAGAAGGCGGTGCAGGCGCAGCAGCAATCTTTGGAGCCGGCGGGCGTGGGGTTGAAGGCGATGGACCGACCAGCAGGATATCTCGTCGATGCCATAGTATAAACTGATTCACAGCATCCCCAAGCAATTCTACCCCTTTCGGTGTTGGAATATCTATCTCTAAACTAGTATGCTCTGCATGCACCTTGGCCACTTGCACCCTTGCATATTCTTCAGGGATTAGCGTGTTTTCAATTTGATGCCCTGGTATCGCAAGTCCTGTACCCACTTCCTTTCTCTTCCCGGCTCTTCCTATCGGCACGAGCAGGCTGCACGGCGTCGGGGCAGTTATGTTATCTACTGGATAAGGTGCGGTTTCTACTGACCCGACACTGCTTGGCACCTGTACTGTGGGTTCTTCGGATTGCTGGAACAAGTTTGGGAAGGCTTGACGATTTTGAGCAACAAGAGAGTAGAAATGTCGTTCAACTTGTTTTGCTATCTTCTCTTCCAATTTCTGTTTGTACCTGTCCCATTTCTTGTAACCCGTAGCTTCCTCTGGAAACCCTTCCTTCCAGCTCGTCCTTGACGATAGACCCCTTACTCGTCCGGAATGTTCAGGGTTGCCTAATGCAGCTGTTAGTTGATCATTTTCTCTCTTGGCAATGAATTCCCCTGTTTTCTCTTTTTCCGCAATGTCCTTCAGACTACTGGTCACACGCTCGATATCCGGATCCTCGAAACGGATCTCTCCCTCGTCGGTGACTTGCCCCGTGCTCCGTGCCCAAACCCAGTTTTTGCTTCTTTCTTTCAGTGCATCTACAAGCAGGGGCTTGCCTTGGGCAGCAAACTTCTCTTCGGTTGCTCGCCACTTCTCTACGTGGCCATCGTAGCCGCTTGATCCCAACCGGTACGGGTATTTATTCCTTTTAGCTAGATCGGACATCTTTTTCCTCCGCGCTAAGGCTTCCGGGCTTGTCATCTTTGCCACGAAGGTGTCCCATTCGGCGGGCGTAATACCACCGTAGTCGGTGAATGGAGTCTTGTTCTTTTGCACGTAGTGAGTGTTCATGTCCGATTTCCACTGCCTCCACCGATGTGCCATCGTTTTTAACGCAAACTCTTTTCCCAGAACCTCTGAACCAGGAGGATATACAAGCCACTTCTGCAACTCGTTCCATATGAAGTTCTTCATGTTGTCATCCACCTGCTCCCAGGAATCTACATTTAAAGGGTCGTGGGTTCTAGCCAATACACCGCAAGTGCTGCTGAATTTTGTCATTGCTATCTTGGTCTCTAGTGGCTTCCCATCCTGGTTCAGAGAGGTGATATAGTATGTCTCCTTCGAAGGTTGGTTCTTACTTCTCTGACCACGTCTTCTCTTTTGACCGGGCGTTTCTCCGGTGTCGGTTCCTACCGGACCGGACGTTGCTGTGTCCGTCTTGCCTTGGCAGCCTTTCTTTTTGATTGGCGTCTTATTTCCATCTGTACGTACATCAGAAAAAGTTAAACGCGACCGAGAGGGAGACGGATTAGTTTAAAACACTACGGCTCGACTTACTGCTTGCTCCATAGGAATGTAGTCGGGGTCTTCTTCAACCGGTTGTGCTGGCGTAACTTCGATATGGCACATCGGATCACTTGGTGTCTGCCATGTGCCTTCGCTCGAAACCTCTTGCATTGGTTCGACGTTGGATGCATCGGAGGGAGCTTTCTCAGTCGCCATTTGAACTACGGTTGGCCGTAACACAATTAATATTAAATAAATTTATATTTTATACCTCAAATGAAAGGTCAAAGCAGTCACACAATAAATTATCCTCAAACCTTAATTGGCAAAAACAATACCTCACTCATATATACATTCAATTGCATATATACATTCAAATACACACGAGACCGAGAGGATGACTCTGGGCATTGTTTCAAATAGATTCCAAAGCCCTGTTGCAGAAGAGCAACAGGCTGGCATTTCATGAGCAAATTATTGAGCTCAGACAAGACAATCTTAAATAAATTTATATTTTATACCTCAAATGAAAGGTCAAAGCTGTCAAACAATAAATTATCCTCAAACCTTAATTGGCAAAAACAATACCTCACTCATATATACATTCAATTGCATAAATTTCACAATTTCAACACAATTTCACTCATATATACAATTGCATATATACAACACGGTCAAAATTTGACAATAGGGTTCAACACATGCATTCACTTTTCCATCACATATATATACACAGAAGCCTTTTTCCATGATGATCATTCCGATGCCAACCAAGTGCGCATATGAGGTGGCCATAAGGCACGGGAGAGAATTTTAGGTCAGAATCATCAATATAACTCCTACGAATAAAGATCGATCTCAACAGTTCAATTTCAGTTGGTAATTATGGAAAATCAAAGTGCAGCCATAACACAAAACTATGTATAATTATGTACATTACATTAAGCAATTGACCATGTTTTGCACCACTAAACTAGCAATTACATCAATTTGACTGTCGTACAACTTTTATGCTATACTAGCTAAATACCCGTGCTTTGCTACGGATAAAAATGGAACTGAAATCATATCATGGCGTGATTCTTGTGTGATGCATATACTAATATGTGTAGGAGTTATGTGTTGCATTTGCATCCATTACAAGATGAACAAGAGAATCTCAGATTCAGTAAAAATATTCATATTAATATTTTGAGCTTCAGAACAGTATGTGTAACTAGTAGGATATAAATATTTTTATCTATATGACAAATAGAAGATTAATTTTGGTTGAGATTAGTTATGTCATCATGTAGATAATAGAAGAACTCATCGTTCAGTATATGGAGGAGATTAGTGATGCAAGAACCTAGCTTTGATTGTTGGAAATTTGGATAGCATAGAAATGCAATTGCAACCAAATTTTTATTGTACATCAACATGTGCTCAGGTGATAAATCAAGAAAACAGTAGGATATATATATATATAAAGATATGATCAGTCGTATGCCATTATCAAAACCTTGATTACATAAAATTTATCATGAACCTTGATTACATAAATAGTTAGAGCTAGTTAAAACCTTACTTAATTTGACCTCAAGAATTTTGTAGAAGTTCTGAAGGCATCGATAGTTCAGACTAAAGTAAAGAGGAACATGTAGCAGTATATCATTCAGTTGAGTTATTGTTCTGTAAGGCGTAGACAGTAGCAGTACATCATCCAGTGAAACAAATCATCATCTGTTAACCTCAAGATCAAGCTTTATGGACTGCAGTCAATAATCCATAGTATGTCTTTTTATAATTATCAAACTATGCAGCCTAGTGGTTTAATATGTTATTTCATGAATCAGTCATAAAGATTTGTTCATGTACTGTGTTACTATTCCAGAATTTCAGTTACTTCTAAATGTCAGCATGTATAAGAACATAAACATATTAGTGGGAAATTAAATTTTTGCATAACGATTTCATAAATCTGTTTATATGTGCACTCATTCATTCAATTCGTTCATAAGCATATATAAGGACAGAATTAGGTTAGTGTGATTTCAGTTTCAGTAATGCAATTCATGGGTTTATTCATGTCAGGATTCATTCATCATGAGCATATAGGCATCATTCACCCAACAAACAAATTGACTTAGAACCCTAGAGCCAGTAATTACAATCCATATCATAGGGTCATCAAGTTGACTATTAGAATTAATCTACAAGCATCTTTAGTGCATCACAACCACAAATTAGTAGCAGGGAAGAACTCAAGAGCACCTGTACAAAACAATAGAAATCAGAGGGGAGAAGAATAACTGGAGACCGGAAAGATCACCAATGGAAAAGAAGGGTGCAGCCACCGGAGTCGGTGAGGAAGGCGGCGGTCGGTGAGGAAGGCGGCGGCGGTGAGGAAGGCGGCGGCGTTGGTGGAGGCGGCGGTCGGTGGAGGCGGCGGTCGGTGGCGGTGGAGCGGCGGCGGTCGGTGGAGGCAGCGGCGGAGGAGGCGGCCATGGTCGGAGGAGGCGGCCGCGGTGGAGGCGGCGGCGGCGGTGGTGGAGCGGCGGCGGTCGGTGGAGGTGGCGGCCGAGGAAGCAGCGGCGGCGGCGGTCGGTTGAGGCGGTGGAGGAGGCGCCGGCGGTGAGGAAGGCGGCGGTCGGGGGAGGCGATGGTCGCAAGAAATTTCGACAGCCTGTCAGCGCTAGATCTAGGGTTCGTCGGGACTTAGAAATTTTCGGCGCCCGCGAGCCCTTATATAGGTGGAGATCATCGCGTGCGGGCGGCTTAAGCGTCCGCACGGAAATATAGTCTTTCCGTGCGGGCCGTGTAATCCGCCCGCACGGAAAGACTATATTTCCGTGCGGGCCGTTTAAGTCGCCCGCACGGAAAGATGGTTTTTCCGTGCGGGCCCTTAAGCCGCCCGCATGGGATAATCGCCGCCCTTATATTAAAACTATAAAACTAAAAAACATATGAAGGCACATAAAATATTAATTAACATATTAATTATTCCATTTATTAATTATTCCATGTAAACTATAAAACTAATTAACAAATATCAATGCACATATTAATATATCAATGTAAAAAAATGCAATCAATGTAAATTGATCACATATTAATATATCAATTGGTCACATATTAATTAATTAACATATTAATCATCCACACAAATACCATAACTTCGATATAAAACAACACATTCACTAGTAACACCATAAGTTTGATATGTATACATTCGCTCGCAAAAACATATTATACACAAAAAAAACAAACTAGCGTTTTACAATTTTTGGATTAACATCCTTCCGCACGGATGCAAACTTTGATTCGTCGAGGACACTCTCAATGCATTTCATCCGCATAGGAAGACCTGTGAATAACTCAATGGCGTCGTATTGATTATAATCGCATGCGTCTTGAAAGTTGTCAATACCAATAATGTGTTGGTTGCCCGATACAATAATGTCCATCTTTTCATCGGAAGGATCCTTCACATAAAAAACCTATGCAACATGCTCGGCAAGGACCCATGGATCATCCTTGTGTCCAATTTTACTCCGTTCAGCACACGTAAATCCAAATTTATCTACCATGCTGTCTTTCACACCCATTGGCATCTGAGAACAAGGATCTGAATATTTAAACCGTAGTCAAGTTCCCATATGTCTTGTATGATCCCGTAGTAAGACTTGTTCTGTCCTGTTGCGTCCAACGCTTCGACACGAACCCCACTGTTCTGTGCTGAGCTTTTCCTATCTTTGATGTTTGTGCAAAAAGAATATCCGCCGATGTCATACCCTTGCCATGAGGTCACAAGGCTTGTTGGGCCAGCTGCAAATCTTTCTATTGTTTTGCTCTGATCTCCGAAGTGTGTTGCTCAATGTAGGGCACAACGATGGCGAGTTGTTGAAGAACACTGCTGTGTGCATCTGATACCGCTTTGTAATCGTTGTCGTAGAAGCATTTTCTTCCCACAGTACCCTTCCCAGATAACCTTCCATCATGTCGAGGCACCGGTATCCCAATGGGGTTGACATCTCTCATATAATCTAGGCAACACTCGACAACCTCCTCAGTTGTGTAACCCTCTATCATCGAGCCCTCCGGATGAGCACGATTACGGATATACCCTTTCAGAACGGCCATGTATCGCTCGTACGCCCACATTTGATGTAGGTATAGAGGACCAAGTTCAATAATTTGAGGGACAATGTGAACAATGAGATGTTCCATCATGTCCCAGTACGACGGAGGAAAAAACATCTCTAACTGGCAAGCTGTCTCAACTGCGAATTTCTGAAGGGGTCCTAATTCTTCTGGATCAAAAACTTTCTGTGAAACTCGATTAAAAAAATAGCACAGCTTTGTTATCACTACCTTGGTGTGCACTGGTTTCACCGCCCTTATAGCGATAGGGAGGAATACCGTAAGCATCTTATGACAGTCGTGAGCGTTGTATCTAGAAATTGACAAATCTTTCATTGATACTAGTTTCCGGATATTCGATGAGAATCCAGTCGGCACTTTCAATCCACGAAGACATTTACAGAAAGCATTTTTCTCTTCTGGTGACATTGAGTAGCATGCCGGTGGAATCTCAATCTTACCATTAGTTAGCTCTATCGGGTGGAGATCTTTCCTTATGCCCAAATTGACTAGGTCATTACGTGACTTCAACCCATTCTTTGTTTTACTTGGGATGTCAAGTAAAGTCCCGATGGTGCTGTCGAACACGTTCTTCTCGAGGTGCATGACATCGATGGCATGGCGAATCTCTAGGTCTTTCCAGTACGTCAGATACTTGAAAAAGATTGAATGTTTCTTCAAGGGCAGCGTGTTTTCTACCACTTCTTTCTTCCTCTTGCCAAAAGCTGTCTTTCCCTTGCCAAACACGACCTTTATGTTTTTTGTCAGCTTGAACACCGTGGAACCATCCTTTGCTTCGGGGGCAGTACCTTCCTCAACAGTTTTGTCAAAAAAGGTAGTCATCGCACGATACCTATGCTTCTGTGGTAAGAAACGACGATGACGCATGTAAACTAACTTTTTTGACGAGGTCAAGTATATGTACGATGTGTTGTCCAGGCATATAAGACATCCGGTCTTTCCTTTAATCTGTCCTGAGAGAGAAAAATTTGCTGGTAGATCGTTTATAGTAACGAATATGATAGCACGCAGAGTAAAATGCTCCTGTCGGTACGCATCAAACAATCGTAGACCCTCTTCCCACATTTCTTGCATATCCTCCATCAAAGGTTCAAGAAACACATCTAGATCGATGCCAGGCTGTTTTGGCCCTTGTATAAGGATAGTCAACAAAATATACTTTCGCTTTTGACACAACCATGTCGGAAGGTTATACATGGTGAGCAGAACAGGCCAAGTGCTGTGCGAGCTGCTTAGGTCACCAAACGGATTCATTCCATCCGTGCTCAACGCAAACCTTACATTTCTCGGATCATTTGCAAATTCTGGGTGCTTCGAATCAAAGTTTCTCCATTGCGAGCATCGGCGGGGTGTCGAATCATACAATCTGTTTTCCGACCCTCTTGATGCCATCTCATCAACTCGACGTCGGTGGGGTTCGAGAACAATCGTTTCATGCGATCTTTCACTGGCAAGTACCACATCACCATGGCCGGAATCTTTTTTCCTGGCTCGACCAATGCATTTGGTTTGGCAACATCACTATTGGTGGCAGCGTTATCCTTTTTGTACCTACTCGCCCCACAAGTTGGACACTTGTCCAGGTCAGCGCATTCGTTGCGATAAAGTACACAGTAATTAATACATACATGGATCTTTTTCACACCAAGTGATAATGGACATATCAGTTTCTTGGCTTGGTAGGTGTTAGCTGGCAACAAGTTAGGTTTAGGAAGCATAGCTCTCAGGAGACCCATCAAGTCGTTGAAACTAGTATCAGACCATCCGTGCCTGGCCTTCAATGTAAGAAGTTCTAGCACCGACCGCAACACTGTATAATCCATCTCACATCCCTTTGATTGATCGTACAAAAGATCTTTCGCTGATTTCTGCAACGCCTCCCAATTGTTTAAATCTCTTGCTTTCTCTGTTAGGACCTCTGGTTCAGCGTGCCGCAACATATCGTCAAGATCAAGTTCAATATCAACCTCTGCGGCGTCAAAACCAGAGCCGCCAAAATCACCAGTCATTTGACGGGATATGTCCTCAATTATAAAATTCTCTGCCTGATCGAACCAAATATCACGAATCTCTATAGGAGGGGCGACTTCCCCGTGATAAGTCCAAACTGTGTATTTCTCCACAAATCCACGCTGAATTATGTGTCCCAGAATTACATTCGGATCTTTCCACATCTTCTGATTCTTGCAATCCACGCAAGGACAAAAAATATCCTTCCTATTCTCCCTTAAAGCGTGTGCCTTAGTCTTATTAATAAATGTTGATGCTTCTCTCATGAACACCGGATGAGTTCTCCGTGTCTCATACATCCATGTCCGATCCATCTAAAAAAATTCACAGCATTAATTAATATTATATTGCCGGTGTTTTCTAAATAAACAAATTAAACTTAAATCCTACTTTTTAACTAAAACGTCATTCACAGCAAATAATAATACTGAGACAATATTAATTATCAAAAAATGGTTCAATAAAAAAAACAAAATATTTGACCTACAAATTACAAAAATAGCACAAAATATACAATTCAAACAAGTTTACATATCTTCGCATTCAACCGATGAAATTTTACAAAAATGAAAGCAAATGAAGGAGATGATCAAGCACATTACCTTTTATATTGATTTCAATTGAAGATTTCAACTCTAAAACCTCCCACCAAAAGAAAATGCCTATTTTTGGAGAGAGAAACCAAGTTAAAAAAATATTCAAATATCTTCACATTAAACCAATAAAAAATTTTTAAAATGGAAGCAAATGGAAGAGAAGATCAAGCATGGTACCTTTTGTATTGATTCCAATTGAAGAATTCAAGTTGAAAACATTCCCCTCCTATAATTGCCTTTTTTTTAAGAGAGAAACACCATGTTCAAAGTGGCACTGTTGGGGTTGGGAACTGCTTTATGGTGCTTCATCGCGTGCGGTCTCTTAAGCGGCCCGCACGGGATAATGCATCTTCCCGTGCGGTTCACTTAAGCGACCGCACTGGATATTATCCCGTGCGGTCGCTTAAGTGAACCGCACGGGAAGATGCATTATCCCGTGCGGGCCGCTTAAGAGACCGCACAGGATAATAGCCCGTGCGGTCGCTTAAGTGAACCGCACGGGATAATGCATCTTTCCGTGCGGGGCCGGTTTTTCCAGGCGCGGCCACTTATGGCCCACCTGGAAACTATCGGGGCTCTCGTCCAGAAAAATTGATTTTGCAGTAGTGATCTACTCCACCGGAGACCAAGCACATTCTTTATTCTTAGAGAATTTTGTGTGATAAATGTGATGGCAACTAGCAAGCCCGAAGCTTTTTTTTTTTCATTGGCAACTACATCGGTGGCGGATCTTTGAGCTTGGGGGCTGGGGCTCCATTTTGCTGTTTTTGGGGTGACAAGGTCATAGTTTAGATTCGTCTGTGTAGAAGAGTTTACATGTGTGGATGTCTTCAGCAATAACCCGTGCAATATATATTCCATAGACAGAGACAGAAGATATTCGCCTGCGAAAATATAATTTCCTAGATGGTTCTCGATGCGCATGTAAAAATCCTCGATCTACAAGCCCTTGGTTGTAGGCAGAGAAAAAACGCTTGTGTAAACGGCTTATGCGTTGTATGGACAAACGTTTTCCGTAATAGTGACAAATATAAACATTTCTATATATGATTCAAATTTTGTACACAATATAAGTATTTTTATAGTATATTGCTTATCTCATCTACACATTCTAGCTTGGCTTCCATGCACAAGACCTAGATCTTACCTCTCTTCTACCCTCATCAACTCTTTTTCCATACCTCAGTTTTTATCCTAGATAGAATGTTAATCAATGTTACGGACTTGGGTTGTAACACTGGGATTGCTCTCATACGAAGTTCTAGCTAGTGTTCAAACCTTTAAGTGGGCCGAACATGAGTTTAATTATGTCAGTGTTAAAAATATGTCAGCGCGTTCGAGTCTAAGGAATGCGTTGCACGTACGGTGAGAGATCGATCTTAATTTGTTTATGGAAGGGCGGCTAATCCGATTGGGTATAAATGTTTGGTGGCCAATCCGATCTTAAGTAATATTATCATACTGCATTCTTCAACGTGAAGCTACATGCCAATCCACTATATATACATAACTGCATGCGTTTGCGTTGCGTCCGAGTCACGGATTGCCACACATATTTTTGGTCTCTAGTTATATATTGATAGGGAAAAGAAAACATATCTGAAAATTGAAAACATATCTTATGCATATAAACATCTCATGTATATACTGTGCACATCAACTAACAAATTTTATCAAAAATTCTAAAAAAATTATACATATACTTTTAGTAATATTACATCTATATGTGTAAAATCTCATCTTCAAATTCATTATATTTAGGGAGAAAAAAACAAAATTCTGATGGATTGCTCTTAAAACCGTCAGAATTTTTATCTTTTTTTAGGGCTAAAATATAATAAATTTGAGATTAAGAATTTACACATATGTGTAATATTATTGAAAGTACATATACATTTTTAAAAAAAAATTGATGAAAATTATTAATTGGTGTGCATGGTGTATACGTGAAAAGCTTACGTGGATAGGATATGTTTCCTCTGTAAATTAGTTGGAGCCCTTATTTCTTAGGGCCGCTAATTAATCTACTAGTAGTACTTTATTTAATCCACACTTCAAAACATGCATGCGACATATTTTCGGAATTCTTTCTCTCCCATATCATTACATGTTTTTTTCCTAAAATTTACTTTGTAGTTAATTTCCTTCTTGCTTGCTTCACGATTTAATTAAATCCTGATGCCCATATAATGACGTACTATGTGAGCGCGGTTGCAATACAAATTTTAGTGAGGTGAATGATTTACTAGCCACAAGCTGAACTTCCATGTTTTCATGAATGAAAGTGGTTAATTTAATTCATTCGACACATTCTCCCTATAGAATTATTAGTTTTCTCAAGAACATATTGGTTTCTTATTTCGAGAAAAAACTGGCATGATGTAATTTGATAACAAAAGCCTGGCCTATAAATTAAAATAGTTTCGCACGAGGAAGGTGCGTGTATGTAGCTCAGGGATCTCGCACGTGCCGGAGGCCGTGCCTCCACCGGCGAAAGGAGGGGTTTTTGCAAATGGCAAGTGGTGAGAAAGGGAAAGAGTGCAAAGCCAGTTTTTCCATTAAACCCATTTTCCTAAACACATGCAATAGTCAAATAGCATTATTATTTATACAGCACACACAAGGTCGCCTTAATCTATGGTGCTGTTGCCACACAGTAGACAACACCCTGGGGAGGGGGGTTGAGGCACTTCATAACTAAGCATTATATATATATTTCTTTTGGATTTGTGGAGTCCTTTTCTTATTGTGCACTTTGTTTGCTGCATATGATATGCAATCTTGCACAGGGCTTGCTGCTTCTCCAAATGCAATTCATCATTAGTTTTCCCCCTTTTTGAGGAAGCCTCAGACAAAATTTTCACTTCTTTTTAGTATTTTTCTTAGTAGGGATGGGACCACACAGAAATTTTATATAACCAAGAAACTATCCATCCATGCAAAGTAGCTATTATGACATTTACAGTGAGGCATGCTTATTTATTCAAACCAGCTGGTCTAAAGTAAAAAAAAAAAAAAGAAACAAAACTCATGTCTTCGATCAGGATGCTATAAAGTAGTTAAATTACATGAGGAAGAATTAATTAAAAGGAGTAGCAATGAAACAACCTGAAAACATAAAGTAATAGTATTTATTTTCTTTTAGTTTGTTTCGACACCTATAGATTTTTTTTGTTCAAGCCATTAATAAATGTATAATTTTTCATGTATTTTTTTAATAATACTTCATAGAACTAAACATTATTCTTGAAATATTTGTACAATATTTTTTGAATTTCCATGCTGGGAACTTCTCAAGAAGAAAAGTCCATTTTGGACATATTGGATTTGGCATGTACTTGTACAGGAACGTATGCATGTGTGTTTGGGTGTGATTGGCAGCAATGTTGTTGGTACTCCCGGTGACATATCCATCAAAGTAAATGAATTAGGGCACCGATATGTTTGAGCTCTGTGCAAATATATAGATGGCTCCTTGGGCATGAAACAAAGCAAAGGCTTCACCTTTTCACCTCTTTCTTCCAATAGAATAGGGGCATAAATCCAAACTGGCCTTGTAATATGTGTGTGTCTTGAAACAAGGATCTAAGACTATCCTTTTAATTTCTACTCAAAGTTATTTATATTACTTGCACTGTTAGCCATATATAAGCACTCTTAGGCTACTAATAGGGGGTGGTAGGAAAAAATGAATAGCTTTGGACCTTTTCCTCTTAGCTACTCCATCACAATTAATGTGGCATATACATATAGTACATCTTCCAATCGAACATTCTCTAAATTATAAACTTCACCATTGAGATTGTATCCGTTTTGAGATCACTTACTAGATTGTCATTATGAAAGACATTAATAACTAATTAGTCACGCAAATCTATCTTTTACATTGAAATTCGTACTAGATTCAATTTGGAATTATGCAATTTATTTATTGGAATTTCTTTCTACAGAATGGATATAAATATACCCCAGTACTTATAGACAGGATAAGACTAGACTCTTTAGTAATTTAATTTACCGAACTATTTGGTGCTATTAATTAGTTGTACGTCCACTAGAGCCCAAAGCATTGCGTGCAAATCCAAACCACTTTCCAAAGATGTCATATTAATTGAGACAAATAGGACATAAAGATTATTCTTCTGGATAAGAATTAATATAATCATCGTATTTACACTAAACCAATATCTCGTTCTGATTTTAACCATGTAATCAAAATAAATCCCATTATTCAAATTAATTCTACAAACTCAACTGTTGGATCGCTCTTTGTTAATCCTAGATTGTGCCAGATTAACCATAGAGAGCATATGAGTTCAAAGGCATGTTTGTGTATCAAGACTTTGAAGATTTCCATGTGGCTTGCTACAATCTAATGCCGTAGGACAAGAAGACCAATCCAAGACAAACAAGAAAACAAATGTACCTCTCCCTACTGAACACCCATCCAAAGTCAATTCGTGTAGTTAAAGATCTTGTCATGAATGGAGATCTATGATTTGGCCACTGCATTCATGAACAAATGACAAGGAGCTATAGATCGAGTATGGTAATGGCCTCCAACTTCGGGCACAGTTGAGGTGGGGCCATGTTGTTGTCCCTACACAAAACAGATGACAAAGAATGTGATGGAGAATCCACTTTGATCGGTAGTTCGGTACCCATTAAAAATGATAATTAGAAAAAGTAATACTCTCTGGTGCACATAACATGTGTAGAGAGATCATGGGAAAAATAAAGCATGTCTTTTGCAAGGTAAAGGACAATACATTTAACATGGTTAAAATTAAAATGAAATAGATTAATTAATTAATAATAATTATACAGTACATTATAGTTTGGGTCATCTTTTCTTACCATAATTTTACTTTGATCATCCTTTAGCCCATCTTTTCATTTTGGGCTAGATAATTTTTTTATTTGTTACACTTTGGATCAGCCTAAACTCTCATCTCGAGCACATCAGTGACTTTAATTAAGTGCATCCGTGTATCCGTCGTGATCTCCCACTTATGCACAAGCCACCATTTGCCAAAGAAGAGGCTAAATGCGGCTCGAGAAGTGAGTTAGGATGGTCCAAACTATAACAAAGACAAATTTGACTAATTCAAAGTGAAAAGATTAGATGACCGGTAGTCCAAAATGAAACTTTGGTACGTAATATAAGGTGCCCCAAAGTGTAATTTACTCTCATAATAATATTACATAGTTGCGAAATTACATTCACTACTAAAAAACAAATTTTTGGCAGACGGGCAGAATAGAATTTTTCAGGCAGCCATCCACCCCGCCTACACTTAAAGGCCTGCGAAAATACATGATTTTTACAGGCGGTCATCGGCCCCACCTACAAAAATTATTTTCGCAGGCGGCATCTCAATTTTTGCAGGTGCTACAACCNCACCCGCCTGCGAAAATATTCTTCACGAACAAAAAAATCCACCCACCCCCCTACCGCCGCCGCCATCCCCCATCCAGCTGAGCCACCGCTGTCGCCTGCTATGGCCGGCGCCACCGCCATCGCCCCTTCGCCGGATCTGGGAGGGAGACGGAGGGGAGGGGAGCCGGATCTGAGAGAGAGGGAGAGGAAAGGAGCCGCACCGCTGCCGCCGCCCGAGGGGAGGGTCGCGTCACCGCTGCCCTCCGGTCAGATCTGAGAGGGAGGGAGGGAGGGAGATAGGGGAGGCCCTGCCGTCTCCGCCGCTGCCGGTGCCCTCCCTCCACCGGATCTGGGAGGGAGGCCGCACCGCCTCCGCCACTACTAGCGCCCTCCCTCCTTCGCCGAATCTAGGAGGGAGGGGGAAGGGAGCGGCCGCGCCACCTCCTCCGTCGCCGTCGCCTGTGGCCACCACGCAAGGAGAGCCACACCGCTACTAGTGCCCTCCCTCTGGCCGGATCTAGGAGGGAGAGGGAGAGGGAGGGGTGAGTCGCGCCGCTGCACCCCGCTTCTTCCGCCACTGCCCTCCCCCCTCCGGTTGGATCTGGGAGGGAGGGAGGGGAGGGAAGGGCCGCGCTGCCGGCTGCTGTGGCCATCGCCGATCTTCCCCCTCTGGCCGAGTCTGAGGAGAGAGAGGGAGAGGGAGGGGAGAGGAGGGGAGGAGGAGAGGAAGGCCGAATTTGAGTAGGGGCGGAGGGGGAGGCCAGATCTGAGGGGGAGTATTGACCGATTTTTAATACTGCGAACCGATTTTCGCACGCGGACCTCGTAAGGCTACACCTGCAATTTTTGCAGGCGTTGCCTTACGAGGTCCGCCTATGAAAATCAATTTTTGCAGGCGTATTCTTAGGAGGTCCGCCTGCGAAAATATATATATCTTCGTAGGCGGACGGTCACTGTATCCCCCGTCCACGACAATACAAGTGGCGTTTTGGTTACGAAAATTTGGTCTGCCTGCATAGTGAAATGGGTGTCGCCTGCGAAAATCGTTTTTCTAGTAGTGATTATTTGTGGTTAAATCTCTTATATGCCATTGTAATTTTTATGCATACATGTATTTGCCACTCATTTTTAAGGCATCTCATACTGGTAAATGCAACATCAACCTTTTTTTCGAGAGAGAAACTGTTATTTAGCTGCTGGTGTATATCATTCATGAAAAAGTGATGAACACATAACATCTTCGGAATATATATATATATATATATATATATATATATATATATATATATATATATATATACATACAGTTAATCTTACATGCCCAAGCTGATACGCTGTCTCTGAGGTTGATGTGAGCTAGTTAATTGTCAACTGATCGATGAGTGATCTTACCAACTCTACCAAACTCCTCTAAGATCTCTCCAAGGTTTAGTTACATAAGAGAAGATGCATGCATGATTGAATGCATCTCCCACATTAATTTCTTCAAGATTTCTGTTAGGTAATTAATGAATATCACCTGTAAAAGAAAATCAATATGCATGTTTTGTTGTTCGCCAACCAGAACGACTAGCTAGCTACTAGCTTAGATGTTCTCGATCTACTGCTGAAATTAGAATTATTAATCCTAGTATATATCCTATTATGTATGAATGTTCGTACATGGACATCTTTAATATATGGTCTATATGTGCCTTCATTGATTCTAGGAAGCTGTCTTGGAGGACAACAAGAGCAAATAAAACATGCGCATATTACATAAGGAGTCTGTACATACTTCTTGTGTTCTGTGTCTAACAAAACTGAATATGCCTATATTAATAATTTTGCTATATATAATTTTAATCACTCCACGTTATATAATAATTTTTAGTTTCATAAATCTGTTGTAACAAATATAACTTAATTATTTGCGTTAAACCTAAAGAAAAATGAATTTACATGTAGTTTTAGATGGATATCATAATCAACTGTTAATTATTAATTGGAATTCCCCTTAAAAATTATTAATTGGAATTGATACGTTACTATGGACCAAAAAAGGAAAGAGAACTTTTGATTTTTCAACCGTTGGATGTTCTTTGAGATTTGTGCATGCGAGGAAAAAAAAGGCTCTTGCATATCGGGGGGTGGGAATCGAACTCGTGACTAAGAGGTTACAAGTGCGTTGTGATAGCTACTATACCCACACATGACTTTTATTCTATTTAGACAAGTCATAATTATGCAACAATAATGTTTTTTTGCTTGCACGTACGGTGCAATGGTGGAACACTAATTAATAATTAGTGTTCAATCATGGGAGGTTGTACGTGTGATGGTGAAATTTGGGAAAGAAAAAATCCTTTAGTGTCACCAATCCTAAGAAGTAAAAATTGTTAAACATGCCAATTTTCTCCTTTTTTCTCGAAAAGGACATTTAGACACTAGAAGTGAATATACATTGCCCTGGAAGTCAAATGCTTATTCTTGAATAATACTAGATTGGACAAATTAACATAAACCCAGAAATTATATATATATATATATATATATATATATATATATATATATATATATATATATATATACTGGTTTATATCACATCATCTGGTGTTAGATCATATGCATATGTATGCATGGGAGAATTATTTAAGAGCATGTATATATAGTATCATAAAAAATATATATTTGCATATGGAAACAATGCATCACAGAATTCAAGCGCCTTGATTTCGGTTGCTTCTGTTGACTTTGCTGATTGAGATGTTAGGATTGTTTTATAGTATATATATATATATATATATATATATATATATATATATGCAAGGGCTCAAAGAAACTTGACGTTCTTACTTGTTCTCTTGCTATTTATATTTCTTTAGTTTCAATGCAGTCATCACCATAGCAGCCCAGAGAAGGTGACGAATGGCAATGTATACATGTAACTGGAACTAAGTACGTGTAGTTTCTAGGCCCTGATAACAAAATATGCTTCAATAATGATGGGCTAGGTTTTCTATAGCAACTAGGTGATACCCCATATTTTGTTGTGAGATTCATGGATAAGCATATGTTAAATGAAAGTTGAAATATTGAGAAAACAATATGAGAAAGATAATTTGACATACTTGTATGTTAATATTGTAGAGATGATGTGTTATGTTTGTATGAAATTTAAAATGGGCTAAAATAATAATTGCTAGTAGGTGATGATGTGGTATGCTTTCATGAAATTTAAAATGGGCTAGAATAGTAATTGCTAGTGACTGATGATGTGGCATGCTTGCATATTAAGCTTTAGCTTCTAAGGCTTTGTTCTTTGGCTTGAGTTCCTAACTCACCTCTCTTTTTTTTCGCGCGCACGCTTTTCAAACTACTAAACGGTGTGTTTTTTTGCAAAAAGTTTCTATACAAAAGTTGCTTTAAAAAATCAAATTAATCCATTTTTAAAAAAAATTAGCTAATACTTAATTAATCACGCGCTAATAGATCGTTCCGTTTTCCGTGCGTACACACTGTGTTAAGAACACAGCTGCCGAATAGGCCCTAATAATTGTTAGTGAATACCAACTATATAGAAAATATAGATTGTTTTTTAGTTATAAATTGTAAATATTACTATCTCCATCTCAAATTATAGGACGTCTTTTTTTAGGAAAATCAAACTCAGTAGTTTTTGATTAATAACCATAGGTATGCTTATGCTAAGTATGAATAACCATAGGTATGCTTATGCTAAGTATGATGTATGTTGTATCATTAGATTCATATTTTGAAATACTTTTATGTAATGCTAATTTTATATTTATTAAAAATATAACATGAAATAAATTATTGATCAAAGTATATCAATGAAGTCCGTGTAAAAAAAATATAAGCCTTATAATTTGGGCGAAGAGAGTATTTAGTTACGTTGCTACAAACTTCGCTATATACACTGTTCACCAGACATACGTATGAATATTCATGGCATGATAACTCATGTTCTAATTTGTGTGGATTACTATGCTGGAAATGTTGGAGCCCATTTTGGACGTCTTAGTATTTATTTTCCTGTGTTGCACGGCTTGCTTACATATGTCATTAATATTTTTGCTAGATTTTTTTGGAGAGCTGTACATGTGACTTTTGATTTAGTGCCACCAAATAGTATTTTACATATGTTTTCAATTTGGCTTAACTACACCACATTGGTAGATTGGTCCATCTATGACGGCTTATATGTGATGAGCCAAAGTGTCTCGTCAATGATGACCCTATCTGTGACGGGTTCAATTAAAGCCCATTCTATATGAGGCTGTCAGACTCGGCCTGTCAGACTCGGCCCGTCACAGATAACCCCTTATCCGTGACGGACTAACGGGCCTATATATGTATCGACACACAACATCTTTGACGGATTCATATATAGGTCAATCACAGATGACCCTTAACCTCTCACGGGTGCAACAGTACAAGCCGTTACTGATATGTTTCTCACCTCTTACGGGTCTCTACATGTAATAATGTTAAAGATGAAAAGTCATCTCTAGCGGGTGTTTAATTCACCCCTCACTGACCGAGGCCACCGAGGCACGGAATATCTTTAATCTGTTTTCTCTCTCTATCAATCTCTCCTTCTCCCCTCTCTCAGTCTCTCACGAACTCTCTCTCTCTCTCTCTTTCTCTGAATACTCCTTTCTCTTTCTCTCAGCTGGCAAGGGGTTGGTGGCATCAGCGGGTGCCCCTTAAGAGGCCCGCATGTAAAAATAGACTTCTTTTTGCATGCAGTCCCTTAAGAGGCCCTGTTGACCAAAAATCCGCGTCCAACTGATAGTGTCGGATCTACATTGACACGAACCGTGTCGAAACACACGAAGGCCTAGGAAATCTGCTTAGCTCCAGTGCAAGTCCTAAAATATTGATGGAATGCGGGTGTGGCGGTCAGTTTGATCCTGCAACTGATAAGATATATAAATTGACGATCAAATAGTCGATCGGCCAGTAAGCCGATGGAGCGATATTAGTCGATATCGATAGCCGATGTCGATAGGGTTTTGAGCAATTGGCTATATGTCTGTTGTAAATTCTAACACTTGGATAAATAATGATATAAAGGCAATCAACTGATGATAATTGAAACCAATCGGCTAATAATGATATGATAAAATACATGTTGATCTGAAGGTTAACGCATATATGGAGATGCGTTGTCGACAAATCCAAATGATTAGATAATCGGTGAAACCTTTGTTGCGATCAGTTAAAACCAACTTATATGTAATCCTTATAAGCCGATGCAACGTCCAGATAACTCATCGACTGAAACCCTGATGAAACCCTTATTGGCAATCAAAGGCAGGTTAGCTTTTATGATTCTAAGCATGACTTAGTAGGTCAAACCCAATTAATACAGCACTAATTATGAAAAGAAGCATAAAGTCTAAACAATCAAGCCTTTGATAAATTTTCAGGGTGGTCATGTGTTAAATTTAACCAAGACAGTAAAACCATCAAAGAGAAATTTAACACATCGGATAAGATTGGCTAGGCCTCCGATGAAACATTAGCATGAACCTATCGTCTTAACAAGACTTAGATTATCAACAACAATCTAGTAGTTCGAACCAATCGATGCAGCACAAGATTGTATATGATAATCTAATACTCAATAAGCTCATAAATCTGTCTAATGTCATGGATATAACAAATTTATCTAAAGCATCATTGTGATTGTAGAGTAATATCGGCTAAGACAGAAGATCAGACCTAACGGAAACAGTCTCAACTAAACCGATGCGTCTCTAAACACAATGCTATTAAAGATAAAATCGAAATATCAAGTAGGCAAATATATCAACCGAACCAGAGTGATCCAAGAGATCAAAACGATGTAGCATTGAACAACACCAATTTAGCCGATACATTCACCAGGGTTAGCAGAACGTAGGACTTACCCCTTCGCCGGAGATCGAAAGCCGATGCAGCCCTGCGTCAGGTGCCAAGTTCCGTCGGTGATAAATAAAAACCTCGAAAAGAGGGTGACGATACGCCAAGAGTAGTTGTATTGATCAAGAGATAGATTACATGGACCCCATGTGTACATATTTATACCCATGGGTAGATACTAGTCCTTATTGGACAAGACATAAACTTTCCTAAAGATAAGTAAAAGATACAAGTCTTGATCGGACTCTAAACAATCTTTCCTATAAATAAAAGGAAACTAACTGACTCTGCCTAATTAATAGATAAATTGTCATGCCGCATTCTCCTTGAACTCGGCCTCTTCTGGATAAACTTCCTTTAATTGAATAATTTTCTTAACCGAATCTGCTAAGAATCCGACTGCTGGCGAGTGATAATTCCCATCGGCAGAGTCCAGGACTTTGAAGCCGATATTGATTCTAGGCCGATGATGACTTTGGGCTTTACCAAATTTTGGCATTAATAGGCCCGCCTGCAAAAATCAATTTTTGCATGTGGGCCTCTTAAGGTGCCGCATGCAAAAAATGCAGGTCGATTTTTGTAGACGCGACCAATTACGGTTCATCTATAACCTAAAAAGGTCTTGTCCAAAAAAATCATTTATGTAGTAGTGTTGGTTTGTTTGGTGTTGGTTCAAGCAAGCGAGGAGTAGCAGTGGCTCGGTTGGATGGCAGGCCAAGTCGGGCTAGGTGGGTAGGAGCATTGGTAGGCTGGCTGAAGCTGGGTCATGTGTCGATGTTGGAGACGTCGAGGAGTCTGACTGAGATTTGGTTAGGATTTCAAGTTGGATAAGTTTGAAACTTGTAATTTAATTTGGAATATGAGGGATAGAGTCATATGGAGAATTGGAGTTGTACTCCTACTTTGAGTAGGAGCTTTTTGTTATAAATAGAGAGGAAAGCTATGTCTTGAGGGTAAGCCAAGTTTGACAGATTAGAGAGAGTTTCATGAGAAACTTGTGAGGGGTACTGTGGCTACACCTTTTGAATTATACTTGAGTAATAAAGTTCATATTCAATCATCAAGACATCGACAATCTCTTTTGGTTTCATAAGTTTTACGTTATTGTTTGATTTTGGTATTAACTTGTGATTCTTCGTTTTGCTGCGATTTTGTTCAAGTTAATCCATCCAAAACCCTTCTAATACTTCATATATCAGATCTGAAAAGTTTTGTTGATTGTCTTGCTAGATTTGAATTTACTTAAGTTTTAGGTTTTGTTCAGATTTGCTCAAATTTTGAGACATCTGGCTTTCGAGGGTGTTTTCTCTTAAACCGTTTATCAGTTTGCAAATCTCTTCATTAGAGTTGTTACTTGGTTTGTCTAGTTTATTCTGTCCAATTTACAACTCGATCCAACGATTGGTTTAAGACAAATCGAGTTTTTATAGAAGTGTTGTCGTGCTGTTTTTAGGATGATAGTCAGACCGCGATTGAACCTGTGGTCAGACCGGCCTGGCTTCGGTCAGACCGACCCTAGTAGGTCGGATAGACCGTCGAATGTTTGTTCCACTGGTTTTTGAGGTTAGGATGTGCTTTGATGTATCAAAGTTCGATTATTTGACTTCCGCTGATGTAATCTACCATTTACCCCCTCCCTCTCTGGTAGCCTTGGTTACTTGTGTTCGATCCTACAAGAGGAGTTGGCAAGCTTTTCGATCTGTCCTCGACCCAATCTCCCATTTCGCGTTGTGCCGCTTAGCCTCCACTGGCAAGGACATAGAGGGGTCTCCAGGCGACAGCAAGCAGATGAGGAGCTTGGGGTAAAGCGAAGATCCGACAAGGGTTGATAGGCGTAGATGGGCCCCACAACATTTGGATCTGACGATAGCTGGTTAAGATTTTGGAGTCTCCTCCCCAACATCAACGAGACCAAGGTGCGTCTCTTCGATGCTCTCCTCCATGAGGCCTCTGTCGTCCCCTCGTACGGAAGCTCCACTACCATCATGAACTCTGAGCTCCACCACTTTCCTCGCTGAGCTCGGGAAGCTCACTGACGGCCTCCTATCCAAGCGTTGTCGTTGCCCTAGATCCGGTGCCCCTTCCCCCTCTCCCTCGGAGGTCTGAGAAGATAGGTGATGGGGGAACTGCTTCGAGGGGCTGCATTGAGCTTGATAGAGGAGCCGATGAAGTTTGGCCTCCACCACCATGAGCTCATCCTCTTAACCAGGTCATCGCCTCCTACACAAGCTTAGGTAAGCCACCACTGCTCACCTCGCTGAGCTTAAGGAGGCCGAGCTGCCACTCTCCTCATCGATCTCGGGAACTCGTAGATGGCCTCCTACCCAAGCACTATCATCGGGAGGGGTCTCATCGCCGGCCATCTCGAAGAGGAGATGGAGGAGGAGAGGAAAAGAGGGAGGTGGCATGTGGGTCCCATCTTTTTACTTTTTTTTTTCTAGCTAAATTTTTACGTAAGCACCACATATGCAAAAACTGCCTTGGTTTTCACTCAGGGGGCTAAATTAGATGGTTCGAAGAGTTGGAGGTGTCAAATACCCGGTTTTAAAATTTAGAGATCTATTTTAGACGAAGTTCAAGGATGTCAAATGGACTTATGCAAAAAAAAAAAGAATGCATGTCCCAAGGAGCTTTCTGAGGTTAACAAATTTGTTTGTAAAGGGCAAACCAGTAAAATAAAAAAAGCTCTACTATTAATTAGTAATCAGAGCATCTAAATAACTTTCCCACATTACTAATCTGTGTAAGAATTGCTATAAATAAACTCTTTGTATGACGAAGATAGTACGTACATCACCGCGGTGAGCATAGAACCCGTGATAACAAGCGAGAAACACATCGCTGTTTTCTCAAAAGTGAAAAGGTTTTATGACTTTCCTAGAAAAAAAGGGTTTATGACAGAGACAAGAAGGTGAATGCTTGGTGAGCACTTCTGAGTTTCTCTTACCGTCGGTAACCACGTTTATCGCAGGGTACGGTAAAGATTACCGACAATAGGGTTTGGAAGAAATTTAAGTAAATTCAAAAATTTCAAAAAAATTGAAAAAAATAAAAAAAATCATGGATGTAGTTTTTGATTTTTAATTGCAGATGGTGAAGAATTTTTTTAAAAAAGAGTAAGATAAAATCAAATTTGAGGGCAAAATCAATAATTGTTTAGGAAATGAAAAAAATATATTGGGCTTCATTTTTGTATTTTACATCTACAAGCTAGGTTTGCAAGTATCCTGTATCCTATATATTCTTCTAATTATCCTCAATTTCTACACACATTTAAGTGTCTTTTTTTCTTTTTTTCAAGTTTTCCGTCAAATATGTCACGGATACCACGCAAATATTGTGGTTACCACGTCAAACCGCGACCAAACCATCATTTTTTTAATTCAAATTTTTTAAGACAAAATTCATACAGTTTTCAGCGGTTATCATGGTAACCGCCTTACTGCAGGGGGGAGGCGATAACCTCCCCAAAACGGTAAGGTAAACCCTGCTTCTGACCAGGCAGAGAGTCTCGTTAACTCAGTCTATTGGAATGCTAGTTGCAGTGACTTTCTTCATTTTTGTTCTCTTTTATCTGATCCATATTGATGCAATTGACCTGATTTATCGCTTTCATATACTTCCTTCGTCTCAAAATATAATAGATTTTTTAATTCGTAGTACTATGATATTTTCAAAATCTCTTATATTTTGAGACGGAGGATATAGGGTCTTGTCAAATGTCGCAATGACAGGTGTTTAACTAGGAAGATTTCACACGCACGGACAGAAACTAAGATTAAGTTTAACAGTAGAGCTAACTATTGATTATTAACCCATGTTAAAGTTAACATGTAGAGCAAGACAATAGTATAGCTATATGCTATCTTCAAATTATCTATAGTTATACAATAGTTACCTATAAATATATACCATGCTATTAATACCTGATCTCACCTCTCATACACACATAGCGTATTGAAGTCCATGCTGTAGCTGGCTACAAATCTAATAGCCCACTTCTCTTCTCTCTACTCTCTTATCTTCTTCACATGTGCTGATAGCTAAGTTATAGCTTGCTATTGTACTTGCTACTGTAAGGTTACCTTTATCTTTTTTTCTTTCCTCTCTCTTTCTCTCATTATAAATTTAACATAAATATTTTGAAATATGTGTTGCATGAGAGCCGATACTACTTACTTTTATTTGTCTCTCTTTTCATATAATAAGTTTATAGTTTACTTAGAGCAGGCATAATAGCAAACTATAAATCAGCTATAAGCACATGTGGAGGAGATAAGATACGAGAGAGAAGAGAAGTGGGTTATAGATTTGTAGCCAACTACAACACAAATTTCAAGACGTTGTGTGTGTATAAGAGGTGGGACAGGTAAATTAATGGTGTAATATATATTATAGGTAACTACTGTATGAATCAACTATTAGATTGACTATAGATGATTTAGAGCTAGTAATCGACTATACTATTAAATTTGCTTTTATAGCCCACTATTATCCTTACTCTAATAGTAAATTTATAAGAATCCTGATCTCATCGAAGTTCTATTAAAATTTGAAAGTGCACCACCCAACAGGCAAATAAATGCCAATTTTAGTTTGCACTACAGCCAATGCCAAAAAAGCTTTTTTTTAAGAAAAAATATTTTTTAAAAATAGTTTGAGCAGTAAAGTGAACATAGCTCAATTAATTAAATTGTTTATACGTTGAAATCAGTCTATTTGTGTTTTATTTGTGTTTAAGTTTTAGATTTGAACGGGTACTCTATATTTCTATATTTATGCCTAATTATTCTCTACGGCAATACGGATAAATGTGCATGTGTGTGAGCGCATGTTTGTAGTTTGACTGGGCCAGCCCACGAAGTCAAGTAGCCGTGACTGGGAAGTCGAAAGGTCGGCCCAGGAAGAGCCCACCAAAGCAAAAGGCAAACCTATCCCTATTTCAAGCCGTCTCCTCCGGCCAAGCTGCCGCCGCCGCCGCCTGCGGAGCTCGCGAACCACCACCGGCGACGGCCGCAGTGTCCGTTGCCCTCCGCGTCCGCTCGCCTTCCCTCCCGAATCGCCGATGGCGTTCTGGGGTAGGCCTCCCCCGGGTTCTTGCGCTCGTTTCTTGCCTCCTAATGCTCGTCGTCGTCGGCGTTCTTCCTAATAGCGCGTGGGTTTGTTTATGCAGGTGTGGAGGTGAAGGCTGGCAAGCCCTACACCCACCGCCATGACCCCTCCCATGGCCGCCTCCGCATTTGCCAGGTTCGTCGGGGCCTCCTCCTCCTACTCGCATGATCGCTGTATAGTGGTATACATTTGCTTGCTTAGACATGGTTCTTGAAATCAATATCGTGATTTGTGGGATATTAGTTCATTCTTATAATTAGTTTTTATCTTCAAGTTTTTAGGATGAGCCGGTGAAAACTTGGAAATGCCATTGGAGCAATTACTTGTTGGAATCTTGGGTAGTGATGAACTACAATACTTAGGGCCTCTTTGTTTAGGCTTAGGCTTATTGGCTTAGGCTTTTAAGTGAGCTTTTTGGCTTATATGATTTATAAGCTAGTCGATTTAAAGTCCTAAGTTTAAAGATGGAGTCATACCTCTATCTCACATAAGCAAAAAAAGCTTCTCTAACCTAGCTTTTGGCTTAATAGTGTAAGAGTGGCTTATAACTTTCAAAAAGCCAAACAAAAAAAAGCTGCTTGTTTGTTTAAGCTTAGGCTTATTGGCTCATAAGCTGACTTATAAGACTAAACAAAGAGGGCCTTAATTTATTGACAGCCTTATTAGTGGCTCAGTTTTCATTGCTCATTTGATTATCTGGATAGCTGTTTTTGCTCTAACTGATTATAGTTACTGAACTGGTTGAATGTTTGACTCGAGGCATCATAACCTTTTACATCTGTTTAGGAATATGCCACATTAATCTTTGTATGTTTTTCAGGCTACACTTGGAAGTTGCGATTCGGCTGCCAGGACGGTGGTACAATGTAATGTTGGTAGCAAGACGCCGATCATACTCTGTAGTCTTAATCCTAAATTGGCTGAGATGTGCCATCTAGAGGTTGAGCTGGAGGAGGACGATGAGGTTGTGTTTTCAGTACTTGGTCAGAGCTCCATTCATCTCTCAGGATATTACATCCGTTCAAGCAGCAGATCTAATGCAGGAGATGACGAATCGTATCCTTGTTGATACTTGATAGCCTCATCTCATTCTTTCACCTTTTTTTGTCATGTTTCAAACTTAGTGTTCATTCTTAACATTGGTTAGAGAATCTTATGGGGAGGATGTTGGAGAGACTGATACCGATGAGGAGTTTAACGCGAGTGATGACAGCTATGAATCTGACTTTATTGATGATGGTGATGTCGAAGTATCTGAGGATAAGTGTGGATCTGACTCTGTCGATGATGGTGATGCATGCTCCACCCCTGATCATCACAAAGAAAACGGTATATGATTGATTTGTGTGAAGCTGAACTCCTCAGCATATTATCACGTACTGATACTTGCTGTAGCATTATTTCAACATTAGAGCTTAGAAACTTCCGGTGAAACATAGCAATGTTCATGAAATTCTTCACTTATCTTTTTCATAGTATCATTTTAGTTAAAAAGCTAAGACTGAAAATGACTTAGCTTATGAGTAAATTATCTTGCTATTATATTTTTGTCTCTCAAGAGAAGAATTGGGACTGCATTTCTTTTGGGCCCATAGAGATGCTGTACCTTTTCTCAAGATTTAGCATAGCAACAGATGTTATTATTTTCAACTTCTCTGATCCTGCATGGCTACAATCTAGGAACACTAAGCGAACAAGCGGTGTTTTTTGTTAATTTCTAGTTGTGTGTTATGCTTAAGTTCCTTGTGATTTGTATTCAGCTACATCTATTGTTTATTGGCAATATGTCTAGTCTACAGATTGTGCTGATAATGTTGTCCCACTAAATTTTGCTGAATTTCTAATGTTTATGCCAACAGGTAAAGTTCAAAAGAGGCGACGCTTGAAGAAGAAACACCCAGCAGATAGCAGTGATGATAACAATGATGATTCTTCCCACAAGCCTGCTATCAGGCGTAATGCTCGTTCAATATTTGATAGTTGCAGTGAAGATGAAGATAACATGCCTATTTCTGTTTCTTTAGCTAAGAAAGAAACTGCTAAAGATGTCGATGAAACAAAATACCCAAATGTTGAGTTAAATGATGACACCACAAAAAAGAGTAATGGTGCCAAGAAAAGAAAAGGTGACGCCATCAGTCAGGATGATGCACCTTTGATGTAAGTCTCTTGCTCCATGTGTAGTTCAATCCTCTTTTATATGTTTCTGTTGTTCGTGAAACGCTTTCTTACAATGTCGTGAGCAGGGATCTAACAAATGCAGATGGACCATTGGTTTCAAAAGAAGAAGGCAGAATAAAAAAGAAATCGAAGAAAAAGGGAGGAAATCAGTTAGAGGTAGAAGATGGAAAACATTCCAACAAGATAAGAACATTAGAAGATGGATTGGTAGTAGAAGATCTGTCAACAGGAAATGTAGATGCAGAAATGGCTTCTAATGGCAGCAAGGTAGCCCCTGAGTTTCATCCCTGAACTGCATTTAATATTATTATTGTATCTGTAGATTTTGCATCTATGCACTTGGCAATGTTCCCTTGCCTTATGATCATCTTGCAATCAGTACTCAGATTTACTGATTGTATTCCTGGCAATCTTTTGATTATACATGCTCTGCAGTCAGTGCATTAAGATTTCATGTACCAAGTTGTTTGTCCAAAAGATAAGGTGTAAGCAGCTCAGGTATACTTGTGCAGGTTTATATCAAATATGTTGGCACACTACAGGATGGGAAGATTGTTGAGTCTAATGTTGCTGAAAAGCCTTACAAATTCAAGCTTGGTAAATCACATTCACTTTTGAGTTATTTTGAATTCTTAATATTGATACTGACAAATGTGTACCATCCTAACTCAAGGTGCTGGGAAAGTAATTCGAGGATGGGATGTCGGTATTTGTGGTAATCATTGTGGAGCTTAACTTTATGTTTCATTATCAATTCGGAGTATGGTTTATACTTAGCTAGTATGATATTGACTGTAGGCATGCGTGTTGGGGACAAAAGAAAGCTCACCGTCCCACCAGCTATGTGGTATGCTACTGGAATCGTTTGTTTTGCAGATTTCAGTTCAATATGTGCATTGCTCTATGAAAAGTTCTGTTTACACTTCTGTATGCAAAAATGCTTATGGATCACCATTTTTTCTTCAGTTATGGCAGGAAAGCAGTGGGAGAAGTACCCAAAAATTCATCAATCATCTATGAAATCGAGTTAGTGAAGGTCAGATCCAAAAGCGCATCATGAGCTTCTGCATGCTCATGTCCTA
This sequence comes from Oryza officinalis, assembly GCA_008326285.1. Taxonomy (NCBI): domain Eukaryota; kingdom Viridiplantae; phylum Streptophyta; class Magnoliopsida; order Poales; family Poaceae; genus Oryza; species Oryza officinalis. Next base: position 14,429,408 of record BDMV01000009.1, read on the forward strand.
TGCCAAAGGCTGCGACACAGGCTCATGCATCTCTGTGTGGCTACATGCCATGCTGGAATTTTGTTTCTCCCAGGTGATGGCATGCCTTATCTTTTGCTTTTGTTCTAGAAGGAATTATTTTGTACTACCCTACAGATTGTAATCTGTGGTCGGACTACAACTCCTCTAGAATATCACAGAAGCTGTCGTCTGAGATCGCCTTCAGCAGAAGATTTTGTATGACTTTCTAGCTAATGTTCATATCTGTTGAAGGCGATGAAACATTCTGTACGACTTAGTCCTTCAGTCTCTACAGGTCTGGGGACTTCTATGACACTAGCAAGCTGCATATGATGATCTTTGAAATGATCAAGTTTAATATTCTAGCGTGGTAATTTGTCTAAAAAATATACTAGTATGCTAAATTTTCTTAGTGTGTGCTTAATTTTCTGTTCATTCTGATGATGAATCATACAGGGAATCACATACGTAATTCGTTTGACACGACCACTTGAGCTGTTTCTCAAGACTTTGTTTAGGGTCTGGAGACTGACTGGTTTGGTTTTGGGAAATGCTCCGATTCTGTTGTTCTCATTAGGGTTTTGCCAATTGTAGTTATTCTTCAGACGGTATAACAGCATATACAGGTTGTCACCTTGGTCTTATATCAAATGGCGAGTTTGTCTAACATTGACAAGCCCAAAATTTGTACCAAGTTCTTGCTTATCATAACTATTTTGCAACATTTTTCTTGAATCTTGTTTCACGAGAACCTACATTGAGGTAGGCATTGTCGCAATGAATTGATGATAACACGGATGCATGTATTGAAGATTTGAAGCATTACAGTCCCATGTTTTTGCCCCCTCCCCATGTTTCTTCTATCTTAATGAATTAATGAAATGATATGCAACTCTCCTACCAACTCTTTCCTCCTCATATTATAAAGAATTTTGAATGGATGAAATACATCATAGTACTACAAATCTAAAATCTGGACAGACTCTCAAAATCCAAAATTCCTTGTATTATGGGACGGACGAAGAGAGTAGTGTTGAAGAAAAAGTCTCAGGAAAAAGAAATTAAGCCATTATTACTAGATCACTCCAAATATCCAATACAATGTGGCAGTTCGGTAGCAAGCGGCTCTGGATTGTGGCACAAACAAAACCTGATCCAAGGACCATCTAGCACCTCTAATACCTTATTTCCTCGCACTTATTCCGAAACAACATACAGCCAGCACCTCTAAACCTTGCTTATTACCTCGCACTTATTCAGAAACAACATACATATGCTGCATACTACTAGTCCAATATATGATGTAACCACTCGGCACAATCAATACGCCTCATCTTCCTCCAGACAATTTTTGTCGAGGAAGGCAGGACGCTCAATGTAGCCTAGGAGGGTGCTCCGAGGTAGGACGCCAGCCGCAGGATGTCGCAGAAGACGCCACCGGCGGTGACCTCCGCGCCGGCGCCGGGGCCTCGCACGATCAGCGGCTGCTCCTTGTACCTCGATGTCGTGAAGGCGATGATGTTGTCGGAGCCGGACAGCTGCGCGAAGGGGTGGTCTCTCTTGTACCTCTGTAGCTCTACCCGGCCCTTTCCGTTCGCCACGTCCACCACGCCCACATACCGCAGCACCTTTAGCAGGGGAAAACAATATCACTGATTTGAATCACCTCTACCGAAAAAATCTCCCTTTTCTTATTGTATGTGAAGGAGATTTGCGTGCTTATAATGGAATGGAGTATGTGGAGTTAATGCTAGATATGATGCCACAGCTTTTGCAGTATTTGAAAAATCACTGGTTTTAGTTTCATGCTGATGCGCTACAGTGATAACGGTAAATCAAGGAAGTGAAGTGTCTACTCACTTCTCCTGCAGCTTCAGCTTCGTCGCGTTGCCTGTCCCAGTCCTGATCAAAGGACGGTAGCTTCTGCATGAATTCATCTGCTGACGAGCATGACTGCGCAACAAAAACAAGTTAGGAACTAGGAAGCGTAACAAACTGTATAATATGATTTTGGATGCCAAAAAGAAAATTAACTATACCCTAAGTGCCTCTGGCACAAGGCTCTTTACGGGAATATCAGAAAGCTCAAGCCTCAGACCAGACTCCCTTGCAAGGATGATAACCTGCTCCAAACAAAAATGACCAGCTAATGTGAATGACGAAGCAAAAAGAGACGAGAAAAGGTGCAATGGTATTCAGATTTATATGTCATCTTGATGATACCAAGCTGTTCTTAATTTATTAAAATCATCAAATAATATAACTTTTATCTGCTACCTGAAAAGCTTGTGATCGTTTGGAGAAGTGAATACAAAAATTATGCTCAAGAAGAAATGACAATCCCAAGCTTGGGTGAGACCAAAACGGTAACTAAAGGCCAGTTAGAATAATTGCGTACAAAAAAAATCCTTATATACATGAGAAAAATTATATAGCTTATGAGGAAGACTACAAAAAAATAGAACCAAGGACCTTTGAGAAAGGTTCAAATGGCACATCTTTACCCTCGACATATATGTTTATTCTAAGGGTATTCAACTTAATTAATATGGAAGAGTTAGTTCAAATCAAAATCTATGGATGCTATTTTCACATTATCTAATACACAAGTTTTATTATTTCTTTTTTTAATAATATATTCATAAGAGCTAGCAACATATAACTAGATGAAAGGTTTTTCATGACAATTGGCAAATCTATGGATGCTATTTTCACATATCAAATATTAATATTTTAGCAATATTAATAGTTAATATTTCGATGTATGTATTCTAAAATGATATCTATTTGAGAACATAGTATCATAGTTTCCCGTATATTTCTCAAGTTGTACAAATGTTGCAAAAAAGTTTGCTGATACTGATTGGTCCAGGCATATATAGTGTACAATACTAAGTAATACATAGGATTTTTTTACACTTTTTTTTTCAAATAAATCAGTGATGTACCTTTCTGGCAACATCAGTTCCTGATAGATCATCTCTTGGATCTGGCTCTGTATATCCAGCCTCTTTTGCTTCAGCAACAACATTACTGAAAGTTCGTGTACCTTCAAAATTGTTGAAAATATAACTCAAAGTCCCACTGCAATTGAACCGTCAACACTGTATCAGCCAACATTGTCTAATTTATGGAACACAAAAGGATGCATCTCTATCCAAGTAAACTTCTGAGGAATCTTTGTAGTTTACTAAAATGACAAGACTGTCAAGGTTAATTCTGGTATATTCCTGAAGCATACACACATACCTGAAAATGCCCTCAATACGTAATATCTTGTCACCTGTCTCCAGAAGACCTCGTAGGGTGCTAATGATTGGGAGGCCAGCACCAACAGTAGCTTCATAAAAGTAATGAGTATACGATGCACGCTGCAGAGTCCTTAATTTCAGATACTGTGAACAAAGGGGGAAAATGATTTCTTAGTTGATAAACAACCCAGCAGCATACAATGTTACACAACAGATGCACATTAATGATTTCTTAGTTTCCAGTGGCTGGATATTAAATTAACTGGCTGGCTATCCGATTTACTTAATGGATTTTCTCAGAAATAAGATATTTATTGATCACTCATGAACAAATAATTCGGACTCTTGGTTCATCTTCACTGCTGGTTTCTTGAACGCAGGCAATTCTTATCGAAGTAAAACCAACTAGCTATCCAGACTCGGTCACGATTATTGAACGACTCAAAAACAGATTGTTTCAAAATAAAAAGGCAGCGAAATATGCTTATACAAGTTTGCCAGTAAGATAATTACCCGATCAAGCGGACCAGAATTTGCTTTCTTATTTGGTGTGATGACATGGATACCCTTCTTCAACCAATCATAATAGTGGGATGCTACATTTGTATCTGCTGTGCAGTCCACCAAAACTTTGTTTGGAAATACATGATTTTCAGACAAATGGCGAACAAAACTATCCAGATCTGCTGGTTCTGCTTCTTTTCGTAGAAGCTCTTTCCACTGGTTTAAGTCTACCCCTCTACACAAAGAAGCCAAACAAAACCAATGAAACAAGAAGATTTGAGCAAAATGTAATATACCAGCAAAACTGAAAAATAGTGATGACCAAGCTATTAAGTTAATAAAGCAGTTTCTTTAGCAAGGCCAGGAAAAAACATAAGAATGATGGTCTATATGTAATTCAAACTCTTGAAAAACTCATGTCTAACTAAGTAGATGACTCCTGGGAATTTGCAAGGCATGTTATCATACAAAAGCATGTCCTGTCCATCAAAATTTAATGTGATATCTCAATAACAGTACATCAAAAAACAGTTTCATGTTAATCAGTATTAAGGTGCCACAATGAGGGAGCATCAGAATCAACCAAGCGTGCGAATTACATAATGACATTGACATACATGAGAATGGTGAAGAGAAGACCAATAGACCAAATAATGGTACAACACCCTCTTTTAGTCTATCATATAAGAGAAAAAGTAAATTCTTTGAGGCAGAACATAATGCACAATAGAGGAAAATTGTGTTTAGACAGAGAGAAAGAGGGTTCACTTATGTACATGTCACTCAAATGCATCGTGCTTGAGCCAGTTATTCCAATAACACGTAGATCAATATTCATATTTTCCTTGAGAACAGCAGCCTGCATAAGTATTTGAATCAGTAAAAGTGTAGAACTGCTATGAAGCCAAGCTTCAAATTGCTCTGCTGCGAGATAAAGCTAAAATTCACTTTTTATCTATGGTTTGCAACATGAATGGTTTATACAGAGTCTTGACCATACTTGGATCAAAATGGGTCAAGTATATTATGTTCTTGAAATCTTGTCATACCCAATGTAATGGACATGGTTAGGGTGATGGCCTTCAGACCTAATTGAGTTGTTCCTAGACCCAAGTGGCACAATGGAGGCAGCCACACCACAAGGGAAGGAAGAGGTAGATAAGACTAAGGAACTCAAGATACCTGATCTTTCAGCTGGTCAAGAAGTGTTCTACCAATTAAACCTGGTCCAATGATCCCAACGGCGAGAGTGGTTTTAGAGAGGAAGAACCTTGAATGAACAGCTTTCAAAGCCCTCACACAATCTTCTTGCTTCAACACAACAGTAATATTGTATTCACTGCAACCTTGGGCTATTGCCCGTACATTAATATTTGCCTGAATCCATTGTTACAGGATAAATCAATACCAGAAACAATAAAGTCTCAATTCAATCAACCCAACACTCTAATTACCTTTGCTAATGCATCAAAAAGGATTGCACTGACTCCAGGAGTACTGGCCATCCTCAACCCAACGGCAGCAAGAATGCTGCACCCACGAATGACTTCGACCTGAAAATAATTGATTGCAAGGAAGGAGGATCACAAACAAATCAATGCAAATACTATGCTATACATTTTGTATGATGATGGTATTTGGCGCAATATTAATGAAGAACATAGAATGAATATTTCCAAAACCATTATGTCTGCATTACTGTACTTGGCTTGTCGGTTTGTTACATCATATGGGTTGTGCTATTTCTATTGAGTTGCCTTTGTTCAGGACTTCAGATATGAGTATTGTCTGTCCTACTAATCTTTGGTCATATGAACAAGTTTGATACAATTAGAAGAGAGAAAATAACTCCAGTTTTTAAGGTAATATTTGCAGGGTTTACATCAAAGCCATATTTGTCAAAGAAAGAAAGAAATCTTCCACATGGTCATTTGTAAAACTATAGTTACCTTTGATAGCCTTCCAGCTGCTAATGCCTCATGAAACCTAACATGCAAGGCTGTCGAGACTGCTGCAACTTCCTTTTCTGGAACAGCAAAGCATATCGAGTGTTCACTGCTAGCCTGGACAGATGTTGCAGTGAGGAAGAACCTTAATGAATCATAAGGAGATACAAAATATCAAAAGAAAAGGTACCTGAGATATCATAATAACATTAGCTCCAACATCCTTGGCAGCACTAAATATGGCACTTGCTGTACCTGGAACACCAGCCATTCCAGTTCTGCATCAAACATACTGGGCCATTAAGACAACAGAAGAAACCAGTTTTACTATTAAGTAAGGACATCATGCATTTGGAATTGATTATTTTATTCTCTTGTTCTTTAAACTTGCTAGATCAGCACAAAATCAGAACCTAGAGTTGCAAATGTCAAGTTAAACAGGACCTCTAGCGTATTTCATAAGAAACTTAAGGCAAAACGTATTCTTTATATGCTTTGAAGCTATCAAAGATCCCAAAGTATTGTATATGACTAACAGCATAACTCGATTATGTACAATTGAACATGGAAGTTTGAATAATAAATTATGCTAACTTACCCTTCAACATTAACAAGGGCCAATTTGTCTATAGTAGCAAATGATTTCACACAAGCATCTAAATCAGCATTTTCATTAGCAGGCTGCTTGCAAATCATTGTTCCAGGGGCAGATAGATTGAACATATTCCTAATGACAATAGGAATACTGTCTTTCATCACAGGTATAATGGTGCGGGGATGCAAAACATTTGCACCAAAATAAGACTGCACAGAACAGATTCAAGTTAGGTCAAAAGAAAAAGAGAGAACAGATCCAAGAAAGCAATCAAGTTTGGTGTGATTTTGAATGCAAGAAAATAATCATATTAGAACATGGCCCCCACTATTGCTGGATCACAGTGTCCAGCAAACCACTCCAACTCCATGGAAGACTTCAAAGTGATGAAAAAAGTTCTAGTGGACTAGCCCCTCTTGCATATCATGCAGCTTCCCATGCTTGTTATGCCTTAGTGTGGACAAGTAAATAAACAAAACAATGGCAGTATTATGAACAAATGCCCTAAGAACAGAGACTAGTCCCTCTTGCATGTCATGCAGTTTCCCATGCTTGTTATGCCTCCGTGTGGACAAGTAAATATGAAAATCAATGGCAGTAGTAATACGAACAAATGTCCTAAGAATAGAGACATTACCATTTCCCAGGCCTCCTGATAAGATAATGTGCTTAAGATCACAGCCTCACTAACTGCATTAGTCAGAAGATTATTAATCAGAGATATAATTAAATCCTTGGTACAAGAGAAGGGCCATTGCCCTGTGTAAACAGAGAATTTCCTTGCAATTTCCCCCAAAATATTGTATTGTGTATGCACATGTTTGATAATCAAATGACAAGCATTTAGTCTAAAAGCGTAAGACTTTTGTAGGACAAACCTTTTCTAGGATCTGCACTAAATACCCCATCAACATCAGTCCAGATAGTGACCTGACGTGCCCTAACAAGGGATCCAATTATTGATGCTGAGAAGTCGCTTCCATCCCTTTTCAGTGTAGTAGGAATGTTTTCGACTGTACTGGCAATAAAACCAGTAGCGATTATTGTTGCCGCTGGTTGTCGTGAAAACCATTTCTGGAGTCGCTTCTCAGATTCCAAATAGTCAGGATCGACCTGATTAGAACCACTAGGTTTCACTACAAGAACTTCTCTAGTATCCATCCAACTGCAAGGCACCCCAGACTGCATGATTTAGACAGGGCAGTACAAGTCAGGTCAGTTTGTTCAGAAAGGTGAACAATAGGTCAAATTTCTAGGTTCTGTCATAAAGGAAAAGGATAGTACAGTTTTTTCATTTTATAAATTTCTTCAAGATATATCATTGATCAGGAACCATCGTTCCTTTTTACTTCTTGTTTTACAACATGGACACAGTCATGCCCATGTGTGACCATTGATTTTTTTACAATCATATATTCATAAAATTATTTCAAATAGAAAAACATCAAAAATATTTTCATGACAAATCTACTAATGTATTTTTCACTTAAACCGTAACATGTTTGCACATATTAGCTAGTTATGATTTCAAGGTTTGACTGCACGCGTTCTAAAAGGACGTCTTTAAGAATGCAGGAAATAAAATTTACTCACTAATATTAACCTATTTGTCAGACTGAACTACAGCATCATATGGTGGCAGTTGCACGTCATGTAAGATATATCAAGACAAGGTCTGAACTACAACAGCATATGTGGTTGCTGCTCATACTGCAGTATTTGTAACTGAACTTTTGGATAGTCAGAACAGCCTCTTCAAACTTCAAAGCTTAATTTTAGCCCTGATTCTAATTTCATGTTTTACTCTGGTTTGTTGAGAGAGAGGGATTATTATGCAAATGTTAGTATCGTTGTAGTTTAGTTGCCCATTCACATAATCAAGCACATTTCCATGTAGTGTAGGAAATATTGATTCAGAATGCATAAACTATATGCAAAATCCATTTGTTGAAGCTAGAGATATTTGTACAATGTTTCAGGCATCTTTGTCATGTCACCTTCTTTATAGCATATGACAACATTTGAGCTGACCACAGCTCTCCATGCCCAACAACGAAATCAGAGAACGATTCTGTTGCATGTCCAGCTGAAATATACATATACAAACAAAGGTATTAAACATCTAAAATATCATGACACTCATGTTACTGTATATATACTCAAAACAACTGCAGTTAAGTTGAAGGGAGCGTATTCTATGCACACAAGCCCTCACGTGCACACCAACTAACAAATGTCACCAAAAAATCTAGAAAAATTCATACGTGTACTTTCAATAGTATTATATCTACATGTAAAGTCCCATCTTCAAATTCATTCTACATAGAGAGCAACAAAAAAGACAAAATTCTGACAGAATTATAACCTTTAAACTGTCAGATTTTTTTTTTTTGCTACGGCTAAAATATAATGAATTTTTTTACACGTACGTGTAATACTATTGAAAGTATATGCACGAATTTTTCTAGATTTTTTGGTGACATTTGTTAGTTGGTGTGCACGGCATGTACACGTGAGGGCTTGTGTACATAGGATATGTTCTCTAAGTTGAAAACCATATTATGATAGTTTCCCCCTTATTTAGGCCAGATGTGAGCAGGGTCACTGGGAGTTCCTGACAGCAGCGGATAAAATGTGACTGCTTGAACAAATGCATAAGCCCTCAACAAATTAACACCGATAAGAGATAAATTCTATCAAGAGACGGTGCTTCTGATGTAAATGCCAAAGCATGGTCAGCTCAGGATCAGGCAAACAAACTTCCCATGACAGCCATGCAACAACAGATATTCCACCACAGACAAGATTTCTCACCCAAAATAAATTAGCAAGAATAAGAAGAATTAAAAGCTCAAACCTATAAAAATAGCACGGAGCATTGCTCTCAGGTTACTGATGTCAGAATGCAACTGAGCCAAGAATCTTGCAAGGTCTTCTCCATCAAGAAGGTCCTTTGCTGCAGCCATATGCTTATTAAAAACTTCATCCAGTGCAGTCGTGTAAGAATTATCCCTTGACTGAGCCTTATGCACAAGGTTGAACATCATGTCAGTGACTTTGGACATTGCAGAAACAATGATCAGCTTCCTCTCAGAAGAGTCACCAAGAACAATATCAGCAACATTCTGAATTCTCTGGGGTGTTCCCATACAGGTGCCGCCAAACTTGTGCACAGACCACATATCACCTTTTGGAAGATAAGTACTGACTTCAGTTTGTTCAACTGCAATAGCCGCTGCAAGCAAAAAGTATGCATGCCAAGAGACGTAATAAGTTAACATGGTTGAAGATCTGCTATGATAAGGTTAGAATGTTATAGACTACTGACATCAATAGCACTATATCAACTTGGAACCTGAGATGAAAACAAGAAAGAGAGACACTAATATAACTGAAACAGGAAAGAGAAAAGGTATGCACTATATTGTGGTATTGTGTTGAATTGAAACAGATAACTGAAATGAGCTGTCAAAAGCTGAGCCAGGCTGGCCATGGAATTGAAGCACCCACAAGCCAAATCTGGGAAACAAGTACGTATTTAAATATGGCATAATATAAACTAACAATTGTTGCAAAAAAGCAGAAAAAACTATTTTGCGAGGCATCAAGTTTAAGGTAGGTTGGCCCAGAGCAAGTCCTATGCCTGCCCATAGCCAAGCCTTTGAGCAAGTCTGAACAACAAAAAGAATATCATTAAAGCACTATGGTTAGTTCAAAATGAAGACCAATCCATATTTTCAAGTAATAGCTGATTTAACAGCTACATTTGAAGAATTAAATTATAAATATTTCCAGAATATATAAGGTAGTGCTAATTTAATTTCTTGAAAGCTAAGAAAATCAAATAAATGAAAAAAAATAGTCTTGCATGGTGGAAAGCTGATATACCAGCAGCTGCGAGCAAATTCTTGGAACCATGTCTTTGCAAACTACCTTGTGAGTGACCTATCCTGAATAAGACAGTAACAAAACAAAAGGAATATTAACTGACAAAGACATAGTGTTATCATATGCTCCTAGAACCTAATGCAGATGAGAATTTAATTACTAATATTTAATCCCATATTAGACTGAAAATATGTTCTAGGAACAATGTATTGAGTAATTTTTAGAAGATCAGACGACAGGCTGTGAAAATGTAATTGTACATGTAAATGACTTTTACAACTAAATAGGAAGTGAAATTGTCAAATGACAGTATGGACCTAGTTGAAAGGTACTCTATTAATGCAAAACAGCATTCACTGCAAAAATGAGAAAAAAATCTACCTTAGGGAGTTCCCTAAAGGTTGGTCCTGATTTATCCCACATTTCCAACATTGAGAAATTACTTCCCTGAAGATTTGTAAAGCAGAATAGCATCAATGTTATGAAAAGAAGAGAAGTTAAAACTTGTACAGAAGACATTGAATGGCATGAACTCTTATACAGTCCAAAAAGGAGCAAACAAGTAGTAACAGCAAGTCAAGAACGCAATATCTAATCCAAAAATGATGTAATGCATTAATTAAAATTGGCATTGACTAAACTAATCTCCATCAAAGCCAACCATGATACAATTGATTCAAACATGTCATTGACCATCCATTTGTTCCACAACTTATGGAGACTGGTATTTAGGAAAAAAAATTGAATTCCGTCTGTCTTGTATCAATTATGACTTGGGAGGCCAACAGTATGAAATCTGAAGATCTCGTGGCTTATCTCCTGATTTTGCATGGTTGGCACTAATACGAAGAAATCAATCATCTGTACCCTTTCTTCTTCCGTCACTACACTCTGCATAGGCAAAGGCCAAAACTATCGCATAATCTGAATTCTGAAACAGTTTGTACGAGAAATTCCACAGTTGCGTCGAGAGAGATGAAACGCAGACTCTCAATTTATTAAGCTGTGGCTCTTTCAAGAAAGCCTATTAATAAATTCCATCAAAGCAGAGAAGGGAGCAACCAATCGGCCTCATCCACCAACTCTAACACCACCCACAGCCGGATTTCCCTACACCACCTCAAACATATCAAATCCCCAGTTGCACATGTAAAACCAAGTGCAAACACGCCAGTCACATCCATCGCGGCCTCTCTCTCCGGAGGAGGACGCGCTCGCCGCGGCCGCCGACGCGATCGCCCCGGCGACCGCACCGCACCCCCTCCGGCCACGACCGGAAACCCACCCGCGATGTCCACCTGCAATGCTGACGGCTGTTCTGCAAATCCGTCCCACCACCCACACGCAACCCATTTCGCACTAACGACGAGACAATCGCGGAATGGGGGCCACGGGGAGAGGAGTCCCGAACCTTCCGGAGGCGCGCGGCCGGCGGTGGGCCGCGGCGGCGGGCCGGAGGGGGCTCGCGACGGCGAGGCTCCGCATCTCGCGGGCGGCGCGAGGCGGAGCGGAGGAGAGAGAGACTGGGAGAGGGAGAGGAGGCGGAGCGAGCTAGACGCCAAAAACCCTTCTTCTTTTATTAACCCCCACCACCCACGCCGCGCCGCAGCGCAGGCTTTTTCATCCCGTCGTCGAAGCAAATTGCCGAATTAATTATATCCGGATGAGTACTTAGTTTTTTCTTTTTTTCTTTTTTTTTTGATTTGGCAGGTTTAGCGAGATTTGTTTTCTACTGATGAACCTGCACGGTGACACTAATGAATTAAATTCGGTTGTCGATTTGTACATGCATTCGTTATATGTATATGCTAGACGTCGTAGTTTTGACATGTCCAGAAGTAAAGTTTCATTACTAAGTGGCATCTTATGTGTATAAGATCGTGGATGATTAGATGTGCTAATGACTTATTTAATTCACATTAATAATTTATATGTGTATTTTGAAAGAAGAGTGACCTATATAACACATCAAAACAAGTTAGTTAACTCTCCATGCATTTTACTCTTTATTTTAAAAACCAAATAAATGTATTTTTTTAATTTTATAATAACTAATACTCAATTAATCATGAGATAATAATTTATCTTATTTTACGTGTTGCCAAAAAAATCTAACAAACATTCGATCCAAACTTAGACTTACTCCCTCTATTTCCCTCTATTTTAAAATAGGTTTACTTTTGGCCCCTTCTATTTATTGCACAATAAGTTTATTTTTAGTAATTATTACATTTGTGAAAAGAAGAGATAAATACATTGAGCAAGTTTAACAGTCAACTGCTAGCTTAAAAATCTATACCTAATCTAATAGCCTACCCATACAATAGTTTCATTCAAATATGTACTATACCATTATTATTTGGCCCATCTCTCATACACACAATATTTTGGAGCTCATGCCATAGTTGGCTACAATTTGTTGCTCGCTTTCTCTCCTCTTTCTCCACATATGCTTGTAGTTAGCTTATAGCTTTGCTATTGTACTTGCTCTGGAGTAGGTAAAGAAACAAACAATTGCATTGAAATTTGATAAAGTGAGGATATTTTAATATTTTTAGTTTTTTATGATATGTATGAGATGGATGAAAAATAAACTTATTTTGGAACGGAAGGAGTATACATCTAGCGCCAAAACATATTGGTGTAATAAATGATGTCTCTTATCGTAGTCCGTATTTTACAGAGTAAAGATTTTTATGTCATTATCGTGTATGGCACTACAGAAAACGATTTTTCCATGTGACCAAAATCGATTTTCGCATACGGGTGGGTGGCCCGCCTATATCTAGGTGTCTGTGAAAATGGATATTTTTGCATGTGGGTAGAGCAAGCTGCATGCATGTGGGCGCTTAAGCTGTCTGCAAAAATGATTTTGGTGAAAAAAAATTCTGAACCAAATCCGAAACCCTAGCAATCATCGTTGTCGCCACCGCCACACAGGAGGGGGAGCCGGATCCACCGCCGCCGTGCTTCCCACCGTCGCAACGCTCCCCACCGCCGGATCTACTGCCGTCTCCCTCTCCACTGCCGGATCCACCACCACGAAGCTCCCCGCCGTTCCTGCTACCGCTCGTTGCTCCTACTCCCGCCCGGCTGCTCCCTCTTGATGGTGGTGGAGGAGGAGGAGCCTCCCGCCGTCGCCACTTGTAGTCATCGTTGAGGTCGTCGGCTCGTCACCTGTCTCCCAGTGTCGGCGCTCCGTCACCGGCTCAATGAAAAGGAAGAGAGGAGAGGAGAGGAAACGAGAAGGAGAAAGTGAAGTGAAAGGGAAAAAGAAAGAAAAATAAATATGGGGATGGATTTTCACGGGTCGTGTCTTAACAGGTCCGTCTACGAAAATAAGTTTATTTTCGTATGTAATCCTTAACCATGCTTGAGGAAGTGATTTTCATCGGCAAGAGTAGTTATGGCTCATTTGTAATCTAAAGGGTTCTTGTCAAAAAAAAATCAATTATGAAGTAGTGTGGTATTTATGCTTGCTATCTCAGTAACATGAGCTTGGAATCGTACTGCCATCAGCGAGACAAGATATTGGTTATATAATAATAATAATAATAATAATAATAATAATAATAATAATAATAATAATAATAATAATAATAATAATAATAATAATAATAATAATAATAATAATACAAGTTTTCGTTATGCTGAAATAAGCGAAGTCTTTCTCATATGCTCTTCAATCATGCTTATCCTCAATTGCAGTACGTTCTCTCATTAATTTGTATCGTTAGTTCTTGAAGCTTAAATTACACAATATTAATTTCTTGAAAGGCTGACAATACTAATGCCCAACATAACAATCGTACGTGCGACCAAATTACGTACACAGCCCATGCGATGCTCGTTTTAGAAGCTTGTAGTTTGGATTTCCTTAACAAGAAAAACGTGAAAAAGTTATGCATGAGTTCCACATGACTTCGATAGTACTACAATATTATTTCCTGTAGAAACTCAAGAAAAAGGATTCCAGACGCGCTCAATCTAAATGAGGTTTTAAGCTCCTTAAAAAGAAGAAAAATCTTTATGTATCTCTGAGTTTCCCCTCAATTTCTTTGACCTTCTACACACCTATTCCGTTAGTTCAATGTGAATTAACTGTTTGTTTTTTTTTCAAAATAACTATATTATCCTATTCTCTTGCTTATACACTAGCTTAATTATTTAAAAAACACGATTCTCAACATGAAAAAGATTCATTTGTTAAAAAAAGGAGATAAAATTATTTGTCCAAAAAATAGAAAACTAAAAATTAAAAAATAAATAAATAAATATCAAATAAAATTTGGTGAAACTTGTCAGTATCCTAAATATGGGATACTATATACTTGTGTACTAAGGCTCGACGGGACTCAACATATACTAAGAACTATACGAAATCAAGCCTCATATATATGGTAAAAACCTGAGTAGGTCCAATTTGGCATTGCCCTAGCTCTCAGATCCATGGTAGATTTGAAATTTGTATATAAAATTAGATAATAGATAATAGAGCATCTAAGGATATAAATACAATATCTCAAGAAGGAGAGAGGACACCAAGACAACACAAGAGCCGCAAAGACCAACACAAGATCCAACGAGCGCCAAAAAAGCCACCTCCAATCTCGTCGAGTTCCTATTTAAGAAAGCCGACGATTGCTAATTTTGTTTTTCTTATAAATTTGGCATAAATATTCTATCCCATTCTATTTTATTTTATTTTTTAAAAGAAAATATTGAGATTTATAATTTTAATTAGGTGGCACATTTTAGAAAAAAAATAATGGTCAACTAATGTAATGGATATAGAGAGAATTGAAATGAAAACTCAAGTGCAAATAAGGATTAGTTCAAAGACATAAAAATGATGGGAAAAAACTGAAAGACTTTCAAAACGTAATTTTAGTATAATTACGCCATAACTTTTATATAAGTATTAAAAATACATGTAACTTGTATAAGCTATATAAAGTTACTGTTCAATTATACTATAATTAATTATAGCATAGTTAAATTTAAAGTTTTTCAATATTTTTTTAGCAATTCCAAAAATAATTGAGTGAAAACTCAGGAGAAATTTCCCCATCTTCAAGATGTAAAATGGCAGTGTCGCTTTCTCCTCGATCCCATCAGATCTCATATATATGTCCTGAATACCCAAGATAAATAAACCCCAACAGGCAACAGAGGAACACGTAAATAATTGGCGCCTTTTGTTTTCTCAGGCGGGGTTGTGTGCATGCATTATCGATTGTGTTAGTGCAAGCAAAGGCAAAGGCAAAGGCAAAGGGCCTACCTGGTGAAAGTGAGTGAGGTACTCCGGGTCGCGGCGCCTGTTGCCGGAGGAAAAATTAAGGAGCCGATCGATCGACAGCGACAGCGAGACGAGACGAGACGGACGGCTACCGGTGGCCGCGCGGCGAGTCGAATCAAATCACTGTGCGCGAACTGTGCGTGCGCTCACGTCGCTGTCTCTCGTGGGGGCTAGTGACTCGGTGGTGGTGACCCCTCCTCTGTTTGGACTCGGCTCGGCTATTCATGTTGCGTGAAAGGGTTATTCACTGATCCCTTCCCTTTTTACAAAGAGTTTTATAGCTAAGGGACAGTTATCTAAGGCTCTCTCTCCTTCCTTACAAAGACAAACCTAAATATCTCCAACAGACTACCTAAATCAGATTCTCCAAACACCTATAAAGCTAACTCTTCAATTGATTTGGCAAGCCAAACTTGTTCCACGCTCCAACAACCTCTTCCTCTCTACTTGAGACTCGTATGTGAGCCTCTACTACCCTTTTTCCTCCTCTTTCTTCCCGTCTTCCTCATCTCTCGGCCGTGACATGGAAGCAAACCACCGGCCACCACCACCAGCATCTCTCGTGCGCACAGATCACTGGCGGCACGACCAGGACGAGAGGAGGAGAAGACACCGGCAGCGGCTGTAGGCGGCAAGAGGGGAAGAAGCCAAGTGGCGGCGGCGGCGGCAGCACCCCGGCAGCAACGGCGTGCCCTTGCGCATTTGAGGCGGCGGCAAGCACATGGCATGGGAGGCCCTCCTCGACGACGGATCCGTGTGTGCGCAAGGCGGCCTTGTCCTCTTCGACAACCATGCGTCATGCCCCATCCCTCCCTCCCTCCCTCCCTCCCTCGCTCCTCCCTCGACGCCACGTCCCTCCCTCCCTTGCCTTCGTCCCACTGCTGCGCCCTTCCTCCCTCACTGTCGCCTCATCCCCTTCACCGCCACGCTGTCGGATCGACCTCCATGGGAGATGGCCGTCGGCAAAGAGGCATGAGAGCTGGTCGTGGGTAGAGAGGAAGGGAAGCAAAAAAGAGATAGAAGGTGGGACCCACGTAGGGCCCACCATTTGGCAATTGGAAGGAGGCTAGTCACATTTGGCTAGCCATGTGGCTTGGCAATCCAAGTAGCAACACTCTTGGAGGGAGTTTTTTTTAACGTGTTGGCTAAAATTTAGCTTGGAGAGTCATTTGCCAATGCTATTGGAGATGCTCGAGATGTGATATATTCTATTACTATAAATCTGAACAGGATATGTCACATCCTACATTAGTTTTATTTTCTTATGGGATGGGGGGAGTGGCTCATTTTGGTGTTCTACAGCAACTTCATGGTATGTAAAATGAGACAAGTCAACATATAATTAATTGAGGATTAACTACTACGAACTTAAAAAATTAGGTTTATTTGATTTTTTAAAAAAATTCTATATACAAAGTATTTTTTTCAAAAGAATGGTTTGTAAAGTATGCTAACGGAAAACAAGGAAGTTGCCACACCTAGGTTCTTTTTGGCACAGCTCCAAAGCTCAGATCTATGATAGATTTGAAGTTTGTATATTAACTATAGATGTTTAATATTTTAAATTTTATCTAAAATGAAAACAAAATAATTTATCCAAATGTTATCGACATAATCATACATCTATGGATTTGTGATGCTAGGAATACCCAGATCCAAGAAATCTTAGATCTGGAGCTATGCCAAAGAGCGTCCTAAACTCACTACCGAACGGGGTCTAAGGCTGAGTTCATTTGGCCAACTAGCTACACCAACTTTCTCATTTTTCGTAATCGCACTTTCCGAATTGCTAAGCAATGGGTTTCATGTAAAAGTTTTCTATACATAAGTTTCTTAAAAAACCAAATAAATCTATTTTTTAAGTCTATAGTAATTAACACTCGACTAATCATACGCTAATGGCTTGTCACGTTTTGGATGGTGTCCAAAATTCCAGCCTAACTACCCAAACAAAGTCGGTCTAAGGTCGAGTATAGGGCTTGTTAGTTTATATTACCTCTGTCCGTCCTATAATATAAGGGATTATAGGTTCTTTTAAAAAAAATTAAGGAGGAAGAAGAAAGAACATATGGTTAAGAGATGAGTTGGTGGTTCGGGATAAAATAGAATGAAATTTAAATGTTCAGACAAGTAGTATTAGAGAATACCTTGGGCAAGGTTGGAATACTCCAATCTCTATTATAGGACAAGGTTTAAATATTCCAATGTATTTCATTTTAGAGAAAAACAGTAAGCTGGTGCCGAATCATGTGGTTACATCAATTTCAAAAAATAATCTGTGTTAGTATCCCTCGCTATGTGATCCTTCACTCCAACCTATGCAAAGTTCGACTCTAGCAAGAGGCAAATGGTCTTTTTAGAAGGGCTAACGGATGTTAAGTAATGGAGATTGTCGGAGAAATAGGAACCAGGGTCCCTATCACCGGCTGTTCAAGGCATCCCTGCACCTATCCCCGAGCACGGTCCCCCATGGGCTACGCTTAGGGCATATTGGCTTCTGAACACGACTGCTCGGGGCATATTCACCCCCGAGCATGCCCCCTCCCCCCGCGGGCTGTGCTCGGGGCACATTCACCCCTAGGCGCGGCCTCCAGTGGGCGATGCCCAGGGCACATCCGTGTGGCCCTTGGCTGTGCTCGAGGCAAATCCGTCCTCCAGCACGGCCTCCCGTGGACGGTGCTCAGGGCACATCCACTTTTGGGCACGGCCCCCAGTGGACGGTGCTTAGGGCACATTTGTCCCATGCCCCCGAAAGGCCAGAGATAGCAGTAACAGGCCAACCCAATCAAGCCTAGCATTTAATGTGAAGTGACATATACGAACCCGTTTTATACACATCCCATCAACAGCGTGGGGAGCATGGGGGCGTCGATACCACGCATCACCCAGGTAGCCCCACAAACAACAGGTGCAAGTGCGCCTTTTTTACTTCGATGCGCCTCCTCCGTCAGCCAACATGGGAAAACATGCCTCCCCGTACCGTTCGAAAGACCTCGACAAAACCAACCATACCCAGTTTAATGGAGTAGGGACCACTCCCACATCAATGTATTGGTAATGTGGACTCCCCTTAAACTATAAAAGGAGAATCGAGAACAATGGACAGAGGGGACATTGGAGTAAGCTAGCATCTACACTTGGGCTTTCGACCCCACGCATTGTAAACATGATACTCACCACCATCCACCAAAAAACACATGAGTAAGGTATTACGCCTCCGAGCGGCTTAAACCTATCTAAAAAACCATCTGCCTCACTCCTTTTCATTCGCGTAAGCATCACCTCGTTTCATGCACCCGCTTTCTAGCCAAATCTCCAAAGGGGGAGCACTTACTTTCCCGCTGGAGGAGGTTCACACTTCGATGGAGATATGATGACGATGGCAAAAAAAAAGGGTAAATACGTTGTCCAATGGTATTTGTTATAACTCGATTTCGTTGATTACAATTCATAAAACCATATACTTGTCTCTACTACTGAAAAGAGGGAGTCATCCTCCATCATCTCCAAGTAAAAACTTCTTTTCTTTCATAAAAACCATTCACCCTAAAAAAGTTACTTCTAAAAAACAACCGTTAAAAAAACAAACAGTCCATTTAGTCCAAATCCTCTCACTAAAATAAATAAAAAACCGTTGCAATGTGTGGCCCTATAATACTATAACTAGTCGAAGGAAAAAATTAAGAAAATTTTCATACAATACATGCTGCATAAAGATGGCTCCTGAGTTGGATTAGTGGGGTTGGAGCCAAGCCTCCTGTAGCCTTGAGTCGGTTAAAAGAAAATTGAAGTTAAAGTTGTATCGGACACTCTTGTTACACGGTGTAAATTATATACTCGTAAGGATGTAAGATCCAATATCAGCATAGTAAGAATAAGAAGAAGTAAAAAAAAGTAGCATTCCTACAAACCTCTATCATTTCTCTCGCTCTCAACCGCAAAACCATATCATCTAATCTCATCTCTGGCAAATCATCCGGTGAAAATGGACAACCTAAATGAAAATGGCAATGTGCAAAATGGAGTTAGGATTCAAATGATAAATTTTGAGACCGTAGTAATCAAGGATACCACGAAAGAATTCGGAAGTGGGTAGACCAAATCCGCAATAGAAAAAGTGGGTGAAAACTACGATCTCACCGGTGTTCGGAGTTGGAAAATCTTCGCCGTATGCTGGGCGCCAGCCGATGATTTCCTTGGCAGGAAGAACTCCGTCCTTCACAATTTCCCGCAGGGTTGATTCCTTCACATCTGACGTCGTCCATTGGTCGAAGGGGATTTCTCTCTCTTTTGCCATGGATGCGGTTTGAGGGAAAGTGATTTTGGTGTTGGGAGTGAGGATTCTCAGAGGAGTTGTTGGGAGCTGGATGCGCACGGTGGATCTTGATGGAGCTTTGAGTTTCTGGATGGATGGATTTGGATGAGCTCGTGTTCTAGGTTTCTTCGGAAGAGCTTGTGAACAGGAGCGCGAAAGGGAAAATTTTCAGAAGATGAAGCGACGGGGAAGACGACGACGCTTCAGTGAGTTTTTAGGGTATCGGTGAGTTTTCTCGTATTTGGGCCGAGGCCCATGAGAAAGCTTACGACCCATAATTCAGGTGTGACTTGACACCTGTCTCTAGGGACTTAAGCAAATTTGCCTTGGCAATATGAACGTGATCTATTGCCCGATGCCTTCAAAATCCTTTCATATAGCGGTTATTCAACTTCTTAGGAGTTGGTGCGATGCAACTTGAAAGGTGACCAACAGTAAAATCTTTTATGATTGTCTTGGTAACTTTTTTATAAGTTGCTGGAGCTGTTTGGTTTTTTATAAAGCAATTGATTTTATATTATATCAATGCTATTTTGCTACCTTGGTGAGCTTTTCTGATTAAGACCAATATTATGGCTTAGGCTTTTTAATATCTTAGTCATATTCTTCGGACGATTGGTAAATCTATTATGGGTTTATTAACTCGGATTTTCTATTGTCCATACAACATATTCCTGAGGATGGAGAAGTTGTGTGCTTTGAGAGGGCTCGGGCATAACAACTCGGATAGCATGAGCTTACTAGAACTCGGGGTCATTATACATTACGCCTTGTTTATACGGTTATGTGTTATATGATTTTTTATGATTGCTTTTGGCTTAGGCTAGGTATTTATTTATATCACTCGGATGAGTATAATTATTATAGTTCTTGACTATATGCTTAGTTTGTTTAACTAAACACATAGTCGGGGGCTACACCTAATTAGGTGCATCTAGTCGATGCACCTAAGTATATATTCTTGGTAATTCTTGAGATATTTTCAGCCCTTCACAGCCTTTTTATTAGATGATAAAGCACTCGGGAGACTTGGGCAGAGATGATGGAAGCACTCGGCTAAGGAGGTACTTGGCTATGTGTTATTTTGGTTCGAGGCAAAGTTATCTCGTCGACTGTGAAAGTCTCAGGGGCTACTGTGGAAATTATGGGTACCATATACCCACACGGCTAGCTTAGCCGACTGACTATAGGGGATAGGTTATGATTCATGATTATGTAATCAGTTTAGAATTTAAGTATTACGTTACCTTGTGTAATAAGGAGCGGCTTATAGTCCCAAGTCGGGAATATTATGGAGTCCTATACAGTATGTAGTTAGGTCTCTGACTTGTGAGCCTACCCTCTAAACCTATATAAGGAGGGTAGGACGTCCCTTGAAATATATGAGACAACAGCAAATAGCTAAGCTTTTCTTCATACGCAGCCTGATCAGGAGATCAATAAATTACTCGGCGGATCTAATCCCCGAAACAGGAATAGGGTATTACTTCTTTATAAAAGGCCTGAACCTGTCTAAATCTCTTTATCTGCTAACCCATCGTGTTTGGTACTTGACTGCTACCCCAGTTTCTTATTGTCGAAACCAAGTTTCGACAGTTTGTCGCCAAGAAAATGTTTTACAATTAATGACACATTTTCCTCTTCTGAAAATCATTGTTCGTAGGGGATCAAAGGTGTCACACCACACATGTAGGATGCATATCTGGAGTTTTACGGATGCATATCTGGAGTTTTACAGCTTTTAGCGGTGACACCGGTCATAGTCTTTACAGCTGGTAATGGCTAAGCTTCAGCCAAATACATAGAATGGGACAAAAATGCAAAACGTCTAAAAGACTGAAAGTTAAATGCCGCTTAGATTTGGCCAAATTATGGAATGTGAAAGTTGATTAATCGGAGTTTGGCCAAGTTTTGGGGTCCACCTCAAACAGGCCACGTATGGTATGGTCCATATGCAAGGCCACGTATGGTATGGTCCATGGAAATTTCATTTCAAAATCAAGCAGAAAATGAAGTGGTAGTAGAGTATCATTTACCTATTGAATCATGGTGCTCTCCATTAATTAAGCTCCTTCCATTTCTTTTCACCAAAGCAGAACATGCACCTATAGTTACCTACAGCAGTAGACAGGATCAGGACCCATGTGCTAATAGCCATCCAGCAGCAGCATCTGCCCAGAGAAGAGACAAATGCTAATTAAACAACTTTTACAATTACTCAATGCAATTAGCGACTTCAATGTACCTCGAGCTTATTTTCAATCAGCATGCGTGATAAGTATATTTTTTAACACAAAACACATATATTATTAAAATATATTCAATATCAGATTTAATAAAATTAATTTAATATTTTAGATATTGTTAATTTTTTTAATAAATTTAGTTAAATTTTCAAACGATTTATAATATGAAACGGAAAGAGAGAGTAATAATTAGCTAGTTAATCAATTGTTGTTGATCGATCGGTCACTCACTGCTCACTCGGTGTCTCTTCAGCGAACGGAGGAGGCGCCGTAAGTTGGGACGGCACGGCATCATGTGGTGTTAGAGTGAGACCCTTCTGATTTTTGTGGTTGCCGCGCTCTTGGATACAGGATGCTCCCTCCGTGATAAGGACGTCTGAAGTTTAAAATTTGTCAAAATGAAAATATTATCTCGACCAATCACATTTATCTCTCGTTTAGTTTTTCATATATTTTTCATTTTAATCAATCATATCTATTTCTCTTCTCAATCTTAATTTTTTTTAAAAAATACTTTAGATATTCTTATATTTTTTGGACGGGAAAAGAGATGTAATGAGCCTGTTTGGGAAGCTTATGTTAGCTGAAGCTTCTTGAAAAATTTAAAAGCTTTCCAAACAATTCATCTTTTCATCCAGGTTATGAGAAACTCTATTTGTAGAATTCAAAAAATAAGTTAAAAGTCAGAAGTTAGTTTTTTCAGCTTCTCCAAATTTTCACTATCATGTGTTTGTCCGAATCTAAAGCTCCACAAATAAACCAATGTGACGTAGCATTTGCGGGCTCTGCATGGATTTTGTGAGGGGTCTGACACCACTAGCACAAAGATTGCATACACACCACTAGCACAAATATTGCATAGATTCATACTATATCTCTTGCTTTTCTGATAGGGTGAGTGATTGGATCACTTGATGGAGACCAATGTGTCTGTATTGTATACGCATGATTGGAGTTGCATGCAGATAAAAGGATTCTTGCAGTGTGTGGATTTTATAGGTCTATTTTTTTTTCCATTTGATATTTATGTGCATGGTTCAATTTGTGATGTGAGTAGTAAACCCAGTTTCAGCCACGGGTTTATTTTTGCTCCATGTGAAGTTTGGCCAAAAACGGATAAGTCACCTCAGAAATTTTGTCCTGCCTGTGGAGGGAAAGTGAGATGCGAGGGAAAATATATGTTTCCTGATATAGAAATGCTTGATTTCCGGCACTAAGGGGAAAAAAATTAAACAGGCAGAGAGGAG
The DNA here is from genome assembly GCA_008326285.1 of Oryza officinalis. NCBI lineage: Eukaryota > Viridiplantae > Streptophyta > Magnoliopsida > Poales > Poaceae > Oryza > Oryza officinalis. Next base: position 14,452,699 of record BDMV01000009.1, read on the forward strand.
GAATGAGAACCATAATAAAAATATTATGGCTAGTCACTTTCTCGATACGGCGGTAGAACCATACGAAATGTGAGCTAGTTTCTCGACTGACATGGAAATAGTCGAAATGCTCAGTACATCGTTTTGAACAATCCCACGGTCATAACCAATTTGGACAAATAATCTTTGATTCCCTACCCGGTTTAGCATGGATTCACATGCTGAAAGGCTAATTCATGTGTGCCCATCATGAAGTCATTTTACACAATTTAATAGTTGAAGGAACCGTTCTATCTGATTTTTCGATTTAAGGATATGAATCAGATTCAACTTAAATTGGAGGGAGTTAAATTGGACTTTTTCCTCCAGCCAACGCTTTCCTCGAGAAGGAGCCTCTGCTCTCCAATTTACAGATAATCTGGCCCAGAGAGCTCATCTAGGTACTTAGGCAGGCCCAAACTCAAGTCCGACCTAGCACGAGGGCACTGCCTTACCCCTATCTGCACTCTTTACGGGTTGTGCTCGGAATCACAGCTTCCCATCTTCTACTCTCTCTTATTTTTATTAGCACATTTTATGAATCGTTAAGCGGTCTATTTTGTATAAAAATTTTCTGTATGAAAGTTGTTTTTCTTTAAAAAAAGCGAATTTCACAAACCTCAAGTTTTTGGACATTTGTAACGCGAAACCCCAGGTTTTGCAATTTGTTTCATGAAACCCCAAGTTTGGAGGCAAAGTGTTTCATAAAACCCCAGCTACAAGCTTATATCGTCTACCAACTAATACATTTATCTATAATGATTGTAAAAAATATACATGAGATTTTTTTTATTATATGTACACGCTAGCTGCTTTTCAATAATCATTGACCATCATGGTCTAATCATTTATGTGCATATTTAATCAATTATCATGTCATTATCAATTACGATTATGTTGAGTTTTTTGTGCAGTGAAAAATTGAGAAAAAAATTATAAGCTAGATGAGAGGAATGTGTACTTTGAGTCAACTAATGTGAATTTATGAAAAAAAATAATCAGATGTAACAATGAAATATGAGTATTTTACATAAATATGAGAATTTATGATGTTTTTTCAAATATTTTACCTCAAAATATAAGGTTTCTTGAAACAAATCACAATAACTAGGGTTTTATGTTATGGATGCCCTAATACCTAAGGTTTTGTGCAATTTACTATTAAAAAATAATTTAATCTAATTTTTAAATTTGTTTTAAATTAATATTTAATTAATAATGTTCTAATGAGTTATCTCATTTTTGGAATGAGTTACAAACCCTTATGTTTAAACAAAGCCTAATCCGTGTGCCAATCGATTATCTGGAGTTTGGCCTCAACTCTATCGTGTGGATTTAAGCCAATCCAACTATTGACTATCGTCTGCTCTATGGATTAAGATTAATTTGTAAATTAATCTCTCCTTCCGTCATTATCTCTAGCTCCGGCAAATCACCTTCTTCGGCGGGGATAAACAATCTTCATGCTCAATGCGGACACCAAAACCGGCAAACAAAACGTATACAGCCTTTTTTGCTTCACAAAAAAAAAAAACACAAGGTAAGCAGGTACTGTAACACCAGCATGGGCTCTTTGATGAATGTGGTAAACTACTGCTCTTTGATGAATGTGGAAAACTACTGTTCTTGGATGATGAATAGAAGCCACATGTTTAACAGGGATATATATAAAAACCAACTAACGCCATGATGGTTTAGATAATTGGACATGATCTGATGCAGGCCTTTTGCCCTCCTATCCTCCTAATTTCTGAGGATAGCATCAACAACTATATCTCTGCTCCCCAAGAAACAAAATAAATTGTCAACCTCATGTTGACCACCTATCGTTATTATTAGAGCCTCATTGTGGTGTCCGCCTTGGCTCTGGTAGATCCTGGATTTACCCTCTGAGCCTGGAATTCATGGCAATGAACTCCTATTCGGGTAAATTCCTTGATGAGTTCCTCAAATAACGTCTTCAAGGAGACTTTGAAGCTTGCTGAGCAGCTTTTGTCGCCTTCGTCAACATCCTGCACTCCGTTTCCTGCAAGGCATCCAACTTGGGCACCATCCATGTAGGCTTTGCATCCTATGAGGATATTGCGCCCGTACTTGCAGAAATGAACACTGGTGAAGTCCTCGAAATGCTGCAAAAGTCACACCCGGATTATTCGGCGGTTTTATGTAAGGAGCTCAGGTATCAACAAGCAGAAAAGCAAATAGACCATGCACAAAAAACAGGATCATCACACATTCTCTAACAACAGTTCAGCATATTAACGTTCATCAAAGGAGCAAATACACTATTTCCACCATTGCAATGGGAACATTTAACTGATTAGAATTCAAGACATTCTTCATCAACAGAAATGACAACAAGAATATGGTTGTAAAAGAGAATAAAACATATCTATCGACAAAAAAAATAAGAACATGTAAGCATAGTATAGATCTTCATACCTTCGGTGGATTCCGAAGAGAATACAACATTGTTCTGCAGGATAGGAGAAATGTCGATTCATTATAAGCCATGGACATTTTCTCCCCCTGGGGTGTGTTAGCAGAAGCCGCATAAGCGGGTTCATTAAAATAAGGTTTTGCGTTCAACACCAAGGCCTGAATGGAGACTAGGACCTGAAGCATGGTTGAATTGGATGGGTTCCACTTCTCACACCCATTACCAGACCAGGTGTTCAAGAGGCTGAGACAGACTTTCCCGCAATTATAGAGATTTGGGTTCAGCCGCAACCCTCCAGAGCGGTAGTTCACTAGCTGAAAGAATAGCCAATTATATGTCAAACATGCAAGCGCAGAACAGAGAGAAGGGATAACAACTTTATGGATGCATATGACATTATTAACAAATCCTTACTGGAGGCTTCTTAGGATACTGGGAAGGGAAATAGACATCGAAAAAGAAAAGTCCATCATGGTAAGGAGTGCCTGCTGGTCCAACAATGACAGCCCTAAGTAGTTCCATCCTATTCTCATAAACTCGTACGAAAATTGTACCTGCTCAATATGGAGGAAAGATGCAGTCAGGACATGAACTACTGCATTTCATTTTTAACATCCAAAAAAATTTATAGAGAGAATATACTCAAGGTCATTATAAGCATTATGTAAAACGGATTCACATTTTATTGTAAACATGTATTAGGGCTTTTGCTCACCTAATGTGCGTGTACAGTAAGAGGAATGGAAGAACAATAGTAGGAGGGGGGGGGGGAGCATTCCCTTTATCAAATGTGTAACATCTGGAGTAAATAAACCAGAAAAGAACAGATAGAGCTCTACCTGGCAAATCTTTCTCCAGAACTTTCCATTCATGTTGAATTCGCTTTACCCAGTCCTTGGATGGCTGGCAAAAAACAATAATTACTTTTAATTGCAGAGATCAAGTGAAGATAGAGCATGTGCAAAGTCCAACTCATACCTTCTTGACTTCAGGAACATTCCCTTTGCCTGACATTGAATAATAGTGATCACTGTGGTCAGTAACAGTATCAAACTGCTTAAATGCCTTATACTTCTCATCAATTTTATTATCCACGGTTTTAATTTCCTTATGCTTCCGTGGCCTCCCAGGAGTTGTGCATCCCCATGGTAGAACTGTGCCCGTGCCAGGTGGATGGCTTGGACCAGGAACATCCTCAGCCAAGCCACTCTAGAATTACTCAATGGAGAAAGATATATCAACTGTTAGCATAGCACACTAAACAATGGTAAACAAATACACTCCAATGAATTCACCTTTGAATGCTTTGGCCAATCCGAAGGATGACTAATAGAATGATTATTCTTGTGACTCGACGCCTTCTCACAAATTATCATAACTCCATCAGGATCATGATCAGCGTCGAGATCAATTATTTCATGAGCAACAGTCTGTTGATTAAACATATAGCATATTAGATTTTTGTATCTTACTCAAAGTCGCAATAACGAATTTCTGTTATTTCTCGGAGGGGTTACGCTAAATGAACTCGTAATCGCAATGCTGATACACGCGCGTATTGGAACCTCTCTACCGAAGAGACAGCCCAGAACCGTGCAAGATTCAGAGGCGCAAAAAAGAAAAGAAAAGAAAAGGAGTACACGAAAGAGCAGAGAGGCCTTTCCTGCTTCCGCTTCCGCTTCAAGCGCGCGGAGCTCCAACTGGCCGCCGCCGCCGCCTCCGGCGACACCTCGACGACATCCGGGTCGCCCAACGCCCACCTCCTGCGACCAAAAACCCCAGCATCGCAACCCCAAACGAACAAACAAACGCATCAGACTTGACCCGAGCAGCGAGCGCGCGCGTGTGCGCGGGGTGGACGGGAGCGCGCAGCGTGCTCACCTGGAAGAGGAGCCCTCCCCCTCCGCCATGGGAGGGGATTGGAGCTCGCCGCGCCGCCGGCAATGCGATCGCGGGTAAGATTTTTCGCGAATACGAAAGCGTGAGACGCGGAGAGGGGGGAACAGAATGATTAAAAAACGAGAGAGAAAGCCCCTCAAATTTTGGCCTGCGGCTGCGCGCTTCGGTTTCTGGGATTTGGAAAGGAAGCTGGACCTCTTCGGTGTGGTGGGGCCCGCGGGCCGCGTGAGGCTGACATGTGGGGCACGGCTAGAGCAGAGGGTGTATGTGGGGTACGGCTGTCAGCCGGCGTGTTTTTTTTTTTTTACTTTTTGGTCTTTGCAGCCAAATGAGCATATTTCCGTTCCAAAATGTGTAAGTATAGTTGTGCAAATGGGATGGCAACCCTATGCCATTTCGGTTAATTTTCAATGTATGGATTCGAGGTGGTGTAAAATTATTTTTTCTCAATTCTCTCTAATTCTCTTTAATTCCCTTTCAAAACGAATCATATCTAAAAAAAATGAGAAGACAACTATGCTAGAAAGATTTTAGAGGTTATTTGTTTGATAGCCACATAAGTTTGTTTGGCTAATGGGTTAGAAAAATAATTTCCTACTCACCAAAAGACATTATTTTTAAATCCTAACCATTTATTCTTCCTCTTCCATTTAATCCTAATCCTTCACTTATTTCCCTAACCCAAACCCATCTTTCTATCCCATTATCCAAACAAACCCAAATTGCTAATATTTTATCATATTTGTAGTTATACAAGTATAACGTTAGATGCACATTTGGTTGGCAGCCATAAGTATGGCAAGATTTTTTTTTCTACAGGTGAGACTCCACACATAATTTGTATCATAGCTTTAGTTTGATGCCTAGATTATGATTTGGATTTTGATGGCCTCACCTTTGTTAAGCTTGGCAAAGAAAGGATAATAAATCTAGGAACCTTACCAAATAACCCCTTAGGTTGTTTTTTTGCTTGACTTCCTTTTCTTTCTTTCTTTTTTCAATATTTTGGCAATAATTTTGCTTTCAAAAATGGAGAAGAAAAGGGCTGGGTTATGTTCTTTTTTTCCATTAAATACTTCACTTGTCACTTCCTCTAGATTAGATTAGATTTCACATGATCAGCTGAAGTTTCATCCACCAGAAAAATAACAATGGCAACTAAGTTTACATCCCCTTTTGGTCTCACGTGGTTTTCACCATCTTTGTTAATCAATCGATGCATTCGACTCACTCAATGTACACCAAGATGCAAAAACTGCACCGATTCGCATGAAACCAGGTGTGTCATCATCAACCCTAAACCTCTCAAGTCACAGAGATGATGCCATAGTTTAGCCCTCATTGGTTGGCCTTATGCTGATAAGCTACTAGCTTATTAGCAAATAAATAATAATTTATGTGTAAAACTTTTATACATACGTCTTTAGTGATGTAAAAATTAATATTAAAAAATAAATGTTGATAAAATTTTGGAAAGTCAGGTTTTAAATTTAAATTTTAACAATTGATTATAGCCTGCAGAGCTAAAGATGGAAGCCTCAAACTGATTATGCCAGAAGAAAAATAACATATGTGCAAGTCATACCATGATTTTTTTTTTGAAAATAAGATAAATCCAGCCTCTACATCCAACCGGATGTATACAGCCAACAATAAAATATAAGTTCTTAGACTCCATCTTACAAAGGTTCACAAACTAACATCACTACACACCAACATCAACACAAGAATACTTAGCCTTATAGTCCTTACAAAAAGTGATCTTACAGTTCTAACAGACAACACAAAACAAGAGACAAAGATGCATCTAGACCTCCAACCTTCGCCTCAAATTTCACCCATGCTTAGAGAAGAAATCCAAAATTCATCCTTCCAACAAAGTGCACCCCTCCTTGACTTTGTCTCTATCCTCCTCCTTAAGTAATAAGACCATCAACGTCTTCAATACGTTGCCTTAAAAATTACTTGTAAAAAGAAGATAGTTTTGGAGCCATTAAAGACTATGTCATTTTTACAAAGCCAAACCTTTCAACACAAAGCTACAATACCAACAAAAATTTGATTATTAAGCATAGGTTGAACACCATTTAGTCAATTACCAAAAAAATTAGCAATGCTAGTAGACGGATGGATCTCAAAGTCATACCAATACCATTGCTGCTATCTGGAATCTCCTGATTAGAAGGGAGGGAAGAGATGGAGCTAAGCACATGACAAGTTTTTGGTTTCCGAAAATGTTTCAGGAATAAAAGAAGAGGAGAAAAACTGCATACTTCAACATCGTGTACTCTGTGCTCAGTGTCCCATGCAACAAATAGATGAATGAATTGAAAGTCATCTGGAAGTAATAACCATCACGTACACGCCAAATGACATCATCCACAGGGTGACTGATGACAGGGAGCATATCTGAACTCTGAAGGTGTACATAAGAGTATTTGCACATGACTAAATTTCAGCACCTGATTGTTCCATGGCAGTATTACTAGGCCTCCACTAGACAAATTTGGTCATATAACTTCAAAGAATCGGGATGACATATTGGTTGAGCTAATCAGCTCCACGTAAACGAGACGGATAATTAATACATGATTAATTGAATATTAGCTATTATAAATTAGAAAAATAGATTTATCTAATTTTTAAAATAACTTTTATATAAATTTTTTTACATGAAATATATTGTTTAGCCATTCGGAAGATGTGCTAATGAAAATCAAGAAAGTTATTGTTTTGAGTTAAACTAGACCTAAGCTTCCACAAGAAAGTCTAAGATGTCAGAAACGAGTGAAAATTTGCAGAGCTTTGATCAAGGTCACTAAAGCCAGGGTCAACTCAAGGTTATTTGCCTGGTTTTGTTCCAAAGCAATTTCGGAATGATGATTTTCTGTAATTCTAAAGAACAAGTGTTTTACTTCAGTCACTTCTTGAAACTTCTAAGATACTCCAAAAATGCTACTTAGGTGGAAGACGGGAAAAAGAAACAGAGGAGGTCGCATTTCAACCTCTCCGCCATCAGAATTCTCAAATAACTACGAAAGAACAAAACGGAACACCAAAAATGCTGCTTAGGTGAAAGGCGGGAAGATAATACCAAGCAGGAGATTTAGCGATGTGATGATATAGTCATAGATACATGACTCTATTCATTAGGATTTAAATTTTGACACCAACAAACATTAACATGCATATGTTGATGAACTTTCAATAAATTTTTAGGAGATCCGTGATGTGCGGTTGGTTTTTGTCTCTTTTAACATGTCGGAGATGTATTTGCGGGTATGTGAATATGGTGTTGTGTGTAGCGATGTGTGTGCATGTGTGTTTATCGTGTAATCGCGAAAAAATACGAAGCACAATAAATACTTGAAAAATGCCCGATTCCTTCAGGAGCTGAGAATATAATTGTAGCATGAGGAAACAAGAAAAAAATCCCTTCCCAAAAAATAATTAAAGTAAATTAGAAAAACCAGCAAAAATCAAGTAAATGAATCCCGGTCGATTCGATTTGTCTTGTTACAATGCACGTGCATGTTACTCGAACAAATATCACAGCCGTCTCATTTCCAATAATCAATATAATAAATTATTAGTACGTACTCATTAAATGCCCATGCTAAAAAGGTGTAAGTATAACATTCAAAATATAAATTAGTAGGAAAAAAAATGACTTGAACTCGAATTTTCGCAGCAAAGTACGGAAAATCACCTAGTCTTCTCAATAAAAGGGAGAAAGCTAAGCGCATGCCAAGTTTTGGTTTCAGGAAATATTTTAGGAATAAAACAAGAGAAGAAAAACTGCATACTTGAACATTAGGTGCTTTGTGCTTAATGTCCCATGCGATGATTGGATGTCTTCTCCTTGAAACTTAGCTGTTCACACAGAACTAAAATGTTTTGGAATGTGCGGCGAAATATACGTAAAATGTGGTAAGTAGTTAATTACAAGAAAAACCTGCTCCAAATACAGAATGTTTTGGAATCTTGCAGGTAGCTAATTCCTGAAATCTGCTAATATCAGAATGACTAAAATGTAATGACAATGATTAAAAAGGAGACGAATCTTTTTTCATGAAAGAACTACAGTTCTTCAAGTTCAGTCAAAACAATAAGGACGCATGCGTATTTGCATATAACTATATTTTAGCACCTGATTTCCCTTAAAACCTAGACCAAATCCTTTCTTATTAAATAAAAACAGAAACTCCCTATTCTCTTTTGAGTTTTTATTTTTTTAAAAAATCAGCACCCGATTGTTCCAAGGTGGTATACTGGTATTTTGCTAGGCCTTCACTCCAGTAGACAAATTTGGTCAAATAACTTCAAGGAGTTGTTTCTTAAGCTTCCACAAGAAAGCCAAGGTGTCAGACTGCTCAGCAGAACAGAACCGAGACTGACATTTGCAGAGCTTTGATCAAGGTCACCAAAACCTTGGATCCACTTGAGGTTATTTTGGATGCTTTTTACGGTACTTTTTACTGCTAAGTATAGTATAGTGTAGTAGGCATTTTGATTTTTCTATACCGATATCCAATCCGAGATTATTTCATGTCATCCTGTCCGGCTCACCGCAAGTTGATCAGCTAGCGCCGCCAGCAAGCTCACTGATGTAGCGATCTTAAGCACTGATAACACCCTTATCCGTGGAGCCAGATTTTGCACATGAGCATGAAAGAGCGAATATACAGGCACCTGTCTTGTTTATGGACAATCGATTTGTTTTACCTTTGACATGGTTATGCAAATCCTGTGTTCCGTCAAAGAAAGAAGAGAAAGAAATTGCGCATGCATAGGCAGCATGGTCGAAGAAGGAAGAAAACTATGCATGCATATACATGTTGTAATTTGAATAATTATCTTTCATCCGAATAATCAGAAAATAACAAATAAATAAATCACTTTCATAAAATATATCAACTGATAAAGCAAGAAATAGGGGAAAACATCATCCTCGACATACATGCACATGCTATCCGGGAAAATTGGGAGGCAACCATCAAAATTAGTTTGATTAATGACTAAAAAGACGAAGATATTACAATTTTACCATGTATTTTTTTTGAATTATACCTCTCCGCCAATTTTACTCATATTATCGTGTGTATTATAATTAATCATAGTGCATTAGATCAACTTAAATGGACGATCCATATTTATCTAAGGGTACCTTAAAATCCTTATTTACGGAAACAAAATTCTGAAGGACATTTACAGAGCTTTGATCAAGGTCACCAAAATTCGTGTTCCAAAGTAATTTCGTAGTAATTCTCAAGAATCTCAAAGCGTATTACTTCGGTCACTTCTTGAAACTTTCAAGATAAATCCAAAAATCAAACAACTGGGAAAAAAATACAGAGGAGGTCTCAATTCGACATCTTCACCATCAGAATTCTCAAATAACTACGAAAAAACAAAACGGATCACCAAAAATGCTACTTAGGTGGAAGACAGGAAGAGAATGCCAGACATAAAAAAATACTTGGAAATGCCCGATTCTTCTAGGAGCTTAAAATATAACTGCAGCGCGAGGAAACCAGAAAAAAAAATCTCTCCCAGAAAAAAAATCGAGCAAATGAAAAAACACCCAGCAAAAATCGAGTAAATGAATCCAGGATGATTCATCCCGCTAGAATGTACGGGCATGTTATTGGTTCGAATAAATATTACAACCGTCTTACATAGGTCTTGTTCTAAACTCTAACGAGATTCAGATTTTTCCTCGGTTTTCGTTAGCATGTGTTTCAAATTACTAAACGGTATATTTCGTGCGAAAACTTTCTATATAGAAATTACTTTAAAATATCAAATATATCTATTTGTTCAGTTTATAAAAATTAAAACTTAATTAATCATGTACTAATAACTTTCTCGTTTTTCGTGCGTCAACTTAATCTTCATCTTCATGAGTTTCAAACACCATCATAGAATAATAAATTACAATAAATTATTAGTATGTACCCATGGAATATAGCATGCCCGTGCCAAAAAAAATTGTACCTACATCATTCAGAAGATAAAGTAACATATCCTATGCACATAAGCCTTCTCGTGTACATATTATGCACACCAACTAGCAAATTTCACCAAAAATTTCAGAAAAAAATTGTACATGTATTTTTAGTAGTATTACATCTATATGTGAAGTGTCATCTTGAAATTTATTATATATATAGAGTAAAAAAACAAAATTATGACATATTTATGCTTTTAAAACTATCAGAATTTTTATTTTTTTTGTTACAGCTAAAATATAATGAATTTGAGGTTAAAACTTTGCACATAAGTGTAATCCTATTGAAAATACTTATACAATTTTTTTTAGATTTTTTGATGAAATTTGTTAATTAATGTGCACGGTGTATACAAGAGAAGATTTGTGTGCATAGGATATGTTACCGAAAATAAATTAGTAGGGAAGATAAATGACTAGATCTCCCTTGAGTTAAATCGTAAGATGTGGTTGAGACTAGGATAGTGACTGAGGTAAGATGAGAAAGAAATTTAAAAATGATGATAGGTAGAGGGAAGTAACACTCTGTAGTTACATTCTCTTGTACAAAATCTGAATGCAAATAAACCATTGCATTCTTTTGTGACAGGGGAAGTTGTATGTAAACTACTGTCCAAAAGTAGTTTTAGTAGTGTGTGCGCGACGCGGCAGGTGGTAACCGCCTCTCCGAACAGCGCCGGTCACACGGCAGCCGCATCCGTAGGCTGCGCCGTGTCGCATCTTCGCGTGAGCTGCACAGGGATGCACTACAAATGTACAACATGGTGGCTGCCGCTGCAGCTGCAGATTGGCTTCCGCCGTCCTCGTCGCCGTCGTCACGGGCGGCGGCGGCGGCGGCTGCTGATGCTCATCCTCCACGGCGTCGTCCTCCTCCTCTTCCTCCAAGAAGAGCATCAGCGTGCGACGGTACCCGGCGGCCGGCGCCAGGTGGCCCGTCGTGCTGCCGCGCTCGCCGGCGGCCATTGTCGTCGAGACCTCCGCCTGCGGGACGCTGCCGTTCGATCCACCGCCGCCGGACGTGCCGCCGTCTTGCCGCCGCGTTGCGTCGACTCGTGCGTGGCGGCCTTCTTCCACCACGGTTGTTGCGACGTTGAGGTCAGGAAGAAGCTCTCCGTGTCTTCCCGTGAAGCCATTGGATGTTCTGGTCGCCGGTTCATCATTTGCACCGTCTTGTTCATTCTCTCGAGAATCAGGCAGCATGACGCAATCGTTCGAGCTCTCTTTTAATCTGCTACCACCACCATCTTCCTGAGCTTCATCATCATCATCCAGTATGACCACAGATGATTCGCCAGAGCTCTCCTTTGATCCGTCTTGCGTTGTCTCGTTGTCGGTGCCTTCTGCAACATAGCGTTGTCGACGTTGTTGTTGTGGAAGCGATGTTGCAGCTGGTGAAATCTCATCGGATATCTTCCTCTTGTGTCCTCCAGGCATCAGCTCCATGGTCGCCGCCGACAAAGTCACAGCGCTCGGCGGCGAGGACGGCGGCATGCGTGGCGTCATGTAAATCTTACACAACACCAGCTCATCGGAGGAGGCCGGATTTGAAGCATCGTTGTCGAGGCCGAGCTCCACCATGAGCCACCCGGTGCGAACCCGCTTCCCGTCCTCCTCTCTCTTCTTGACGAAGGAGAAGAACTGCCGGTGCCCGACGCGCCTGCCGGCGGCGTCGACGACGGCTCGGACGCCGGACTCCGAGTGCCAGCACCCCTCGCCGGACTCCACTGCTCTCGCCCGCCGCGTGCCGCGCTCGGTGGTGGTCCGCACGGGGGAGAAGAAGTACCACGCCCTGGCGCCGTCCGCCGCGCGCGCGGGCAGGTGCCTCGCCGTGAGTTCTGCCGGGTCGGCGGCGTACGCGTCGGCGTGGTGGATGAAGCTTGGTACGCCGGCGGCGGCGGCGGGGGGCTTGGTGGTGGTGAGGAGGAGGCGAGGGCGAAGGTAGGAGGCGATGAGCTCCTGCTCGGTGGGGTGGCGCGAGGCGAACACGGCCGGGCACGCGGCGTCGGCGTCGGCGTCGGCCATGGCAGGACCGGGATTGATTGATGGGTTGTTCTTGGCTTGGCTGGGCGGGAGTAGTGGAGTTAGTTTTGTTCCTCCGATAGTACTACATATATGGGAGTTTTGGACCAAAAAAAGTGTCCTACAACGAGTCCGATTCTGTCGCTGCGGCAGCTCATTCGCAGGCCGACTTCCATATACATCTCCCTGTTTGTTTTTTCTAAAACTTTTGGTTAAATTTTTGAATATTCGTGACACGCTTTTCAAACTGTTAAACGATGTGTTTTGTACCCAAAAAAAAAAAATTTTATATGAAAGTTGTTCTAAAATATGAGATAAATTCATTTTTTAAGTTTGTAATAATTAAAACTCAATTAATCACACGTTAATGCTATCTCGTTTTACGTGAAACACTTAATTTTTATTTTCATCTTTATCTTCACTTTCACTAAGAAGATGTTATATTTCTATGTGCTACATGCACTCTCTCGGGCGGTCGCGAGAGGAAACGGAAGTCCGAATCGGACTGGGAGTCTGTCCAGGGGCCACGGCCGAGAAGAACTGTGGCCCAATTAACGGGACTAGTAGTGTTGGCTTGGGCTTAACTGGACTCGGTTTCGGATGCTCAGGAAATGAGTATATTGCTGTAATATTTCAAACTCGATTGTGTTTTCGAAATACAATACCACATTTGTAATGTAATATTTTGGAATTTTTCATGTTTGACATAAAAATTTACTCTTCGCTTATACATACAGCGGTGTCGGGCGCACTCTCCCCGTTCTCCTTCCTATCCTCAACCTCGTTGTTAGCAAGATTTCGGGCTGTCCATTACCAGAAACCCACGATCCTGAAGTATCCTATAGCATAATTTTCCTGGTAGGAAAAAGACCAATTTTCGCCACTCAACTATGTCCTCAGACCGAGATTTTCCTTCTTCAACTGTAAAACAATGTGATTCGCACACTTTTAACTTTGCAAACTGTTTACTTTTCATTCCCCAATTGAATTTGGGGCGTTGGCAATTTTTTTGGCAAGTCGACAATCATGATCGAGACATCTAAAATGTCTTGTGATGATACAGAGTCGCCAACCAGCTCAATTTAGCCAAAAGCTAAATATAGATGAGTTTTGTAAGATTAAACCGGCTAGGGGAGCCGATTTAGATAAAACAAGGATAAACACCCATCTCGTGAGCGAGCGAAAGATTTACGAGATAAACCTACAAAGGGATTTCGCACTCTCGCAGCGAAGACGGACGATTTACAATACAAATCGACAAAGATGCACGAAACTATGCTAGAACTAGACAAAAAGTAGATGCGATATTGAAAAAGCGATTTAATTGGTTAATTATGTTGAAAGTAGATTGTATGTCCAAATGAACTGGCTTTGTACCTTATAAAGGGGTTGGTTTTGCCTTCTACAGGACCTCCTCTACATCAAACTCGAGGTAAAGATCAATTATAACTCGAAAAATTCCTCCTCAAGCAAGGAACCCAAGACCCGACGAAATTTGACCTGGACTTGGACTCAGCCGGTCTGACCGGCCACATGCCACCGGTCAGACCGGCCCCGTTAAGGAAACCCGATCGTTTCAAAATTTCAGCAATGTTTTTCTATTTCAAATCTAAATGTTAAATTTAGGTGTTAACACATGCCCTCAATGCCTTTTTGGCTATCTTTGAGAGCCGAAAAGTATAGAACATGTGGTATTAGGGCGATAATCTAATTATCAGCCATAGCACCTCCTAAGCATCTTGCCAGACACTCGAGAAGTATTTCTTCAAGTATTTCCCATTGATCGCTCTCTGAAATCGTTCTCATTGCAAAGTCTCAAGAAAAAGACTAGTACCGAAGTCGCAAGGGATCTCCAGTTTGGATATTTTTGAAGCATGTTCAAAAAAATTCTGAAAAACATCAATGCCAAAATATGCAAACTCAACACAGTTCTAAAATTTTCGAAACACTTTCAAAAACTTCTGAAAAAGACCAGTACTGATTTTCCAAGATCAAAGCAGTTCGAAAATTTCCAAAATGACTTTCGGAAACTTCCGAAAATGACAGGTACCATTTTTCAAAGGCAAAGACACTTCGGAAACTTCCAAACTCTATTTTAGAGAACTCCGAAAAACTCTGGTGCACAAATCTAACAGAGAGAACCATTTCAACAAAGATTTTGAGCACTTATCTCATTCTTAGATACCAAAGCAACTTCCCCCTTAATAGTACGATTTTCCTAACGACGCAAACAAATGAAAAATTTATATTTTACCATTTGCACATATGCCGCATCTTATCGGTTTCTCAACACGAACGGGTTCTAGACAGAAATCAACAATGAGAAAAGGGGGTAGCACACGAGATCTAAAGTGGATGAGTAAAGTGGACAAGGATTTAAACAGGTTCAGACCTTTGCGATGAAAGGTAATACCTTACTCCTGTTTGAGGATTATATCCGCCGGGTGTTATATTGATTTGATGATCGAGTTGTGGTTATGCCCTTAGAAGGCTCCCTGCCCACCTTATATAGGTTCGGGGGCAGGGTTAAAAGGAGAAAAACCTAGCCAAATACAACATAAATTTTCTTATCTATTTACATAATCGTATCTGACCAAGACTATGGGCTATGCCGTAGGAAACAAGGCAACATAACTCCCAAGTCCTAATCTATTACATAATACACGATTCGACCTACTTTCTATCTCCAATCAGATAAACCGGCCATGTGGGTATAGAGTACCCACAATCTCCACATGCGGCTTGGAAACACACACACTATGAAGTGATTCCAAACTGGAAGAAGATGAATAGCGGAAAATACTGTTGTTTTCTAACTCATACGTGTCAAGATTCATCATCGTAACTATTCAGTTTGTTGTTTTGACAATCTTAAAATAGTGTGACTAATATCAACAAGGTGATTGTAAAGCAAAATGCTAAATTGGTTGCAGATGCAATGTTAAGGCTTCAAACACTAATTGATTCTGTAAGGTAAATATGAAAAAAATTCAGCCTTTATGTTAGTATATACTACTAGTATAAATAATCTAACGGTGTAGATTGATTTGATTTTCTACATAAATAGATAGTAATATAAAATTTATAAGGGTAAATTCGTCTTTTTTTTTGTTATTCCGCGTGGTCATTTTTGTTAAAAAAGAAAGTAGTTAATCTAGATAAAAAGAATTTTGGTACCATCTTCTAGTTGTATGATTGTGTTAACCTAGCTAGCAAGATTTAAAATGTATAAGGCCTTCCACGCGCATCTGCTATGCTATTATTTGATCGATAATTGGTCTTTTGTAACTAAAATATGTAGATTTTTAATAATGATTAGAATTGACCAGGAATCATGCCACTACGACACGTGTCATCATCTTTTGCAAGCACACAAATAAGATTCAGCAGCGGCGCCGATAGCCTGGCATGCATGAGTATGTCCCAATTAGACCGAATCAACTCTCAACCACGAAATTACTCGAAGACCTTTTCAATTTTATATAAAATTGCCCATCTATATACTGGCAGTATATTGTACCGTAA
Organism: Oryza officinalis; assembly: GCA_008326285.1. NCBI lineage: Eukaryota > Viridiplantae > Streptophyta > Magnoliopsida > Poales > Poaceae > Oryza > Oryza officinalis. Next base: position 14,468,610 of record BDMV01000009.1, read on the forward strand.
AAGTTCTCTATAATTTCGGGTTCATCTCTAACAACCATCTGTTGTCTATATCATTAGGGGGTTAACTTTCTAAGAGCATGCCCTTTGAGAGGTCATGATGAATGTAAAGAACCCATAAACCATGGTGATTTTCTTGAGATGGTTTTAGTAAAGTACAAGAAGGAAGTGAAAGGAGTGGTGTTATAAAATGCTCCAAGAAATACAAAGCATACCTCACTAGATGTTCAGAAGGAAATTCTTAGCATAATTTCTTGAGGAGTGCAAAATTTAATTAGAGAAGAAATTGGCAGTAGTAAGTTTTGCATAGTCACGAGATGAATCTAAAAAAAGAGCAAATGGTAAGAAGGTCTAACAAAGGAGCTTTTTAAAAATCCTATCCATGTTAAAGGCAATATTGCAATGACTTTGAAAGACTATATTGTGTTGTCCTAGTAGATAGTGAGTTGAATGTGCAAGATATCAGAGGCCATGCCTATGACGGGGCTAGTAGAGCATCTCCACCGGTCTTTCTAAATCTGACTCTCCAAATGTCCATTTGGCCAACTCTCCATCTAATTTGGCAACTCAAACTCACTGTTTACTTCAACGGCCTCTCCATCTATCCTTTTCATTATGAGTCTATAATAGTGAGACCCATATATCAGCCTCTACAACCTCTTCTTCTTCCTTATCTTTCTCCCCCTTTTTTTCCAAGCCCATCTTTATCCTCTCTAGCGTACAAAGTTGGCGATGGCGAACGGTGGACGACAGAGGCGATGTCGATGGTGGATCCGCTCCTCACCAGCCTCGTCCTCCTCGACAGCCATGCACCGTCGAGCCTCCCTCGTAGCCGCGCCCTCACTCCCTCACCGTTGTGCCACACTTTCCGCTCTGCTTGCTGCGCTGGCTCGCCGAGGTGGCTGTTGCTGCTACTGCTGGTCTCAATTCCGCTCGCCGAGGTGGCCACCTCTGCTCCTCTCGTCTCCCATCTCGCCGGCGGAGGCGCTCGACCCGGCGGCAACGAAGCCGAGGCACTCCTTCTTCCAGGCAGCGGAGTCGAGCACGGGCGGAGGATGCGAGCTAGCGACAGCGGACAATGGCGAGGCCTTGGCAACGACGAAGCCAAGGCACGCCTTCTTTCTCGTGGTGGCGGCGGGCACGAGCGGAGGTAGGAAGGGCGCGGCGGTGATAGGCGGAGGGAGGAAGGACACGGGCAAGGGGATGGTGTGGATGGTGGGAAGAGAGGGGAAAAAGATGGTGGGGCCCACAGATGGCCAGTGGCTGAGGGTGGCCAAAGGCTGGCCAAATTTGGCCAGCTCGAGCCCATGTTTGGCCAATGCTATTTTTTAGCAAGAGGGATGGTCATTCTGTTGGAATGCATTTTTTGTCCAAAGTTGTTAAAATTTGACTTGAAGAGTGGGATAGAGAAGCTATTGGAGATGCTCTAACATGCAAAGCGGTGCAATGGATTGAAGGCTATAATTCTCAATGAATGTTAGTATGCTGTTATTTGTTAATTGATGGGGCTATTTGTTCCGGTGACATGATAATACAAATGGAATTAGAACAGTTCAAATTTATTACATTATACGAGTACATATATAGTTTTGACATATCACATGTACAAGCACATACCGCCAACATGTGCACCTCTTGTAGGAAAACACAATATCACACTTCCAAGCTGTGTTTTTACTGTCCATGTCACCTCCTATTTAGTTGTAGTGATATTGGAAAATTTTTTATTACAATTTGCACACTGGAGCTCATAACAAGACATGTCAGCAGTAAGACTTCGATCAAGGCACAGACCTGCAGCAACGGAATGGAGGAGTAGTAGTTTTGAGCTCTGCGCACATTGACAATGCTACGGAAGAATCCATGTAGACCACACCTAGCCCATAGTGGACGCGCGTGTTGCACTATCTTCCGCATTAGATTGGTGCACAGCGTTATGCACAGCAGCGAAAATATAATGCAGAAGGCGCCAATTCCTGTGCCATAAACTTTGGCTAGGTCAAGCCGTGCTGCCAATGCCTGCAGGCTAATCATGGACGACCCAATGAGCACCCCTAGTCCCAAAATAAGGGCAAATGTGCGTCCTATGACGCCGGGCAAGATGGGAAATCCAGCGATCGCAAACAAGAGGATGGCACATGCAGAGATACTCAATGAGTCTCCACTGAGTTTCTTAACTTTCTGAATTAGCAGCTGATCGCTTCCTTGAGTTGCATTGTTGTTGTGGTAGATGGCTTGCACATTCAGAAAGATGTTAAGTGCCGCATTGAAGAGCAGAGCCGCGCATGTGGCCATGACCGCGGCAGATTTGCTCAGTGTGTCGGAGAATGCTTCCCTGTCAGCCTTGGCTTGTTCTGGGATCTTGCTGGACAAGTGATCCGCACGAAATGTACCAAAATCAGCTTCAGCAGCGAGCAAAGTATTGCATATCCATCGCTGGTGACCCTTCAGAAATGTCATGGACAGTAACTCCATAAGACATGAAAACCCATGTTCCACCTATTAATGAATTAATCTATATTTTTCACATTACCCTGCTTCTAGATATATTTCATAGTTCATACACAGTATGATGTACGTGCATAGTGGTGTGATGCGTGTGCATCTTCGATATAGTAATGGGAAAAAATAATAGTAACTCCTACCGTATCATGTAATTAGTTGTTAACATACATACATATTCATGTCTTCACACCTAAAATTACTTCTGGTCTTAGATATTTGACATTCATGACAAGATTCAATCATACTTTCGAAATTTTAACCACAAATGCTTATATTAGTAAAATATGTTTATAAAATCTAATAAGTTTACAGCATAGTGTATTTTGAGAGGTAAATTTACGGATACTACTTTTGTAAATTAATCATTTGAGAAATTGATCATGGTTAAAGGTTTTAAAGATTGACTGAATTTTATTCTATATATCAAATATTTATGCCAAGTGGGAGTACCTTTGAATTACTTTGTTGAGAATATGTGAAACACCAACCAAATTAGGGGAATTCGACAACACTTTTTCGTTGTTCTAATTGCCCAAGGTACATAATTGTCACATAGCGTGGGAAGTCAGTAATTTTTTTGTTCCAACTATCATACAAAATTAGCTATCTAAATTTCACGTCTCCTTGACTCCAACTTATTAGTTTATCATTACATAAAACTAATTGAATTTCCAAGAGCAAAAAGAAAAACACAAATATTACCATTCCGTGAAACAAGGAAATAGTTTTTTTTTCTAAATGTTACAATTCAAACTAGATGTTTTTATTTATTTCTATTTTATTTTAACACGTTTTATGCTTTAAGTAGAAAATATAAAGGTGGCATGACACTATATAATATATCATCAATTTCATTTCATAAATTTTATGTTGATTTAGTTTCTGAACTAAAAATTAAATTGAGTTCAAGATTGCAAATCAGGAGTTGATTATGCCATGTGCGCGACACGTGAACCACGTACTTATATTTGTAGTGAACTTTGCAGAAATGGAATATGGTCAAAAAAAAATCTCGTTTCAGGAAAGGAATATGAGTGAAAATGCAAAATCAGAGAGGGGGAGGGGGTTAATAGGACATACTGGCCAATACGTGGCATACGTCAGTCCGCTTGTTTTGTTCAGTACGGCATGATCAAGAGGCGTATACCCATTTTTGTTTCTGATACTTAAAGAGACATTCTTGCATCCCATTAAAATGCCAAAAGTCTTGTTATGCCCCTTCTGGACAGCCAAATGAAGTGCTGTATTTCCAGCGATATCTTTCATATTCAGAATCATTTTGAACATTTCATTCGAACAAACAAATCGCACCACATCATAGCTTTCCCTTTGGACAGCGATGTGGAGAATTGTCTGGCCAGAAGCATTGCATGATGACTCACAGCCAGGGCTCAATTTTATCAACTGATCAATGATGCCAACCATACCATTTGCAGCTGCAATGTGAATGGGCAATGAGCCCTCTGAATCTTCACAGTAGCCTGACGATGGATCCTTCTCAAGGAGAAGTTCAGTGACAGAAATGCAACTGGGTCCAGTAGTATACTTCCCGTCTGCCAAATAGTGAAGTGGGGTGCTCCCAGATTCATCTGGGATCTTTATGAGTCTATGGTTCCAATTCACCAGTGTGCTACTCAGTTCTGCAATTGAGATTTACAGTATTAGTTAACTGTCTTTCCGTTGCATATGTCTCGTGCTATGTCAAATGCATGAGTGTAGTAGAAGTGAAAAAACTGTAAACGCCATAGCAAGAAATAAAAAGGATGAAACAAGGGCAGGTGAAAAAGGAAAAAAGAACACACATACAAAGCTAGCTACTCCTTTCATTCTATAGAAGAATCATAGATTCTGAAGAAATGATGCGCTCTTGAACGGCCAGTAGCATTTATACATTACACAATGGCGTGTTTATTTAGTCCATTTTAGTAAAGGTTCTTTTTCTTTCATACTAATACAATTAATTATGTCTTTTGTTCGATATCACGTTTGACCATTTGTATTATTAAAAAAACCTATGTAAGTATCATTTATTTTGTTGTGATCTGTCTCATTATTAAAGTTACTTTAAAGGTGAGTTATATTTTTTTATATTAGCACTAAATTTTTTAATAAGATAAATGGTCAAACGTAAAGTTAATAATATCATATATTTAAAAATGGAGGGAGAATTACATAAAGAAGATAGCAAATTGTTCGTGAAGAAGCAAATTGTGTATGTTTTGAAGAAAATTTAAGATGTATTAGCCTATTAAATGGTGAGATGTCATGTAATAAGGGACTGTTTGGTTGAGTGCCACACATTGCCACACTACATGTTAGGCATGCCACGGATTATTAGCTTAGCGTTTGGTTGCTTGTTTCAGTTGCGGCAAGCCATACTTTCTTGCTTCATGGGCCTACATATCATATACTTATTTTCTAGCCAGACTGTCACATTTGTGGCCAACAAATTATTAGTCACATTTTGTTTGTCATGTCACACTTATAACAAATTGAGTTGTGGTAATGTTAGGCAACAACCAAACAGGCCCTAAACTTTATGGAACTTGGCAACGAACATGAGACGGAGTTTGTACCTTCACTGAAGAGAACAGCAGCATGTAAAGCAGTTTTCCCTGCAGGCCCAGAATAGGACGCGGCTCCTGGCATGCCTGATGGTGCTATTTCTGTGAGCACCTTAACAATGCCACATTCGCGTAATGTGGTCGCCAAGTAGAGCGGAGAAGTGCCCTCGTTGTCCACCATCTGCACCAGCGGCAACGGGATGTTCCTCGATCGGCTTGGAACCCCCAAACCTGCGTCTACCGAAGCCAAAAATTCCACGGCATCCTTGCGACCGAGGCGAACGGCCTCGTGCAAGCACGTCTGGCCGTCGAGATTTCTCGCACGCAGAAACCAGACGAAGGCATCAGACTCCCCCATGATTCTCCTAGCCTCGTCGACGACGAGCTTGACGACAGCTTTGCTCCCTGCGGTGGCTGCGTGATGCAGCGGCCTGTCTCCTTTGTTGTTCTCTGCTTGCAGAAGCACTGTTGCGATGGCTGCATCCTGTGCTTCCAAGACGGTTTTGACAGGTTCCAAAACACCAAAGCTTGCAGCGATGTGGAGCACTCCATCACCTTCGACCGTCACACCCTGGATAAATCGAAGCATGTCGCCTGCATCTCTCATCGTAACTGTTGATGGTGCATCTGAGCGTGTCAATGCACTGTGCTCCTTTGGGTTATCTTCTTGATCGGAATGGCGTGAGGATGTGCACTCAAAGCAGAGACAATAGCTGCCAGATGATGTGCGCCGGAAAAGAAGGCAAGAACAGGAAGCAGATCTCAAGGGCTGAAGATTAATAGTACTTCTTGAAGGATCTGTAACAAGTTCACAAAATGCATTTGTGTTGCCTGCCCGTGCAGCGTCTAATAGCTTAAGATTCATCATTGTTTCCCCTAAACAAAGAAATGCCAACGATATCAATCAGATAATTAAGTTACTATATTTTAGGCAAGAGGAAAACTATATCATTAGAGCTGGGGCCCATCATATCCCCAAACAAGATCTTATTGGCATATAGAGATATACATGATTGAGTTCCTTACAATTAATTGATTACTCTTAAAAACATATTTTTAATATTTATCGTGTCTCAGAATATATATATTTTTAATATTTATTAAACCAACTTCGTGTGGAAGCAATTTGAAATTTTGAATTTACCAATATAACTTTTATCTATATGCTAATTGTACTTGCATTTTGACTAATTGGTAATCAAAATCTATTAAGTTAACTTTTATAAAATACTTATATGAATATGGAGGATGTAATAACATGATAAGACGTGTATTTGGTCTATGTATCAAGGGATGCATGCTAGCATTCAGTTTGCTATGATACTGACAAATTAATGCGATTCTGTTCAAACTTGAGTTACTCCCTCCGCTCATAAATATATGTCGTTTGACTTCTGTCAATATTTTGGGTATGATTTTGGCCATAAAGTTTCTATTTGAGTTAAGTGTTTAGAATTGAATAAGTTTGTGAGAATGAAAGTACTTTTCAAGACAAAACAACCATAACATTTTTATGTTTTTTTTCTCGAAAACTAAGATGTCTATGTTTTCAAATTAAGTATTTTTAAGTTTATTGATGATGAAAGTATCCAATGTTCCACCGTAGAAAAAAGTCAAGTAACGTATATATTCATGATCGGAGGGAGTATTTTAACAGCACTAAATTATCGGATTATATCATCGTTTAAAGACAAGGAACAGCTCAATATGCCTCCGAATGACCTTTTATTAATAAAGAACTAGTCCAAATTACCTTCTATCATGTTTTTCTTAGACTTAAAAACACAATTTTACATCCCGGACATGATTCTAAACTTTTAGAAAAATAAAGTAAGGTGGCCTCATCTTACTAGTCCTCTCTATGCTAACCGTTTCATTCACCATACTTGTGAAAGAGACCCAGGTAGAAGAGGCACCACTTCAGCAAAGCTCTTCATGGAGGGACACGGTGGGAAAGGAATGCAGCACAGAGAGGACGAGCTCCATGGGGGCGAGGCTCATGGAGAATGCCTGAAGGAGATGAAGCTCAATTAGGGGATGCTCTGATGAGGGAATGCTTGTGGGAAAACCGGAGCTTTGGAGGTAAGAGCTTGGAAGGGACGACACTCGTAGAGGAGGCGACGAAAGAAAGCAAATCTCAGTTGAGTTTCTCAATTTTTTTACTAGGCTGCCATGTAAGTATAGCCAAAATACACTATAGTTTAGAATGAGGGAGAAGAAGAGGGGGAGAGGGTAAATTGGATGGCTTTTCAAGGAACAAGCCAGATTAAATTAGATATTGTTTCACGATTGAAATTATGTACTGTACAAATCTTTTATTTGCCTTTTCTGGATAATGCAAATTTCGTTATCACTTCTTTAGGAATTTAGGATCCCAAATCTTTGAAGTTATACGATGTTCTCGTTCTTTTTTTTTTCACTGTAATTTCATTTGTGCTTATATCTAAAAGTTCATTTGTGCTATGACAACACCAAAAAAAAAAAGGAAACTCTGATGTGTCTAACCAGGGAGCTTTTTGATCAACTCGGAAACATTAGTAGGCATGGCTGAATGATCATCCGTGCTGGAGAGTATGTATGCTAGAAAGTTCTTCCGCAACTCCTTTGTTTCCTAACAAGATGATGCATATACAAAATTAATGACGATAGTATAGTGAATATGTTTTCCAATCAAAATTAACTCTCCAGGCATTAATAATTCCCTCAAAAAAAAAACTCTCCGGGCATTATTACTTACGGTTGAAAACCACCGAATCAGTCGATGACCATCCCATAATCGCATAAAATTGAATACAAAGAATCCACAGTCATAACTAGAAATAAATCATAGGGAGAAATGAGTTGATCACTTATCACACAGTAAAACATATACCCCTAACAAGACGGGAAGAAGATTAAGCAAAGCTGTGTTAGAGGCCACACCTGTTCTGTTGCCTAGGCACTTTAGGAAACTCATACTCCCAAGAGAGAAAATTGAAATCAACATCCATGGTTTCGTTAAGAGCACGGCAGACATTTTTCCGGATTTCCTGATGACGCTTCACAGGATCCTCATCACCGCCTTCACTGGCATCTCGTCGAGAATCCAGAATGCAGAGCTTCTTATCATGCATGTTGAAAGCATATAGTGTCCAGTGGCCACAAGATAATAATACAGGGATTAATACCTATATACGTGCACATTTCAGCAAAAAAAAAATTGTTCAGATTCAATTTGGTAAATTCCTGATTGCATTTGTAACTTAAATTTGATCAACGGACCAATTGGATGGCAAGAGGTTAGCAGGAGTTTTTTCAGTTCTACCCAATTTGGATAGAATAGGATCATACCAGATGTGAACCTGAAGGATCATACATAGCAGACTCACGGGAATACTCATTCCTCAGATTGTTGGGATGTTTGATATATTGCTATGGAACAAGGAACAAAAACAGTTGTTATTATGACACTAGGAGAAGAGTAGAAATAGGAATTATATGCCGCCAACAACATCCCAAGGCGCACTCACGCAAACTTACCATCCAATTTGAATCAACATAATGCCTCCAACCTAGACATTTTGTGTTTTTAAGAGTTTCAGCATCCTGTCTTGCGATAATTCTAACAGCCAAGTTGATGCAATTTACATCCATGACTCCTCCAGGTTTTATTGTTTCCTGGATATCTACAAGCTTTAAATTGATTGACAGGTTGCTTGATACCCAAATAGCCCTGCAGTACAATTAATAATATATTTTTACATGAATCATATATTATGAAAGTATTTCTCATAATAAATCTAAAAACATAAATCTTATGATGTTAACTATATAAATTTTTAGAAATTGATTGTTTGACTTACGACAAAGCTAGAACGACAAGTAATTTGAAACAGATTTAGTTGATGTTTAAACACTTACCGCCTTGACTCTTCATCGGTCACTTCTGTAGTCAAGCTGTACAATTCATCTAGTATACTAGGATCAGGCTTCTTAAGGAATAGATGGCGCTTTACCAAGAATGGTGACTTCAACTCCTCATTTGGTTTCACCACAATCTTAGTTGTGGGAGAAACATTTTTTAGGGGTCGTTCTACTGGCATTGCATTCCCAACAAAGCTAGTAGTCAAAAGAACTTCTGATTCTATACAAGTAAAACAAAGGAAGTATATTGGAAAAGAGGTATTAACTCACTTCCAACCGTTAAACATGAAAGAGTGGCACAAACATCTGACCAAACAAAACACTAGCTAGTTCCATAAGGGGAACTGAAATACCTTGAGATGCCAATTGTTCTTTGTCACCACCATTCGACAGTCCTGAGTGCCTCTTGTCGTGAGCAGGAGAAGGCATTGTCTGGTACTCCTGACCCATTTATGGCAAAAAGTTTTCCTTCTCTGTTTTTCAAATGAAGAGGACTAATTCTAATTTATTCTCTTTTATGTGCAAAACTTGTTATGAAATTATCATTGAACCTCAGGCTGCAAATTGGTAAAATAACGCCCCAAAACTATTGAAGCAGGGTATTTTATCTCCCTAGCTTAAAACAAAACGTAAATTTTTGAAGAGGAAATTGTACAAAACTAAAAGTACTGCTCCTTTATGAAAAGAGAGAGTAATCCACCTAACCCGAGAGAAACTATGGGAAAAACGGAAGTGTGGCAGTTTTTTTTCTTTTAATTGGCTTAAAAGAACATCTTTTGGGCTATTGCAAAATGAAGGTAAAAGGGGTAACATATAAGAATAGCTCTTTTCTTTCTTTTTTTTGGGGGGGGGGGGGGGCTCTTGGAGAACACCTGATAGACAAGCTGATTTTCTATATTCTTCTTATGGTCTGTTCGGCAGTGTATGTTAAGGGTTTAGGCTTTGTTCGGCAGGAGGCATTCCGACCGCGCACAGTGCAGCACAGTGTTTTTCCTCCCGCGCACGCTTTTCAAACTACTACACGGTGAACTTTTTTGCAAAAAGTTTCTATACAAAAGTTGCTTAAAAAAATCAAATTAATCCATTTTTGAAAAAAAATTTAGCTAATACTTAATTAATCACGCGCTAATGACCGCTCCGTTTTCCGTGTTTACTGTGCGCGTTTGGAGTTAACGTTGCCGAACAGACCCTTAGTGTATGTTACAAACGTGCACAGTAAACACGGAAAACGAAACGGTCATTAGCGCGTGATTAATTAAGTATTAGCTAAATTTTTTTTCAAAAATGGATTAATTTGATTTTTTAAAGCAACTTTTGTATAGAAACTTTTTGCAAAAAAGTTCACCGTGTAGTAGTTTGAAAAGCGTGCGCGGGAGAAAAAATACTGTGCGCGGCACAGTAAATACGGAAAACGAAACGTTCATTAACGCGTGATTAATTAAGTATTAGCTAAATTTTTTTTCAAAAATGGATTAATTTGATTTTTTTTAAGCAACTTTTGTATAGAAACTTTTTGCAAAAAAGTTCACCGTGTAGTAGTTTGAAAAGCGTGCGCGGGAGAAAAAACACTGTGCGGCACTGTGCGCGTTTCGAACGCATTGTGCGGCACTGTGCGCGTTTCGAACGCATCGTGCCGAACGGCACTATGCGCGTTCCGAACACTGTGCGCGTTTCGAACGCATCGTGCCGAACGGCACTATGCGCGTTCCGAACGCATCGTGCCGAACAAAGCCTTAGGCACTACCATAAGTGGTGGCACTTAAGTTTGAAGAACATGGGGAACAAAATGCCCTTCAAACAAAACCAAACATAGCGTACAATGGTGCGATGAATGGCACTTACTTGTGAGTTGTTCTTCTTAAGAAAGGCTAAAGAACTAGCTATAACACCTTGGCGTTGAATGCGTGAAATGGAAATCGGAATGCAGAATCTAGGAAGGAAAGCTTGAGAGCACAGGAGGGTTTTACCTCGAAAGAAAGAGAGAGAGCACAGGGAGTGAGGTAGGAAGGAAAGCTTGAGACTTTATAAATAGAAGCAGCGGGAACTGCCTGGCTCTTGAAATGAGAATGAGATAGCAACTTCTAGAGAGTCTAATTTTTTATAGTTCATATGTCTTTACTATACTACGTGTGGATCAGTGTAGATTTAATGTACTCTTAGTTTCACACTATCTGTTTGCAGTTGCCACCTCTTGGGAAAAGGTTTGGTCAACCATATCAAGACTATATTATATTATAGGAAGGCCCTAACTTGTAAATTACTGCCACGAGGTCCTTGTAGCTTAATTAAGAAAAATATAAGAAGACCTGTGCAAAGAAGATTCCAAGTCATGTAAATTACTGTAGAATATTTAAGATTATTTTATATTTATGTAAAACAATTCTTTAATAGGAATAAGTATATATTGCACACCTCAACTATCAAAATGGGCTAAAAATATTTTCCTAAGGGCAATACAACCCGGAATTAATTCTAATTTTTATGATTTAGTATAGAATATTTAAAATTATTTTATATTTATGTTTTACATTTTTTAATATGAATAAGTCTATATTGCACACCTCAACTATCAAAACGGGCTAAAAATATTTTCCTAAGGGCAATACAACCTGAATTAATTATGATCTTTATGATTTGAAGCATATATTTTTTTACTTGTATGACACCTAGTTACCGATAAATATCAAAAAGTACAAAGAACATATTTGGATGTTACAAATTAAGAGGGGGGATCCATTAAAACTGCGCTATATTGTCCATGAGGGATAGGTTAACTAGTTTTGATTGCTGAGGGGCGTAAACTAGTTGAGGGGTGTTTTTAGGCAATAGTTGAGGGGTTTATTCTTTCTACTACTAGACACGGAATCTTGCTAACTTCTATTCAGCCCTTTATTCCAGAATACACCTTTAAGGGATTTCACTTAGAATATTCGTATGAACTTATTTCAACACCTTTATAACAAAATTCAGTTATTTAATTTGTATTTTTATAAATTTCTATATTATAAACTTATTTAATTTTTTGAATTAAAAGTTTACACCACTGAGGATTGTATTCTAGAATCAAATAGAAATTGAAATGCTTATGTAATTTATATTTTCTACTAAATATTATTTTTTACATTATATTTGACATTGTATATTGCTTTGTTAGTTTTTAATCTGAATTCTTTTGGTACGTGTAGTGCATTTTAGGTTGACTTTTTTGTAGAACTTTTTTTTAGTAATATTAGCATTTGTAGCAAGCAAACATTGAATCTTCTTTACTTTCCTCCAGATTTGGTGATGTAAAATAAATAGACAAATTTTCCCTATATATTATATCTTTTCTGTAAGCACGGCTTGTTAGTTAGGGTTTGTTCGTTATGCTGAGTTCCCAACTCAACCCACTCGTTTTTCGCGCGCACGCTTTTCAAACTGCTAAACGGTGTATTTTTTCAAAAAGTTTCTATATGAAAGTTACTTTAAAAAATTATATTAATCTATTTTTCAAAAAAATAGTAAATACTTAATTAATCATGTGCTAATGAGCCGCTCCGTTTTGCGTGCTGGGAGGGTGAGTTCTCAACTCACAACAACAAACTCAGCCTTAGTGTCTGGCCGGCTATCTATATTTTCTAGCCAACACATCAACCTCAACCTGTTTCTTGTTAATTAATGAGCTCTCAAATATAGATTGCTTTGATTTAGGGGACTTAGGGATATTTTAAGAACATGGGATTATCACGTAGAAATTGTTGTGTTTAGAAACGCCATTTTCTATCAAAACATTCATTTACATTGTTTCGCAAACTAAACAAAAAATCATTTACATCCACATTTCGATTACCCTTTTTTTCTGGTTCATGTGATTCAATCTCTTCCAGCATTCTCAACAGATCCTTATCTAGTTTGGTATAGTTTCTTTTTGTTTACCCAACTCGAAGCATGTTTTAAAATTTGCACTGATCCGTTAGGCAGCGCAAAATGGCATGCCCAGTTGACATTGCATATACTAATCTATATGTGTTTTTAAATGCTCCTCTGAATACCTAAATCAAGTACTAGTGTGAGGGAATCTTACAAATGGAACCCAGGGGGCGCATCAAAGCAGGGTCTTTGTCGACGCACCTAGACAAGGTTCATGGTTGTTTGCAAGATGAATGCAGCTCAACTGATTAAACTTATAGTGATTAAACTTACGCATCCAGGTTCAAATTCTGAACTTGACATCAGTTCTCGTATTTACGGCTAATTGTTTTAAGGGTAGGCAAGTTGCCTTTCCATCGCCAAAGCTTACGGAGCCCTTGCCACCCACGATACCGCTGGCTCGGAGGCAATGCGACACCCACGCACCGGAGTAGGAGGTAGAGGGCGCCCTCCCAGCAGCGACGTGCGACGGGCGGCCGGCGTAGAGCACCGACGGCTCCCAGCCGGAGTGCTCATAGGACAAAGGAGAGACAGGAGTGAGGGAGTGTTAACATCAAAATTTGGTATGGTTTCTTAATGAATTTGGTTAAGAAAAGAAACCGATTGGTAGATAAAAGTTTATCCAGATCTGTCGAATTCAAAGAGGAATCGTGAAGACCATGGCAAGACAGTTTCATATTATCCCAATTGATAGGACCTGCACTGAAGCTAACCAGATTTTTCAGACTTTTATGTATTGCGACATATTTTGCGTCAACAGGGAGAAAGAAGACATGATAGTTGCTTACATGTGAGATCCATGTCTATTTTTTAATTTATTCAATGACTAGGTTATCACGTCAATGAAAACCGTCCTTAAAACAGTTGAAGGAGTCGTTTTGCATGGTTTTAGAAGTTAAGGAGTGGTATTGTGGTTAAGAGATACAAATAATATCCAGCCTATATTTGAGGGAACAAAATTAGACTTGTTCCTTGGTGCATATGCACCCACGATGCATGTCCTCAGCCTATCAGGCCCATGAGGCAGGGAGACAAGAAATACCCATCAAAGAGACCACCCCTCTTCTCTCATTCCCCTCTCTTGTCATTCGACCGACAAATTCCCGTCCTCATCTATTCTGTTGCACCGACGCCTGGAATGCTCATCCCATCTCCTGCCACCCTCTCTCCCCATCTTGCCAACGCCTAGAAATCCCTGTCCTATCACTGTCTTCGGCTACCTTTCCATCCCTCCCTATGTCCTTTCTCTCACCATTCAGTGGTGCCCTAGCTCCTCAAACCCTACCGCTGCTACACGCAACAATGTCGGCTGAGACACCGCTAGGGGTGGCAATGTCAGCCACTGCTCTAGTCGTGAGAGTCGGTCCCTTCGTCGTCTCTGTCACCACCATCGCTACGCGCCGGATTAGGCTCATGCCAGCCTCTTCGAAGTAGGAGGTAGGGGGAGGACGCTGATGGTTGAGGCCAAAGGAGAACAGGGATCTTGGTATTTTTGATGAAAGTTTTAGATTCTTGAATTGAATTTTGAGTAAATTTTATAAAACTACATATATTTAGACCAAACTACCACAAAACTACATAGTTAAGGTATAGTATTACAAAACTACAGATGTAGCACAAAATTTCTTACAAAACTACAGATTTAGGATGTAGTGTCACAAAAATAAAGATTAAATAGCAAATTTATCATAAAACTACAGGTTTAGTGTGAATTCATCCCAAAACTACAACATTTATATCTCTAACATTACGTTAGTATTAGGGATTTAAACTCTACAATTTATAGTTTTACGATAATTTCAATATTAAATATGTAGTTTTGTGATAACTTCAATATAAAAACTGTAGTTTTATGATATTTGGCCTTAAATATGTTGTTTTGTGATAAATTTACCGCTAAATTTATAGTTTTGTGATACAACGTCTTAAATATGTAGTTTTGTGATAGTTTAATCAGAATATTTGTAGTTCTGTGAAATTTACTCTTGATTTTTTTAGATGAAAGTTTTATATATGATTTGAAAGTATTTTTAGATGACAGTTTCATATGTTCAATTTACAGTTTTGTTAATGAGATGGAAGTTTCATTTTTGGACATTAAAAGTTTGTGATTTGAGATGAAAGTTTTAGACTTAGAATTGAAAGTTCTATTTATTTGAGATGAAAGTTCTATTTTTCTTAATTAAAAGTTTTTGATTTTGAGAAAAAAATAGACTCAAAACTAAAAAGTTATATGATTTGAGATGAAAGATTCATAATTTCGAATTGAAAATTTATGATTTTTGATATGAAAGTAAGTGGAACAAGAAAGTTTTGAAGACCTGAAAAAATGGCTGAGCATAGTTGAAAAAAGTGAACCGGGGAGAGCGTCTCTGGTTGGACTGGCTAACGAAATATGTTTGGCTGCATGTTTTTTTATTGGGCCAAATAAAGGCGGTCGAACTGACTAACCAAATATGTTGGGCTGCACGTCTCTTAGTGGACCAAATAAAGGGCCAACAGGTGCTTGTACGTATGGGGGTTCGATCTCTGGTGGACGCACCGTAGAGTAGGGGTGGACGAAAAGCTCGTGGCTGATGCACTGTCAAGTTAAGATTACAATATTAACTGCAAAAACACAAGCACAAGCTGCACTGTCACAAGCTGATCTTAATGATGTATTATTGGTGACTATAGCTGATGCAATGTTGGACAAATTCAATAAATATTGGGAGAACACAAACAATATCATGGTTATTGCTACAATCCTTGACCCTAGGTTCAAAATGAGGTACATTAAATGGTGCTTTAGTGAATTTTATGATGAGACAAGGTGTGCAACAGAGGTTGCTACCATAACTTCTGAGTTGGAAAAACTCTACAACAAGTATGAGACGATATATCGTCACAACCAAGATGGAAACAGCCCACACAATGCTCACTCGGCCTCATCCTTAAGGGATACAACCACCTCATTGGCTTCAATTATTCCAAGTGGATTCCAGTCCTTTTTGCAATCAAATGCTATAGAATCCTCAAAGTCTGAGTTACTCATCTATCTAGATGAACCAAATGTGTCCATCGATGATAACACATTCAACTTACTTAATTATTGAAAGGTAAATGCTCATAGGTTTCCTGTTATGTCCAACATGGCAAAGAGGTTCTTAGCTATTCCAGCTAGCAGTGTGTCATCAGAGTCCACTTTTAGCACTGGGGGAAGAATTCTTGATGACTATAGGAGTTCTTTGAAGCCAGAAACGTTTCAGGCTTTGATTTGTACATCAAGCTGGATAAAAGCCTCTCAAAATACCAATAGTGCACCTATTTTTGTGGTATGTAATGTAATGATTATTTTTGCCTTTTATTTTGGTCAATTCTTTGTATAAACTGTTCACTTTGGACTGTTTTGACAGGGAGAAGATGGAGATGATGACATTGAAATAGTGGAGTTTCCCACTTGCAATGTGGCAAGCAACTAGTAAGTAAATGCATTTGTTTTTTATTGCACAAAGCTTTCTTGTATGTATTGCACATGCAGCCATTGGCCTTTTATACAATTGCTTTGAAAAAGTTGGTAATGCTGATTGCTTTGAAAAAATTTGGCACATACAGACATACTATCTGCAGGCTACAAGGGAAGGATTGTTTGTGTGCAATTTGTGTTGGTCCTGCTGGATGACAAATTAACATTTGGTGATATGCTGGGGTATGGATGACAAATTGATATTTATGTTGCTGCTGAACTTGTGTTTATGTGCAATTATGCTAAATTTGGATGTACAATTTGGCTGCTCTTTTGGATGTGCAATTTGGCTGAGACAAAACAAAATCTGAATGTTTGGATTTATGCTGGATATGCTGCAGTGTCAATATGCTGGATATGTTGGATGCCTGGATATGCTGCAGAGACAACATATATGTAGCTAAAGCCTAACCCTGTTAATGTTAATGTATGCTATATGCTGGATATGCTTGTTAATGTATTCTATATGTAGCTAAAACCTAAACCTGTTACTTGTAGTAATTTTAAGCTTGTCAAGATGTTGGTTTCAGTTATGTAGAAGTTGTGATGCTACCAGCCTACCACAACTTTACTTTTGTTGCATTTTAGTTACATATGAAAAGTGCAGACCTGCAGGCTGCAGTGTTTGGAACTTTGGAGTTTGGATGCTGGGCTGCTGGCATGCTGGTGCTGCAGTGTTTTGTGAAATTGCACTGTGATTAACTGATTATGCTGATAATATGCTACAGTGTTTGGATGCTGCAGTGTTTGTGAAATTGCACTGTGATTTATGCTGGATATGTATGCTGCAGTGTTTGGATCAGGCAAAAATTCTGAATGTCAGTGTTTGAAACTTTGGATGCATTGGCTCACGAGCCAAACGAGCCAGCTCGAGCTTTTGAATGAGTCGAGCCGAGCTGGGTTTTTAGCTCGTTTGGATAATGAGCCGAGCCGAGCCAGCTCGTTATCTTAACGAGCTAGACCGAGCCGAGCTGGCTCGTTATCCACCCCTACCGTAGAGTAGCTCCCTCCACTATTAAGCTTGCGCTATTCAGTTGAAGAGAGGGAGTGATAGATAGATATGGATAGGGAGTGATAGATATGCGATTTTTACTGCGACAAGCTCATGAAATCACTGAGCAAGCCGTGAAGCAAACACAGATCATTGGTGGGGAGAGAAGAGAGCAACCGAGCACTAGAGGAGAGAGAGCTAAATCAACTGAACCAAATCGAGAGGAAGAGGAGAGAGCAAGCGAGCACGCAGATCTCATGGTCGTAGTCTCTCACCTCCGCGTGTAACGTCAGCGACTTCCTGGACGGCGTTGCAGCCGCCCGCGCGTCGTCCCCACCGCTGCTATCGTTGACGAGGAACGCGAGCGGCATGTCGAGGACGCGGAGCTGGCAGCAACCTCACGGCTCATAAGGACACAGATTCTCTACCATCGCCGGAGGCGTCGTCCTCGACGGTCGGCATCCCCACGATAGGATCTCCTTGCGACGGTCGGCCATGTCGTAGACGAGCTACGAGGTCGCGCCCCATGCCCGAGCTCCGGCGCCGCTGGCATCGACGCCCCAGTCCCTTTGCCTCCCGTGAGGTTGATGTGCTCCCCCGAAGATCCTGAGATGGGAGAAGGGCAAGGAGGAGGAGATGTTGGCGTTCCCAGCGGCCTACAACGTTCTTCAACGCCTATAGCGGTAGTGCCTTCACCCGTGCTAGTATGGCTGCCATTAGTACTGAGAAGATGAACAGGACCAAAAAGGGAGTGGCCGGGATGAATGAAAAAGAAAAGGATAATTTGGTGTAAAAAATTTAGAAAATTGAGTGAAGGGATAAGTAGTGGCATATGTTTTTAATAATTATAAATTTATAAAATTATAATGACATGATTTTAAATAGATAAATAATAATGATATATTTCAAAACCATTAAATTTGTAATGACAAGGGTACAATTAACCCCTCATACATATTATTTGATGATGAAAAAACACAGTCGATTGGACTGCTGGGTCGTTGAACCGAGGGCCTTGCCCGGGTTGAGGTCCAGTTCGACCTTTTCACTATGCGGCTGAGTTCAAAGTTAGACTCTCGACACAAGCGGAGGACGTGGGGTGAAACAAATTTCAGGCCAAGTCGGAGGTGAAGGTTAGAAAATGAGAACTTTAACTCCCGACACGTAAAACAGAATGATCCTTTAGTATATGTTTAATTAATCATTAGCTAAAATAAACTCGAAAGTGGATTAATATAATTTTTTAAAACAACTTATATATATATATATATTAAAAAAACTTATTGTCTAGTAGTTTGGGAAATGTGCGCGCGAAAAACGAGAGAGTAAAAATTAGGAAGAGGTGATAAAAGGAGTCACATACGGTCTAATTCTTATAATCCATGGGTCTATTAGTGAGTAAAAATCCTTACCCATTGGGTAGGTGGTTATGAGTTTGTTCTTTAACCATCCATGCTCACTAACTCATGAATAAAAAAAATCATGTGTCTAGCATTATGTTTACTTTCTTTTGAGAGTTTTTGAACGTTAATGTATAATGTATAGTTTAACTTTCGTATGGTTTGTTTACTCTTGCATGGTTTGTTTACTTGCTTTTGAATATTAATGTTAAAACCACATTTACCTAATAAAATATTGATGGTTGCCATCATAATATTTTTATTGTTGTGCAACATTACAAGTATTCTAAATTAGTGTAGTGGGTATAGATATCTGACGGATAACCATTACCCATACGGGTGTGAGTATGGGGAGAATCTTGCACCCACGAGAAGATGTGAATGTTGGAGCGGGAATTTTTAATCATCACGGGTGTGGGTATGGAGTAAGAAAACCCGATGGATATATAAAAGTTGTCATCTCTCACGCCGCAGCACCAGTAGACACACCCTCGTTTGGGGTTTGGATGGGCTAAAATCCCAATCACAGACCATACAGAAGACGTGTTCTCACTTGGGCTAGCCCAAACCGGCCTGGACTGCAAAGAACACACCGCGATGCAGCCTTGTTCCGTGTCTCCACTCGTGCCCGCCTCCGTCGCCTGCTCTCTCCTCTTCTCTCCTCTCCTCTCCTCTCTCTCTCTTCCATTCCTTCACGGCAACCACCCCCCCCCCCAAAAAAAACCTTACCACCTCCCTACGGCCATGGCCGCAGTGTCTGCCGGAGCACCTTTATTAAGTCTAGAACTTTAAACTAGATGAACAGGTTAAAAATAATCAAGTTACGTTCACTTCACACTCATCCCTCCAATTTCTTTCTTCTTCCTCTTACTCTCTTCGCTGCCATAATATAGGATATATGAACGAATACAACTTTTCATGTATCCTAACCCACATTATTTTATGGATTTGAGTTTAAACTTGGATATTACCGAGTATCTCATTTTCTATCCTATATTTTTTCGCGAGCCTCGGGTAAGACGGGCGGTCGGAGATACCCGTCCTGTTTTTACCCCTAAGTAGTTGCATATAAGTTATATCGTAGTTACAATATAATTACGTTAGCTATATTTGAAAGCTTTAAAAAATATCTTCCAAATATTGTATAGCTACACCGAAAAAAAAGATGATTTGTGCATTGAGAATTCTATACGCTACATGCTGCCTAAGAGCCTGATTATGCTGTGTGTCTTTCATGCATGTTCGCAACTTTTTTCTCTCGTTTTCTGCATACATTTCTCAAACTACTAAACAATATTTTTTAAAAAAATATATACGAAAATTATTTTAAAAAATCATACTAATTATTTTTTAAATTTATTTAGCTAATACGTAATTGATTACGCACTAATCAATCTCATTGATTGAAGGGCGCAACTTCGGCCCATCTACCATAATGGCCCAGGACTTCAGGACCAGCCCAATTTAAAGCTTGGAATATGTTTATTTTAGATCCCTCATCTTAACGGCGAGTTTAAATAACATCCTTCAACCGTAATACCGAGTATGACGCATCCCTCATTTTGTAAAACCGGTGTAAATAAGGTCCAAGGCAGTATTGGATCAGGTATTACTGTTGTGGCCCACATGTCAGTGGGTGCCAGTTAAAAAATTACAATGAGCTCACGTGTCATCACCCTTTCTCTCTCCTCTCCTCTCTTTTCCCAATTCCCCTTTCTTCTCGCCGGGGACAAGTAGACAACAACGAGCGGATGCTTCCGCCACAAGTGTGCCAAGGTCTACGCTGCCACGTGCATGACTTCGTCGATGAGAGTGTTGCACGCCTCGACGTCTGACCACAAACTGCTGAAAGAGGTCCATGCCAAACACCATGGAGAAGAAGCAGAGAAGAAGGAAACAACAGGTTGAGAAGTCGACGGTGCTGGCGCTGCACGCGGAGATTGAAAGGGTCTTCACTCTTCACCCGCTTCGACGCGGACAGGGATGGCAGGATTTTCCCGTCGGAGTTGGCCACAGTGTCGCGGCGCCCCCGCCTAGCGAATCCACGGAAGGGCACGAGGTGGCCATCATGATGGATGAGCTCGACACCGACCGCGACAGCTTTGTCAACCTTGGCGAGTTCGCTGTGTTCCACAGCCACAAGTGCGGGGACGTTGAGCACTTGTTGTCGAGCACTTGTTGACAAAAAATCCACGTCCAGCCGATAGTGTCAAATCTGCATTGACGCGAACCGTGTCGAAACACATGAAGGCTTGGGAGATCTGCTTAGCTCCAGTGCAGGTCCTAAAATATTGATGGAATGCGGGCGTGCCAGTCAATTTGATCCTGCAACTGACAAGATATATAAATTAACGATCAAATAGCAGATCGTCTAACAACCCGATGGAGCAATACTAGCTGATGTCAATAGAAATTTGAGCAATCGGTTATATATCCGATGTAGATTCTGACACTTGGATAAATGATATAAAAACAATTGGACAAGCAGTAAGAACTTGTAATAATACAACAATATAATCCAATAGAAACCAATCGACCAATTATGATATGATAGAATAAATGCTGATCTGATGGTTAAAACATATATCGGCTGAAGATCCGATGTTGTTAAATCTAAATAATTAAATAATCAATGAAACATTTGCTGTCATCGGCTAAAACCAACTTGTATGTAATCCTTATAAGCCGATGCAGCACTGTCCAGATAATTCATCGACTGAAACTCCGATGCTACTCTTATCGGCAATCAAAGAGCAAGTTAGTTCTTACAATTCCAAACACGACTTAATAGGTCAAACCGAATTGATGTAGCACTAAGTATGAAAGGAAGTATAAGGTCTAAACAATCGAGTATTTGATTGATTTTCAAGGTGATCATGTATTAAATTTAACCAAGACAGTAAAACTATCAAAGAGAAATTTAACACATCGGATAAGATCAACTAACCCTCCGATGAAACATTAGCATAAACCTATTAGCTTAACAAGACAGATTATCAACAACAGTCTAGTAGGTTGAACCTAACCGATGCAGCACGAGATTGTATATAATAATCTAATACTCAATGAGCCGATAAATCTATCTAATATGATGGATATAACAAATCTATCTAAAGCATCATTGTGATTGTAGAGATATATCGGCTAAGACAAAAGATCAGACCTAACTGAGACAGTCTCAGCTAAACCGATGCGTCTCTGAACACAATGCTATTAAAAGTAGAATCGAAATATCAAGTAGGCAAATATATCAAATAAACCAGAGCAATCCAAGAGGTCGAAGCGATGCAGCCTTGAACAACACCAATGTAGCCGATATATTCACCGGGGCCGACGGAACGTAGGGCTTACCCCTTTGCCGGAGATCGAAGCCGATGCAGCCCCGCGTAAGGTGCCAAGTTTCACCGGTGATAAATAAAAACCTCGAAAAAGATGGTGGCAATGCGCCAAGAGTAGTTGTATTGATCAAGAGATAGATTACAGGAACCCTGGGTATACATATTTATACCCATAGGCCTATAAGAGTTTTAATCGGACACGACACAAACTTTCTTTAACCGAATCCACTAAAGTGTCTTATCAAATTTTGGCATTAATAGCACTACGACGAGTTGCACACCTCATTCGATGTCTACTACGTCGACGGAGACAACCGCATCACGGCGTCACATTGTCTCGATCCATTTTGCTTTCCGGTCTATCGAGATGAAAAATTGACGTGTCCACAGTCCTGAGTCCACTGACCATGAGCTCAATGGAGTTTATTTCTCTATCTGTCCAAATCAAGAGCAACGCACTCACCGTGGCTACCACGGCTCCCATCTTCATCGTTGGCTTCTCTTCTCTGTTCTTGTTTATAGCAGCAAGAATCAACCGATATTTATGACAATCGGGTTGGCGATGGTTGTCAGGTGCTTATTCTTGTTGTCGACGTCAATGAACAGCTCACCGTCGCAAGTTCACTCTTTGCAACAAGCATGCCGTCACGGCCTTAGATCGGCCATGCGGCATTAGCTCCACTGCATCTGCCACTGCATGAGCGTCGAGGGCAATGGCGCTGACAATGATGCAGAGCGCGAGGTGGCCGCCGGTAGCCGCCATCTCCTCATCTCCTGTCTCCTCTCTCCCCGACGCCTCAGCCGCAACAAGGAGAGGCGCCGCTGCCTGCGTCGCTCCTCTCCACATTGGTGCCGCCTTGGAGAGGAGTGAGATGAAGTCAGAGGAAGAAGACATGCCCTTGACATATGGCCCCACTATATTTTTCTCTGACTAGCAAGTGCTACGTAGATATCACGTGAGATGAAAACCTAGTCCATATGCCACGTCAGCACTACATCGGTTAAAGCTAGACTCAATATTACCATGGGACTTTATTACACCGGTTTTATAAAATATGGAATGCATTATACCCGGTACGTGATTCAAACTCAACATCAAGATGAGGGACCTAAAATGAACTTATTCCTTAAAGCTTCGTTTTGGATGGGCTAAAAATCCCAATAAGACCTTGTTCGGTACGTGGGGGGATTTTTCCCAAGAGAAAATACAACTAGCCAGGGATTGGGTGGATCCCCTCCCACCACCCAATCCCCACGTCAATCCCCTTCACCATGGGATCTAATCTCCTCAACCCATTGAATCTCTGTATATTGGTGTGATTGAATAATAGTGAGTGGTGAGATATCACTTCAGTTTAATAGTCTCATTACAGAAATTTCAAAATATTATGCACATAATTCGAAATACTGCACAACAAAATCTAATTTTTCAGAAAAATACAGAAAAATATAAAAAATCCCTAGAAAATTATGAAAATTCTGGAAAATTAAAAGAAATACTGAAGACCAACTACAAAATCCATGTCGTAATTGTTAACAGTATTGCAAAAAAAACAAACAACCAACATTAGGAGCCAATACACATTGAGATTTAGGACACGCCCATGTCTCTCACAGTTACAAGTATTAAATTGAACAAGACATACCTATGTTAACTAAAGCTAAATCATTAATATTAATTTGAGCTTGGTTGCCTTAAGAGTTCTATCTAGTAAGATCACTTTCCCAGGTACATCACAATACATTTCCTTGCATCATTGTTGCAGCAAACAGAAGTCCCATGGACATCACATATCAGAAAACTGCACACCAAAAGAATGTCAAAGTCAATATAATCATTTGTGTCAAAAGCATGACAGGCACCTGTAAATACACTTCTAACAATTAATAATCAGCTAACTGCATACATGTTGATAATCACAAAAGGAACATTTCATTGAATCTACAGCCCATGACCAGCCCCATCTAATCTAACTTTTGATTGTGAGTAATTCCTCTACAATTATTTAATAACTTAGTGACTATCCATTAATGAATCAGACAGAATTAATTCTCATTAGTACCATAGTAGCATATGCATCTTAATCAAATTTACTAACTACATACCACTAGACAATTCAACATATCCTTCACAGAAACATGCCCCTGATCTATGACTGGATATAGTATACTAGGAGTACCAAGTACTAACTGGGAGCCAACAATATCATGAAGAAACAGGACAATCTCATATACTAAAGATGCAATTATCTTTATTCCACACAGTTGAGATACACTGGCCCAACCATTAACTTCACTGAAAAAGATTGGGCATCACAAAGTAGCAGGTACAGAGACTATGAAGGAAACTGAATCAAACATCAGAAATATTATTAGAGGGACACATCATGCAACATTATCTGTCTATTTATACACTTCTAAAAGGTACTTTTTGCATGCTTAAAATGATTCCTCCTTGATAATTAGCTCACTGTCTGCTCAAAATGATTGTTACTTGGTAAGTAGCTCACTACACACAAGGGGAAAAAAGGCATACCTTTCATGTATACTACACCAGCATTATGGTCAGGTCAATCAGGATTTTTTTTTAAAATAATGATTTCCTCATTAGATATCAGCAGCACTAATTCATTTATTCATGTTAAGGGTAATGATGCTTCAGCACTAAACTTTTTTTGAGCTACCATTTTTATGAAAACAAAGACAATCAGTCTTCATTTGGATATAACATATAGCTCCGAAATATGAATATTGGATACATGTCTCATTCAGTAATGCAAATCACTAGAATTATAGTTTTTTAGATAATGAGTTGGGACTGTACAAGGAGTACCAAGTAACTATGAACTAGCAATGTAACGAAGAAACATGTCAAACTTTGTTTGGGGGGAAAACCAAAAATAGAATAATATCAGATTACTTGCATTTGAGCTAAAAATCTTAATGTTCTCACTTTGTGGATGTGCACAGTGGCTATTAGCCCATCTATGACAACAGGCATTTAGGATTTAAAATTATGTCTCTCCAACAGATAGCCCTAAATATATTCTTTGTTTGGTATCATTCGTAGCCATCTTAAAAAGGGAGGTGCCATGAGCCCATGACAATTTCAGTCATGGTGCAGATGCTTTACAGTTCTTCATATTCACGTTATAGAACAGTAATCAATTGCATGTTGCAAAACTACAGGCAGGACAAAAAACAAAGACATTTAGTCTAAAATGATAAAAAACCAAAGTGAGAATAATGAATTTAAACCTATTTCCAACTTATGTACATATATGAAACTAGACAAGACATTGATTGAAAAGTATCTACAGTTGAATTGCAGTGAAATCAAGTAATGTTTTATTCATTACACAAACAAAATTTATCAAGCCATTCCATCAAAGAACCCAAAAACTATATTATGTTCTAAATAAATCAAGAAAAAGACAGTGACTGACCTAGGTAGAAGATCTTGTCGTACTCGGCGTAGAACTCACCGCAGCCGTAGGCGTCGGAGAGGAGGCCCCAGTCAACGCCGCCAGTGCCATCCTCCTCCGCCCAAAGCTGCCAGAGATCCCCTCGTGGCGGTGTCCTCCTCCACCAGCGCGCCTACCGCAACACCACCTCACAAACGGCCGCCCGCTGCCGTCCACCTTGACACCACCACCGGCACCGTGCCGGCACCACTAGGCTCGCGGCCAGCAGCCTCACCGATGAGGCAACGACGACCAGCCTCCCCCTCCGTCGATGCTAGTGCTGGTGGTGGCGGCGGAGGATGAGCGCCGACGCGCGACAAGAAGAGAAAGAGGCGTGAGAGAAGATGGGAGGCGGCGGCGGAGTGGTGGATTTTCACCGGTTGGAGTAGTGGATAGATTTCCCTAGAGTTTGGGTGTAATGGGCCATGATATTCACCTTCCCAGACGGAGCCGAATGCAATTCTTAGGGTGTGTTTTTTTTGGATGTGTTGAGAAGAAATTCTCTCCATATGAAAAACGGAGCGACTCATTAGCACATGATTAATTAAGTATTTACTAATTTTTTTTGAAAAATGAATTAATATGATTTTTTTTAAAGCAACTTTCGTGTAAAAACTTTTTGTAAAAAATATACCATTTAGTAGTTTAAAAAGTGTGCGCGCGAAAAAAAAGAGGTGAGAGTTGGGAAAGTTGTGCGAAGAACTGGATTCCTCCCTCTCTTGATGGGCTTTCCCGAAGGGGCCGGAAAAAAGGCCGGTATACCGGCCTTTTACACTCCAGACGAACGAGGCCTAACGGAGAAACAAATGACGTATTTTCACCCGGCCCGGCCTGCAAAGAACACACCGCGATGTGGCCTTGTCCGTCTCCTCTCCTCTTTCTCTCTCTCTCTTCCATTCCTTCGCCGCAACCCCGCACAAAACCCTACCACCTCCCGGCGCCTCGCCGCCGCCGCCCATGGCCGGCCGGCGCCGCGCGTGGCGCGTGATCCCGCGCCCCGTCCTCGAGACGGTCCTCCACAACCACGCACTCCACCCGCGCGTCCCGCAGCCGCTCATCCTCCACGGCCCCCGCGGCGTCGGCAAGTCCACCCTCCTCCTCCGCCGCCTCCTCCCGCAGTGGTCCGAGCCCCCGCACGCCGCCGCCTTCGTCGACTTCCTCCGTCCCGCTCCTGCCGCCCCCGACTCCCCCACCTCCGCCGGCGCGGCGCCGTGGTCGCTCCTCGTCGAGGACTCGGCGCCGTCGCTGCCGGACCTCCGCCTCCGGCTCGAGTCCGCGCTCGAGGGCCTCGCGCGCGCAGCCGTGCTCCGCGGCGCCGTTGGGTCCAAGGACGTTCTCGCCGCGCTCTCCCGCTCCCACGGCCTCCACACCGCGCTGACACGCCTCGCGGGCCCGGCCGCTCGCCGCGGCGGTGGCGGTTACCCCGTGCCGACGCTGTGGGCGAGGGCCGTCCTCACCGCGTCCTCCTCGGCGCGTGGGGACGACTCTACCTTCTGCATTGGTGAGGGGGAGGCGACCAACTGCTCCATGGAGGAGAAGGCGTACATGCAGGAGGCAATGGCGGCGCTGCGTGTGGCCAAAGAGGTGCTCAGGATGCAAGAGGGGTGGAGAAAGGAGGCGGTGCGGGAGATGAATAGGACTGGGCGGTTCTCGAGGCCACTGGCCAATTCCGCAACCGACTGGCCATGTCTGTTACTGGATGTTCTGTCAGGTGCAGCCGAGGAGGATTTCTTTCAGGTAACTTCGGTATCCGTTTGGTTGTGAATGTGGTTTAACTATTGTTTCCTAATATGTATTGTGTTGGTGATGTGATTTGCAGCCAAAGCTGGTGCTGAACAATGTGGATGTGCTGAGGAAGGTGACTTGCAAGGATGACACGATGGTGCCTGCGGCAATGTACCATGATAGCTTGATTTGGAGGGTGATTGCTCTCGGTGCCAACGAAAAATGCTTGCCTGTCATTATGTCGACCTCAGATGGGTGAGTGTGTGATTGTACTTATCCATTTGCATATATAGCACAGCACAGAACAGTCGATGGTAATCTGTTAACTCATGAACTCCAACCTGTATGCTTGTATATTCATGATCTTTTTCATGGACAAGTGATTGTACCATAAATACAGTAAGGTAGCCACATTCCAGAATGACATGATCATAGTTTTCATTTTTGTCCCTGACTTCAATAGTTTCTTCATGTTGTGCCATGTTGTCTAATGGAGTTTTTTTTTTCTGTAAAGTTAAAGAAAGGAAAAGGTCCATATACCCCCCTAAACTTTGGATAGAAGTTCGACTAACACCCTGAACTTTAAAACCGGACATCCAACACCCCAAACATTGCAATGCTGTTCATATTACCCCCTTAGGTTGTTTTGGATAGTGGTTTTGCATATTTGGGAGCTTAAAAGAGTGGTTTGGAATAACTAATCTATACTATAAATGATGCTAGTGGTGGTGTCTGGGTCTGCCTCCAACACCACAAGCTGACATTTGGGGCCATAAGGTCCTCACACGTGAATGATTTTGATTAAGATATGGCATTATATGCCTAATCAACTAATTATGCTATAAACTTGTAATTTTTGCTTTTGCTTTTATCTCTTATAATATCCGTTGCAACACACAGGCCTCTATGTCATACTAATGTTATATCAACATTCGTTTGTAAGCGAGAGCAAAAATGGTAAAAATGAAAAATTTAGGTGGAGATTTAAACATATATGTCCAATGCATATGTCACGTAATCAAACTCATCCAATGTATATACAAATTAGATAAAAACCATTTTGCAAAACCAACTTAGGGTGTTATATCAAAACGGTATTGCATAGTTCCCGGG
>BDMV01000009.1:14497031-14555271 GCA_008326285.1 Oryza officinalis
TGGATGTCCGGTTTCAAAGTTCAGGAGTTCAGGGTGCTAGGTGGACATGGACTTTCAATCAAAGTTTAGGGGGGGATTTAAACTTTTTCTTTAAATAATTTGCTGCACAGCGCCAAGGACATTCCACATGTAAACTAATGGATTCATGTTTATCTTCTAATCCTTGCAGCTACTATTCTTCACAAGCATTTGTTGATTTTGGTTTTCCTAATATATTCATTTCTCGTGAGGTATGCTCATTTCACCTTTGTATTGCTGTATCGTTTTTCATTTTCCTTATTTACTTATAATGATAATTGGATGGTACAGACATTTGGTTGGACACCACAGGAAGCTAAATTGCATATGGTCCCTGAATTCTTCAGTGAGAAGGAGGTAGTAAGATTTTAGGCCTGCTAAGGTTTCCTTTTGTATAAAGATATATTGATGCATTCCTTTTATTTTATTTTACTCATCTGCAAACTTGATGCATAATTTTTTTATGGTGTTTATTGAAGTTGTAGTGGAAAGTTGTGGATGAGGTTCTTGGGACAAACCCACGGCAATTATCTGAGATTTATATGTTGAAGCAGAATGCAGATAGCACAGGGTAAGCAACATCCACCTCATCTGCCATTTCTCCTTTGTGTTTCATTTCATGCTGGGACTGCCTGGTCTTAATTTATGATATTCACTGGTGGTAATGCAGTTACTTGTTAGGTCTCCTGTGATTTATACATGAAATCTTTTATGCTTGTTTGCTTGATATATAGCTGGTGTACTTTTTTCATGGAATCACAGGAAAGGCTAACTGACCAAATGTGGATGTTTCTATTCTTTGCAACAAACTCAATGAGCTCTACAGTGTCTGCCTTTACTGTTCTACCAAACTTATAATTGTTCGCGGATTTTGTTCAGATTAGTCTGTTTGGTAGTGCAGTTTTACCAAAAATATTAGTTTTAAAAACCTTACATAATAAAATGATCCATGATATATCTGAGTTATTTGAACTGTACCATGTTGCATATTACTGTTATCATTATTTAATATCCATTGCATTGCAGGGTTTTGCATGATCAAAATATCGAGGAAATTATTGACATATACCTGGCACACTTGCAAGTAAGTAAAGTTTAAATCAAATCTGAGTTAGTTCCAATTTTGTAATCTTTCGTTGTCGTTGACTCCCTTGTGTATGAATATCAGAATTACTAAACTTCAGATAAAACAAGAGGGACAAAAAAACATGACCGTTTCATTTTTGGTAAACAGGTTTCTGTTGTGAATCCTGCAATGGAGGCAGCATTAGGAATGGTACAGAAGTTTGCATCTGATGTCCGTGAGGGAAAAGTACCAGAAAATAGATTGTCTTTTGGTGCACCATGGAGACATCCACCTCGGGGGGATAACCCTGATGCATCCTATAAGTGGGCAAAGATTCAACTAATGGATTTCGTGCAATCTTTTGTAAACACTGAGTTTGGGGTAATAAAACCCTTCTTTCTACTGCAGTTCTTGATTATTAGCAGTAGACATAGTCATGGCACAGTATTCGAGAGTTACAAGTTCCTCTTGTTTCCATTGCATGGAGAAAATAATATGTTTATTAGTTTTTACAGAATCTATGTTACAGCATTTTGCATTATCAATTTATTATGGAATTCCAGAACTTCAGTGGTTTTAATGTTTGTATTTTACAGGTGAATTATCTAGCAGATGACAGCCTGGAAATATTTGATGATCCTGCTGCACTCGCTATGTCGGAGGTATTTTGGTTAATTGCTATTTAATATTGATCTAGTGGTACGATGCATGCCTTACATGATTGCATTTTACTAGGTTGGTTTACTTTATCAACAAAGAGATCCATCCTTCATGCGGCCAATCACTCGAGGAATTCAGCGTTGCCTTGCTCGATGGTTCGTTCCTGTACCCTGTGCACTGTGCATGCTGTAGGATATGTTTTGTGACCTGATGTCATTATTCTTTTATATGGATTTCTCTAGGCTTGTTCAGCAGAGGTTACAATTGAGCTTTCAAGAATCAATAGCATTCTTATGGCAACGTGCGATACGTGGGCGAAGCTATCGACACTTAATGAAAGAAGTCGGCTACAAGTAAAGAGGTACATTAGAATTTTTCTCATGCTATGTTGCAATAGGATTAGGATTTAGGATCTTGTACTTTATTTGCTGTTTAGATCATTTCTGATACATACTGTTCCATCAAGAACAGATTTCAATGGAGCAGGACAGGAGCCCTTTATCAATTTTGACATTGCATATGCAACTGACATGATTTTGACGGACTGACTTTTGCATCTGTAAGTACGCTCGATGATTTATGATTCCATGGTCACTCGTGTTCACATCTAAGTTTTTTCACTGGCATAATCATTGGCTATTTTTCTTCCAACCATATGGTATCGGGATAGATTGCGGGTATCTTCTGTTGAGTGCACAATTTTTCACTGAATGTGGAAGCAGGAGATCCAACTGGTCGGCGTCCCTAGGGTCTGGATCCACATGCCCCTAGAGTTCCACATCTAATGTTCGTTCTGTATCAAAGGTCTTTTGTTGAAATTTTTGTTGCATGACCATCAAGGTAGAAAAAAATTGAGGCAGTTTTGTATGTCTTTACCCAATACCCAAATGGCTTTTACGGAGGTAGAAATTCCATTGGATTTCTTGGTGCTCACAAAAATAAAGGTGTAAAAAATTCTGATGCTTCTGATTTAGCCCGAAGTGATGAAACGTCGTTAAGCCCATATGGGGAGGCATTAATCAGGCATAAAATTTGCCCTATGTGTATAATTTCAGCCCGTAATTACCCGTCAATTCGGCCGATCAGTTCGCGATATTTCAGCCTGTCGGTATGTGTGAATTCGGCCAGTGATTCGCATAATTCGGCCCCTGAGTGCATGTCGATTCGTCAAATGGGTCGATTTTTGGCCCGTTTGTACTTTTTACGCGTAGATTGAATCCGTGTGGCGTGGTCATGGCTCTGGCGTTCGCCGGTTAGAGTTGGTACTAACTAATCCCTCTTTCAGGTAAACCTTTTTCACTCGTTAGCGCATGATTGATTAAGTATTAATTTATTTTTTTAAATGAATTAATATGATTTTTTAAAATAATTTTTATATAGAATTTTTTGTAAAAACCATATCGTTTGGCAGTTTGAAAAACGTGCATGTGGAAAACGAGAAATGTGAGGAAAAACAAATCATTTGGTGCTCGGACAAAGTCCATTTCAGACAGTTTTCACGGCGTTTGATAAAACTCTCGTATTACGAATTCCGTAAAATATGAGGTTTAATTAAATTTACTTTGCTCTTTTTTTTACATAGATAATGAAATAAACTTCTGAGATATAAAATGAGCTAGCAATATTGAGCCTTTAATTTATATAAGCAAGCACTAGGATTAATATAATTAAGCCAAAAACTGAAAATACACACGTGCTAAACCTACACAAAGCCATGAAATAACTAAAGGTTTGACCTATTATAAGCACAACCTAAATAAAGGTCAACCCATGCATTAACGCTTAGTCCAAACTCCTTAATAATTACTTAAGGCGTCCACCGTCGGCCACCCAGTGGCTTGACCAAAATAAGACCCGGCGCCGACGCCGCCGACGACGACGACGCCGCACACGCCCAGATGATGCCCGGCCGGCGAAGCGCCCACGACGCCGACGCCATCGTCGCCTCGGCCATCGCCGTCGCCCTCCTCCTCCTCGCCAGCATCCCCACGACGGCGGAGGGCGCCGTGTCCAGCTGGGAGTCCAGCTCCGACGAGGACTACCACATCTTCGTGGACAACCGTATGTCGGAGAACATGCATCTGAGCTGCTACGCCGTGCACGGCGGCGGCCGGAGCGAGTTCTACCACAGCTTCCGCGCCGACCCAGGCAGGGAGGTGCAGCTGCCGTACCTGCAGCCGGTGTCCAACGCCCGCCTCGTCTGCAAGTGGGCGTGCGCCGGCAACTACCTCAAGGGCGTCACCCTCTTCAGCTCGGCGTGGCGGGAGGCTACCTCCGGCGCGTGCCGCCGCCGTGGCGGCGGGTGCAACCTGGTGTTCGACGCGCAGGAGATGTTCGTCGCCGGCCGCTCCGGCGGCGGCGGGCGGAGGCTCCTCGGCGACCTGCCGCAGCACGAGTGCCAGAAGATGCTGCTGGTGTTCAACCGCCGGTGCTGGTACAAGTCGCACCGCCACCCGTACGTCGGCCGCGTCATGAACGGCCTCACCGACTACCTCATGGCGTAGCACAATTAATGCACACAATTCCTCCTCCGTTTCATATTATATATAATATGACGTTTTTGATTTTTCTTAAGTCGAACTATTTCAAATTTAATCAAATTTTTTTAGAAAATATGGCAACATTTTTCAACACAAAATAAACATAGTATTTAATGTTAGATTGAATGAAACTAATTTGATGTTTTATATGTCGCTATTTTTTCTATAAATTTAAAGAAATTTAAGTGGAGAAAAGATCAAAAAAGGTCTTATAACATGAAACGGTAAGAGTAAGTAATACGTACACGTATATGTGTATTCTTACACATATACGTACGTATATATGCCAGCGGACGGTTTCGATGATGTGTATGTATGTTGATTAACTTCTGTCAAATTAATTTCTAGAGGATTAAGCCTTAGAAGGTGATCACGGTTAATGTACTTTGAATTTTGACGAATTAATTAATTTAAATTGTAAAGGTGATGAATTTATTTGATTTGATGACTTATTTCATGGGATTGCTAGCCTTCAGGTAACTAAAATACTCTCAAGTTTTTGCCTGTTCTCTCCAAGATCGGGATGAGGGAAAGAGAGGAGGTAGGTGGGGGTAACTTAAATGACGGTGACGACAGTCATCTTCTTCCAGCAACAGCAAGCTCCTCTTCTCTAGCGTCGTCGACATCCGAACTTTGATAAAAGAACTACGATTTAGGGTTTCAGGATTGAAGATGAGCAAGAGGAGTTTCTCATGTTGGTTTATTTTTCGGATGAGCCCACAATCCGACCTAAGGAGATAAGAGAGAGTTAGTTTTTGTGATCGATTAAAACTAATTTGATTCCTAATTGGAGATAAGCTTCCGGGTCCCACCAGTGCTATATAAATAGAAGAATCGTAGAGAGGAAGAGGACGCTCTAATCTCTCTTGCGCATAACTCTAAATCCTAATTGCCTCCGACCGGAAGGGGTTCGTAACACTGTCTTGGGCCAGTGTCGGTGGAGACCCAAAGGCTGGCGTGATCTAATGAGAAGAAGAAAAGAAGAACCAAAAGAAGAACAAGAAAAGTGTCACCCCGAAATTCACGAACCAGAATTCCAAGCAAAATGTGCATTAAACCCCTGTCCAGGACTGGTCAGGGTACACAAACGACAAAGTTGACATACAGATCCATGTCTTACAAAACATCATAAAAGTCTTACAAATGTAGCAGAAAGATAAAACGAGCTTAAACTAAAGACTTGACGCTCGCAGCGTGACGACTCCACTCCACGGGCACCCTTGACGGCAACGACGAAGCCTGTTTGTCGCGGCGCTAGGGTTAAGCGGTGCGAGGTCGGTAATGATAAAGCTGAGACGTCATCGAAATTATGGCACTATCGTTTAGGCCATATTTCTATGGGGAGAATTGAACGTCTCATTAAAGAAGAAATCCTCCTCTTAGATTTTTCTAGCGCTGATCATTGCGTAGATTGCATTAAGGGAAAATTCGCTAAGACGATTAAGAAATGAGCCACTCGGAGCACAAGTCCACTAGAAATAATTCACACTGATATTTGTGGTCCATTCCTAGTGACATCCATGGATGATTTTGACTCGTTCGTAACGTTTATAGATGATTATTCCCGTTATGACCATATTTACCTCATTAATGATCATTCTGAATCTCTTGAGAAATATAAGATATTTAAGGCTGAAGTGAAAAATCAGCATAATGCCAAAATTAAAGTTGTGAGATCAGATCGTGGTGGTGAATACTACTGGAAACATGCTCCATTTGGGAAAATCCCTGGTCCGTTTACCTTATATCTCTAGCAGCATGGAATAGTTGCCCAATATTCTATGCCTGGAGAACCTCAGCAAAACGGAGTAGCAGAACGATGCAACCACACACTCATGGATATGATGTGCAGTATGCTAAGTCATTCTACTCTGTCAAATAAATTATGGATTGAAGCCTTAAAGGTAGCCACCCACATAATAAATAGAATTCCAAGTAAGTCGGTACCTAAGACCCCTTATGAATTATGGACCAGAAGAAAACTGACATTAAATTATTTACGTGTATGGGGCTGTCGTGCAGAAGCCAGAATATTTAATCCATAACTAAAGAAATTACACCATAAGACTATGAGCTAAGGGATATCCAGAAAGATATAAGAGATACCGATTTTATTATCTAGACCGTGCCACTAAATTTGTGGAGACTAATATTTCATTTATTCAAACTATGCCATAGTGCCGCCAACAATGGGTAATTCTGGACCCTCTGGGCCTATAACTGATGTTGAAGAAAAGTTTTGATGGTAATAATAATGAAAATAATGAGTCTCAACAGAATTCTACGACACAAAATGAAGAAGAATCTCCACAAGAAGATGCTCAACCGCATGTGAACAATGATGAAAATCAACAATTAAGAAGATCACAACGGGTAAGGAAATCTATCATTCCCGATTATTATGAAGTTTATATGAGCGAACATATAGGGAAGTTAGATGACCCCACCTCATTTAAAGAAGCCATAAGCAGTAAGAACTCATCCAAGTGGCTTCAAGCCATAGAAGATGAATTAAAATCAATGAGCCAAAATACAATGTGGGATCTAGTAGAAGTTCCTAAAGCAGTCAAAACAGTAGGCTGCAAATGGGTCTACAAAACAAAGCTAGACTATAAAGGGAATATCGAACGATTCAAAGCAAGGCTTGTGGCTAAAGGTTTGTCACAGAGAGAAGGAATTGATTATAATGATACATTTTCTCCTGTCTCTAAGAAAGACTCATTTAGAATTGTTATGGCTTTAGTGACTCACTATGACTTAGAACTCCATCAGATGGATGAGAAGACTGTATTTTTAAATTGTGACTTAAATGAGAATGTCTACATGGCAGAACCATAAGGTTTTCTTATGGAAGGAAAATACCATTTAGCATGCAAACTAAAGAAATCCATCTACGGACTCAAGCAGGCATCCAGACAATAGTACCTTATATTCGATGAAGTAATTAAAAATTTTGGATTTAAGAAAAATGAGGTGGACAACTGCATTTACATAAAAAATAAAGGTGAAAAATTCATCATACTAGTACTCTATGTTGATGACATTTTATTAGCAAGCAACGATAAGAATCTGCTGTGAGAAAGTAAAGAATTTATGTCATCAAAATTTGATATGAAAGATCTCGGTAAAACATCTTTATGTCTTGGGCATTGAAATTCGACGAGATAGGTCCAAAGGAGTACTAGGTTTATCTCAGGAAGCATATATTTCCAGAGTGTTGGAAAGATATAATATGAGCAAATGCTTTAGGACACCTGCTCCAATAATATAAGGGGATAAATTTGGTTCATTCCAAAGCCCAAGAAATAACTTAGAGACTAAAGAAATAAAGACGGTAGCGTATGCTTCAGCTGTCGAAAGCTTAATGTGTGCACAAGTCTATACGCGACTAGATTTGGCATTCGTTACTGGGATGCTTGGCAGATTTTTATCTAATCCAGGATTGGACCACTGGAAAGGAGTTAAGAAAGTCTTGCATTATTTTTAAGGAACTAAGCATTACATGCTCATATATAAGAGGTCTGATAAGCTTGAGGTCTTAGACTATTCAGATGCTGACTTCGTAGGGTGCATAGACACTAAGAAATCCACTTCAGGTTATATTTTCACCCTGGCAGTGGAAGCTATTTCATGGAAAAGCTCCAAGCAGACGCTTACTGCATTGTCAACAATGCAGATAGAATTTGTGGCATGTTATCATGCAACGGGGTAGGCCATATGGCTTAAGAATTTCATCCCGAAATTAAGAGTAGTCGATAGCATAGCCAAACCACTAACAATATACTGCGATAATGAGGCTGCAATATTCTATACAAGTAACAACAAGTCAAGTGAAGCTGCCAAACACATTGACAATAAGTTTCATGTTGTGAAAGATAGAGTAGAGGATCAAACAATTAAAGTTGAGTACATTAATACTAAGATAATGCTCGCAGATCCACTGACCAAAGTCTTACCTCCCAACTTATTTAAAACACATGTAGCCGGCATGGGATTAAGTCATTGCCTTTG
Organism: Oryza officinalis; assembly: GCA_008326285.1. NCBI lineage: Eukaryota > Viridiplantae > Streptophyta > Magnoliopsida > Poales > Poaceae > Oryza > Oryza officinalis. The sequence continues at coordinate 14,505,327 of BDMV01000009.1, forward strand.
AATAAGATCCCGGAAATAGGGAGCATAAGTATCAATCAACACCCACTAAGTAAAGTTGAGTTTACTTAAGTATTGTAGTGAACTATAAGTCTTGTTGTCTCAATGATGCTTAATGTTGCTGTGACACATTGCTTTGGGGAGCTATGTTACTTAGTGGACTCGCTAGAAAGTCCCAAAATCAAGGGGAGAATGTTGGTTGATTTTTTGGATGAGCTCACAATTCAATCTAAAGAGATAAGAGAGAGTTAGTTTTTGTGATCGGTTAAAACTAATTTGATTCCTAATTGAAGCTAAGCTCCCAGGCCCCACCAGTGCTATATAAATAGAAGAATTGCAGAGAGGAAGAGGACGCTCTAATCTCTGTCACGCATAACTCTAAATCCTAATTGCCTCCAATCGGCATTGAGCGCTGGAAGGGGTTCGTGACACCGTGTCGGGCCAGTGCCGGTGGAGACCCAAAGGTTGGCGTGATCTAGTGAGAAGAAGAAAAAAAGAATTGAAAGAAGAAGAAGAAAAGCAAAAGGGAAAACCAGAGGAAGGTTCAATGGCTTCTAATCCAGGTTAGTAGATCAATTTATGCAATAAGAAAGGTGATTGTTTATAGGCTAAAGTAATAAGATCCTATAATTTAGAACTCCAACATCTCGTGCTTAGAGGGATGGCCATAGGTGGTGGCAAGCCGGTTGTGGGTAAGGAACACAGGTAGATGGCGAGGTAGCGTCGCCGTCACCAGAACTATAGAGTTGGAGAAGGGCGGTATGTTGGGATGAGATGGCCTGATTGGTTAGGAGGCGAGGATGGCGGTGGGGAATCCGGTAGCAGAAGCCGCTGGAGATGGTGGAGGGGAGAGGCGGGGCCAAAGATGCCCAATGGGTTATGTGGCAGTGATGGCAGCAACACAAGTCCCTAGAGACGAAAAAGGTGAGACAGGGTAGGGAAATGATGCCAGATTTTGGGTGAAGGATGGTGAAGACATTAGCGTCGGTAGCAAATCTAAGGGTGGGAGGAGGAGGAAGAGGAGGGCAGTAGCGGGGAGGGTGCGATATGGAGGGCGGTAACTTGTTGTATTAGGAGAGGAAGAGATCGAGTGTAGTGACATCGATCTAGGTTGGGAGTGGGACATAGAGGAGAAGGATGCGTAGTCAATATTACTTGGTATGGTTGCATAAGGTTGGTCTATGGACGACTGATTTTAGTGATATATCACCTTTCTCTTAGGTGGTTTATGTACATAAGGAGAAAGATAGGTAATATTAGTAGAGTCGGTCTTTTAAGAAATCGTCACTTAACTCTATAAAGCCTTGATGTATTATATTTTTAGTTTTGCATACCTTCTTACTATTGGTGTATCCTACCACTACTAAACTAGCTATATATGTTTCACTAGGAAATGTTTCCCCTGAACCTTTTTTCGTAAAGTGACTTATAACCAAAAAAAGTTAGCTACAGTTTAACCTGCAATGGAAAGATCTTAGGGGGGAAAAACCCAGTGTGTTTTGAAATGAAGTTCCCATTGCATCCGATGTGTAAAAGAAGTGTCCTTGTGTTTCTCAAACTCTTGGGGTCTCTAGTTTACCATATTTCTCACATCTATACTACCTCATAGATATTTCAATTAAATAATTCATAGTGGCTCGATTAAATCAGGCGGAGTCCCACGTGGTCTCCCAATTCCATGGTAGGGCTGTTTTTCCCCCTGGCCTCAAAACATGTCACACCCAGAAATTCACGAACCAGAATTCAAAGCAGAATGTGCATTAAACCCTTGTCTAGGACCGGCCAGGGTACACAAAAGACAAAGTTGACATACCGACCCATGTCTTACAAAACATCATAAAAGTCTTACAAATGCAGCGAAAAAATAAAGCGAGCTTAAACTAAAGACTTGACGCTCGCAACACGGCGACTCCACTCCACAGGCATCTTTGACGGCGGCAACGAAGCCTACTCCTTCGGGTAACCATCATCCGAGAAGTACTCCAACTCTGATGTGGGAGAGATGGAGCAAGACTGAGTACCACCCACTATACTCAGCAAGTCATACCAAGAGGAGGTATGATGCAAATGATTCCAAGGGAGGCTAGGGGGTTCTTTTGCATAAAGCAGCCACTTAAAAGCAGTAGTTGAAAATAGTTCACGCCATCCCTTGAGCGCACAGGTTCTTGCAGCTGCGCTGAGACGCCGATGCCGCCACGCCCACACTGCTGGTCTGCCCTAGCGCAGGTCCCCATCACAGCGCCCCTGCAGCCCTGCCTGCCTGCGTGCCGGTACCGTGTTGTGCTGCCTGGGGGCTAGGGCAGTAGGGCGTTAGGCGGCTCCAGGCCTCTGACTAGGGTTAGGCAAGCCTCTCTCCCGAGTAGTGAAATTTAAAAATTAAGGTATATATATCATAGAGTTGTAGTAGAATTTAAATTTGGAACAAAAGTGACGGGTTGTTTTTCACATGATAATTTTGTTTTTGTATATTTGAGCAACAACATATATTGAAAGAGCTTTCTTGGCTATGAATATAATCAAGACCAATTTGTGCAATAGGATGGCCGATGAATGGCTTAATGACTTGATATTGTGCTACATTGAGAAAGAGAATATTAAAGGATATGATTTTGAAAAGGTTAAGAAAAGGTTTCAAATTATGCATGGGTGATCGGTGATTTGCCTAAGCCTAGAGTCCCTGGAAAGGCTTAGAGATTTATTGGATGGTATGTCTTCTTATATAAAGATAAGATATCATCTATGTTTTATGAATGGACTTATCTTTGTAAATTGATAGGTTTACTATCTTATCTTTTTTTTGTGTATGATGAATTATTTATGATGCAAATATTTTTGTTTTATTTTAAAACAAAAGGTACTATCTTTAATTTCTTGTTTGTCTTAATTTATTGATTGTACTATATCTTTTATGTGATTGTAATATAAATATGGTATGTGTTGTGTTCGGTTGTTCTTATTAAGTGATCATCTTCATTCCCATCTTATTTTCAAAGCTGCGTCCGTCATTGCCTATTTGTGAAGCTTATGTTTTTTTGGCAAATATGTCGAAGAATATATGTCACTATATATGATTATGGATATGAACATATCATTGCTTATTATTTATTAAAAAAAGGACGAGATTTTTGCGGTTCACATACAAAACAAAACGCACATCATAATTTATACTAATTTATTGGTGTCAAATTAACATACTCGTTTCTGCTAGGATGTATCTACAACTAAAACAAGAGTGAATGTAGGCTTGTCTAGCAAGATATAATATTTGAATACTTTGAAAAGGTTTGCCCAGGAGGACCTGAGGAGAGCCAAACCGTCTCTCTTGACGGTTAAAAGTGCGCATATAAAAGCTTCAATAGTCACATGTTAGACTCGATCAAAACTTTGTAAATCAAACAATAAAGCTTTGCTTAGTTGGGCTATAGCTTGGCTTCCTTCTCTGCAACTCCAAATGACAACTTTCTCGTTTTTTATTTGTTTGCTTTTTCAAACTGTTAAATGGTTGCAAAAACTTTTTATGTCGAAGTTTTTTTTAAAATCAAATAATTTTATTTTAAAGTTTATATTTATTAATACTTAACTAATTATATGTTAATGCCTTGCCTCGTTTATGTGTCATTGAACCAAATTGCATATTCGACCTAGGCATGAATTATAACTTAGCTCGGTTGGCGTTATAATAATACATTATTGAAATTTTAAAAGAATTGAACTAAATCGTGTATTTAAAAGAGTATTGAGGTGTACATCAAACTTTCTTAAACTTCTAAAGCTACTATGGTTGTGTTCGTTTGCTGGTGTTCCCAGCGCGTACAGTGCGCACGAAAAACGAAACGATCCATTAGCGCGTGATTAATTAAGTATTAGCTAATTTTTTTTCGAAAATGGATTAATTTGATTTTTTAAGCAATTTTTGTATAGAAACTTTTTGCAAAAAAAATACACCGTTCAGTAGTTTGAAAAACGTGCGCGTGAAAAAAATCACCGTAAACGCTGAGAAATCAGCAAACGAACTCAGCCTATGAATAACTGGCAAAAGAAATTTATTGTCACGGTTTGCCACACCACAAATTAGATGTGCTAGACTTTATTAAGTAGGTAAGTATTTGGTTAGTTACTGTAATAGTGACAAGCTACACTTTATTGACTCATCGGCCAACATATGATAGGTTCATTTTAGAGCTATTGTATATGTACTTTCACTAGTAGTACAATAATATATGATGTGACCCTGATTACTTTTGATACAACTATTATTTATATCATAGATCAACTGGAAGACAAACCGTCAAAGTTATGAAATCCAATTCAGCCACCTACTACAGTGCTGACTTCAAACGGTCGCCAAATATGCATACGAGCTCCGTTTTTGACCCGTGAGTATTTGATGAAAAGCTCTTGGAGTCCTCTTTCCAATGGATCCATCCTCATTTCCAAATTTCATCTTAGTCAGCCGTAATCACAAAAACAAGGTGTTGCGTCACCTATAATGAGCCTATGAGTTTGTAACTTCATCTGGGACCCCAGTCCAAGGAAGGCCCATGTGGGGTGTACCCCAACCTGGTGGAGCAGATCCGAGGGATCCCTTGATCGTCCTCCCACCCTCTTAAATAGCTAAGTACCCCTTTAGGGTTTTTCGGGTTTTGTTAGATTAAAGTTTTAGCTATTGCTACTTTACCTTGTAGTTATGTGTGTCGGCTAGACCACCTAATTACTTGTCTTCGGAACCCCAACTTATCGTGTGTATTTAATTCCTATTTGCAATTCAGATTGCTTTTATCTTATTCTTGCTTGTTTCTTCGTTTTGCTTGCAAGAATAAGGTTGATTTGCACCGGCAAGATCAACAACCCACGGAGAGGTGTATCTATCGCTAAGGCGCAACACAACAACGTCTTGTATGGTTGTAGTCGGATCGTCAACGTTTCTTCCAAATCGTAGTTATCATCAACTCACCGAAAGATCGGCCAACCAGATCCCTGAGCGTATCAAGTGTATCTCAGGCTTTATCAAGTGATATCAGAGTTTCCGTTGCTTAGTGAGTTTTTACCTATCCATAACCAGAAAAAGCCAAAAAAAATTCATACATTACCTAGCCATCTTTGTGTCGCTGCATTATTCTTTTCACTTTTTTCTTTGTTGAGTTTTGTGTTGCATCGTCAAGCGTGTTATTGGTTTTAGCGTCTAGTCGGTTTAGAGTTTTGAGTTCTGGTCACGTTTAGTACCACTGTCATCACCAACGTTGTGTCTTTGTTGTTGTTGGGACCTACAAAAACAGAATCGTCTCGCCGCCAGGTTCCATTTTTCTAATTTTCAGAAATTTTTGTTGGTCAGTTTTGGAGTTACATTTAGGGTTTTTCCGTGACTTTGCTATGAGAAAGAAGGGACATGATAATAGATTGGTCCTGATTCGGTCTCCACGTGTTTGTTTTGGCAAGGAAAGAAAAAGGACGCAGAAGGAAAGAATTTGAGCTCGTTCACTTTTATATGGTGGCACAGTGTCCGACTCTCTATTACGTCTAAAGGCCGAACCTTCCCACTCTGTGACTCCTCCCCTCAAGATAAGTCCAATTCCTGGTTTTGAGTCATGTCAAACACTTTGGTAAAATTTTGTTGTGTCAGTTTTGAGATCGGTTTAGAAAAATGGAATTGGCATAAATTCAGTATTCCATTTACGTATAGTTCAAATTTTAGGGTTTGCACTTTTGCATTTGAGTCCCTATAATTTTCATATTTCCATTTGAGCCCCTGTAATTTTACATTCAAGTCCTTAAGTTGTGATATTGGCACCGTCCCCCTTCACATTAGTGACTTAGCTTCCGTGGGGGCAAGGGGAAGGCGCCAATGTTTTGCGCTGTCATGTTGTACCACAGTGCTAATAACGTTGGCGTCGATTGTTGTACCACGACGCCAATGGCATTAGCACAAAGAAAATATTCAATTCGTGGAATAATTTTTTTCAAGAACCTATTTGTAAAATAAGTTTTTGAAAAGGTCTAAATGTAAAAAAGCCAATAGGATATGTTCCTAAAAGTGAAACCCAATGAGAAATTTGCATATGTGCCATCGCAAAAAAAATGGCTTTGCTGAAATGCCATCGCTAGAATGGGTTTTGATAAAATGTCACTCTTAGCTAAGGGGTCTCTGTCATCGTTTTGACCTTGGGCTACTTCTTCCTCCCTCTAGCACCTTTTCTTCCTCTTTTTAGCGTCGGAGCAACTCATCGATGACTATGGCGTTCACCCGTTGCAGCAGACGCAATATTTTTGAGATGGCTACCGACGAGTAACATAGTTGGGATACATCTGCAGCAGCAACAGCGATGCGAGGAACAACGCAAATGGTGAGATCCGTAGCAATGGCGAGGCGAGGGACTCCGCCAGCGTCTAGATCCGCAGCGGAGGTGACGAGGCAAAGGACGACACAAGATCTACAGTGCGACGGTGATACAAGGGACAACACCAACATCTATTGCGGATGCCACGAGGAGAGGAACGATGCCAGCCTCACTCATGGACACCTCCGCATCCTCATCTTAGTTGACAACGAGGATGCCGCTGACGCCCAGGCCAACGCACTACACTATGCGACGAGCTGGGGGAGACCAAGACGTCATGCCACGGGGAAACGGCGACTGGGGTTGGCGCTCTGTGTGATGACAGTTGATGATGGCTGAGATGTCGTAGGTTGTCATAGAGAAGAAAACGACGGGCAGACGAGCAGCTAACATCGGACATGGCTTACGGTTGTGGCCGACAAGCTTTTCCAGTGTCCATGGGAGAAGGAATTAGCCTAAGGGCAAAATGGTATAGGATGACATTTTGACAAAGACGTTCTGATTAAAGAATGACATTTTATCGAAACCAATTTCAATGATGGTATTTAAACGAAGCCAATTTTTTACGGTGGCACGTATGCAAATTTCTAGAAACGCAATTTTGTATCTATAGTCTCCTTCACTGCCACCGTTCTGCTGTTCGTGCTGGGCCTCGCCACCGGCCGATCTGCCTCGCCGCCGAGGAGAGGAGTCAGCTCGCCGCCGGTGCCAAGGCCAACCCAGCCGCCTTCTCCTCCTCCTACTCGCCATGCTAGGCTCTCCGATCCGAACGCCCCCTCCAGAACCCAAACCCCACCGCCGCCGCCTCCTCTCGATGCCGGCTCTCCTCGCCGTCGCCGTCGCCGTCCTCCTCGCTACTTCCCCCATTCCTCTCCCCCGCCTCCTCCGCTCCCTCCTCGGGCCAAAGCCCTCCCTGCTCCGTTCGACGGAGAGAGGTCCGCCGGCTGGTACCTCGCCCGACGCGGGACGCCCACCATGTGTTCTATGGATGGCCCCTTTCGCCTCCGGCGGCGGCTACTGCTCCGAGGCATGGTCGTACGTCGCCTCGCTTGACGAGCACGCCGCCGCTGCCACCGCGAACTTCACGCTCGCTATCGCCCACCACGGCGACCTGGAGTCGCCGGAGTTCTGGCTCGGCTTGCCCGAGCAGTCCAAGAACATGGCCTACAGGCTCGCCACCGCGCGATGCGAGCTCTCCCGCGCCGTGGTTGTGTGCCACAGCGAGCCTGGCGCGTGGTACCCGCCGATGTACGAGTCCCTTCCTTGCCCGCCCACCGGGTACGACGAGCCGGCGTTCGTCATCGGACGCACAATGTTTGAGACTGACCGCGTCTCGCCGGAGCACGTCAGGCGGTGCAACCAGATGGACGCTGTCTGGGTGCCGACCGACTTCCACGTGTCGACATTCGTGAAGAGTGGGGTGGATCCCTCCAAGGTCGTCAAGGTTGTGCAGGCTGTGGATGTAGGATTCTTCGATCCGGCGAAGCACGCCGTCATTTCTTTGCCAATTGGTGTGCCTGTGATGGTGCCTGATGATTCAGGATTGGACCTTGTTAACTCGAAAGGCAAAGGCTTTGTGTTTCTCAGTGTGTTCAAATGGGAGCAGAGGAAGGGGTGGGATGTGCTGCTCAGAGCTTTCTTGCAGGAGTTCTCTGGAGCTGATGATGTCACACTTTACCTGCTGATCAATGCCTATCATTCTGACACAGACTTCGGTAGTAAAATCCTCAGGTTTGTCGAAGAATCCAGCACTGAGAAGCCTATGGATGGATGGGCAGAAGTTCGGCTGATTGATGAGCATATCCCACAGTCTGCTCTTCCAAGGTTGTACAAGGCTGTGGATGCTTTTGTGCTACCATCCCGTGGTGAGGGGTGGGGCAGGCCGGTGGTCGAAGCCATGTCCATGGAACTGCCGGTGATTGTGACGAATTGGTCAGGTCCAACGGAGTACTTGACAGAGGAGAATGGGTACCCATTGGACATTGACAGGCTGACTGAGGTCACAGAAGGGCCATTTAAGGGTCATCTCTGCGCTGAGCCATCTGTTGATCGGCTGAGCACTTTGATGAGACATGTATTCAGTGACCGGGAAGAAGCAAGGAGAAAAGGTAAGAAGGCAAGGGAGGATATGGTTGAGAGGTTTTCACCAGCAATCGTTGCAACAATTGTTGCTGATAAGATACAACAGGCGCTTGCCAGTACTTAGTAGATGGATTACTGAAATGTGATTACAAACTCTAACCAGAAAGTGGATGTATATCATGCACCGCTCATGTACGTATGACAATCTCATTACTCATTGCTTTTTCATAGGAGTTGCGTACTTATGTATATCTGCTTCTTGCAATAATTAGTTGAGTGGCAACTGTGTTTAATTTTGCCTTCACATTGTGATTTGAGCGTCTTAATTAATTTAATACTCCCAAGAAGAACTCGATGTTGGATGAGACTATTCAGCCCAGCCCTTGCATGATTTTTACTACTTGTCCTTGTTGTTTATGAATCAGTTTAAGGTGTATTTCTACAGATTTGTTAGAGACTCTGTTACATTTTGAATTTCAGCTGAGCCCTGCCTCATAAAAGGTTTAGGTGTCCTTTTCATAAATATACATGGTGCATTGGTTCAGCTGAAATCATCACAGAGTTGAGAGCACAGGGAGAAGTTTTGAACCAGCCAGTTGTATTATCTGGTCGTTGCTTGATCCAGACATTTGAATTATCTGACTATTGCTTGATCCAGCTTGTTAAGTTATCTGTTGTTTTCGGTCAGGTCATAGAAAACCATGGAAGACATTGCACCTGATCAACTTTGCACAGCATTTCCCTTATTTATTCTTTCCATAATGCCATGACTAGTTGCTCAAGTATGCCTCTTCTTGTGCATCGTAAGCAAATTAAGCGGTTTAAAGTTCAGATCAATGTCTGCCTGCAAATACTAACTTGAATTTCCAGCACAATATTATTCATTCAAGACTAGAAAATTATATCCAATATGTGCATTATATATGAGCCTCAGAACCATAATGTCAAATGACCGAGGGGATAGTATATTGGTATTTTCCACACTGATGACCTTTGCATTGGTATGTCAATATTTTCTCATTTTCATCCCTAGTTAATGCAGTATGCATGCCTGGTCTTTCATCATATATGTTCATTGTTCAGATGCACCACACTTCCATCTGGTGTGAAGTTGCAAATTCCTACTGTTCTTTTGTTTGTAATTAGCTAAGACTTTTTTTAACTTGTCGGATGAAATATTCAGACATCCAAGCGTGGAATATGCATCCTTTTTTACTAATTGTCAACGATAACAAACACTGCATTTTCCAGAAAATGATGGCATGCAGTTAGTTAGCTCACTTCATGATGTGCAGAAGATAATGGTGTACACATAGCTTAGGCTGTATGTGGAGAGTATTGCAGATTTGCAGGTGGAACACTTGCATTCAGCACCATAGGAATGCCAATAGTTCAAGGCCATACATGGAGTTAACCCCCAGGCCGCAGCCCAAGCAAAGTTGCCCTCTGTTGAGCACCGGACCTGCTAGAGAGATTGTCATTGAAGAATTGAAGGATACATTTGCCAGGACTAGATTGGTGTGACTGCTGAAAGAATTACTTTCTAAGGCCCCTTTGCAATGCAGGTTAAGAATTAAAACTGCTAGTGTAAAATTCTTGTCATCCGAATGGGGCCAAAACTGCCATCTTTACCAGCGTGAGTTGCGGCGTGCTGTCTTATTTTTCTTATTGCGGGGCATGATGGAATTTTCATAATTTCATATATATATATATATGTGTGTGTGTGTGTGTGTGTGTGTGATGGCAGTTACTCTAAATAATGGTATTTGACCATTTATAGATAACTATTGACACCAAATCATTGAGTAACATGTAAAAGTGCTTATGGAAATATAAGAGGAAAAGAAGCCGCGGAGGGAAACATAAAAAAATACATAAAAGACGATCAATCTATGCAAAATACATCCTCGGCCTCAAAGCTGTCAACCTCAATGTCATCGATAGTTAATAGCGTACAATAAAACCAGAACAGAAGTTAGAAACATCTTAATTTTCAACTAAAATTTTATATCCAATGAACATGTAAAAACATAAAAATAAATACGTTACCTTTTAGTATACTCATGTCTCATGTTCATAAAACAGTCAACTACAGTTTTATTGGTAACTTTTCTCATCTCTTCTTTCTTCACATAGCAAATAAGACTATGACTTAAGTAGTCATCACCCATACGATTGCACAATTCTAATTTCACAATCTTCATGGCTAAAAAACATCTCTCAATTGTAGCAGTGGCGATAGACAATACTAATACTAGCTTCAAAAGATTCAAAGGACGGTAAACCAAAGGATAGCCCATATGTTTTCTTGTCTCCATTTTCTGAGAAAGGTCACCAATTGTTTCTATGTGAGAAAATCTGTCATCTTCTCGCACATCAGCGATTTAGAGACTAAGATGATGACTAAGATCTCTCAATTCTTCAGAATTGAAATCATTGGGATAAAGTTTGGCTAGGCTCATCAAACTCTCCACATTAAAATCATGAAATGATTCTCTTGGATTAAAAGCAGCCAAGCAAACAAGCAAATCAGATGTTGTCTCATTAAAGCATCTGTCTAGCTCATGAAGTAACCAATCAATAACATTATTAAAATAATCCACTTAATCTTGAAGGAAAACCTAGCTTTAACAACCTTCTAGCAACATTAATTGATCCATTTAATCAAACAAAATATGCATTTTTAGAAGCTTCACTTTGTACTTGCATACAAACATCGATGTGTTGGTCTCTTTGCAACAAAGCATCACAATTTTTCATGGCTAAGCTACCAACACCATCAACACGTTCTTTTAGCCTACTTTTTTTATGCCAACCATTCCAACCATCAACCAGATGCCTTACACCCATCCTTCTTTCTCGATCTCTAAATAAGAAAAAAAAGCATGTTCTGTCTTTTGCCTTGCTATTTCAAGCCAACTTCCAAATTTATCAAACCATTCCTCAATAAAATTTATGTCTTTACCTGAGATCTTTGTAACTGAAAAAGTGAATGGACGTGGTTGGCAAAGCTCTTTCTGTAAGTATTTCCTTCTGACCCTATCTCTTTGATTAGGATGGTAATCATCAATCTCTTTTCTTAAGTCTGGATCATATTCAATCCCATTCTCTCAACTATTGTCATCTGGTTCTACACAAGAATTCCGTAGAGTTGCATTATTGGAACTATTGGGTGCTTTCCTCTTGAGGTACTTGTCCATAACATATCAATTAAATATTTGTATTATGTTACTCTATAAGTGCACTGCACAATAGAACAATGTACACCCCAAAAGCAATGATAGTGTCATAGTATGCTTACAATTTTACTAGTGATGGTCTGATGGACTGATGACTGCAGGACAGCAGGAGTCCCTTCAAGAGATCAATTGAAACTTTCAGTTTGTTCAAACTTTAAACTTTAGCTTATAATCTGGACAATTGAAAAGATGCTATCAACAAGTTACAAATCAAACTAATAGGATTAAAAAGGAGACTAGAACTAGAAGAGGATAAATTGAAAGTCTAAAACTAAGAGAAAGATAAATACCTCTCTTGCTTGTGAGCTGCTCGCCCTGTAGACTGTAGTCCAGCTGCCCGCTGTGGTGCTACCAGCGGCAGGCTAGGCTGACGGCGCCGCGCTAGACCTAGTTGACCACGACTAAACCCTAACCCTAAACCCTAAACCCTAAACCAGCGGCAAGACAACGAGTCGGCGACACTGCGATGGTTGTCGCCCAACAGCGATGAGTTGATGACGGATGACCGATGAGGAGATGAGCTAGAGAAGATTGCGGATGGCTCAAAGACAAACGGACGTGCAGACGCGGTGAGGAAAAAGAAAGAAAAAGATAGAGAAATTGAGGAGTCAAGGATATGTGCGGCTGTTGACGCCGAATCCGTACCGTCGATGAAGATCCGGCGTACGGACACACGAAGGCTTGGGAGATCTGCTTAGCTCCAGTGCAAGTCCTAAAATTGATAAAGCGCGGGCATGCCAGTCAATTTGATCCTGCCACTGACAAGATATACAAAATAGCAGAACGGAAGGTCTATCGGCCGGCCGATAGGGCAAAAACGTATCGGCCAGTAGGTCGATAGCCAAAACAGCCGGTCGGCCGATGATAACATGATGATATAGCAATGTGATGTAGCATAATCCAAATATAAAATAAACATTGATCTGAGGATTAAAGCATACATCAGCCAGAGGTCCGATGGCATAAATTCTCAATAAGCAAATAAACAATAAATACTCTGTTGTCATCGGCCAGATCCAATCTATATGTAAAACTCTTGGGCCGATGTAACGTCCAGATAACTCACCGGCTGAAACCCTGGTGAAACCCTTATTGGCAATCGACAGGCAAACTAGAGATTACGGTTCTAATTATGACTTAGCGACACTAAGTATGAAAAGAAACACAAGATCTAGACAATCAAGCCCTCGACTGATTTTCAGGGTGGTGGATACCTTAGCCAATCTAATCTAGCGAGGCGATTTGGTCAATACCGGCGTAAACCCTAAAACGAATCTCGGCCGATACGATAAAATCGAGAAGCTAAATCAGATTGACTAAGATATATGATAGTAGGTGCTTATATTACCGAGATCAGAACGTCGAAGCCCTAGCCCCGATAGCGCAGGCAGCCATAACGAGACTTACCCCTCGTAGAAAGGGCATGAACTCGCCGAAGAAGACGAAAGTAAAAAGGTGGCGATGCACCGAAGTTGTATTGATCGTGTGATAAAAATTACATGAACCTCGAGCTTACATATTTGTACCCATAGGCTAACAAAGATCCTAACAGAATACGATTCAAACTCTCCTAAAGATAAAAGGAAACAGATAAAGTCCTTATTGGACACTAAACACACTTTCCTAAAGATAAAAAGGAAACTAAGAAATTCTTCCTAATTAATAGATATAAGCCGCATCCTCCTCAAACTCGGTCTTCTCTGGATAAGATCTTCCTGAATCTAACAAGAATCCGACTGCTGTTAGTGATTGGTTTAAGAAAACCCCCATCGACTGATATAAGACTCTAGGCCGATACCAACCTTGAGCCGATATGAATTCTGAGCCGATGAAGACTTCAAGGCTTACCAAATTCTGGTGTTAACAGCGGCGTGGCTGATTGAGCATCAAGGCGTCGCTCCTCGTCGAGGGCATTGGCCACAATGTGTGTCTGCCTTGCTCATGGGCCTAAGGCCTTTTCTTGCTCGCTCATGGGCTAGGGGTGGTGCATGATCTTGGGCCAAGGGGGTTCCCATGTGGTGAAAATGGGGGTAAGTACGTGACGGAGCGTGAAACTCCTCACCGGGAGACCGTGCAGGCCCCCCTTTGCCGGTTCGGCCGGGGGTGCGAGGTGCAATTCCTTACCCCGGATATGTGGGATTTTCAGCGAGAAAAGACGCGAGAACGCAGGCGATTTAGACAGGTTTGGGCTGCTGGGAAGCGTAATACCCTACTCCTGTGTTCTAGTAGATCTGAGAATATGATGGGATCCAGGGACCATCCAGCCTCTAGCCAGCCAGTCTTTTTTCCGATCCCCTCTTTCCTAGGCCTGGGCCTCCTTTTATATGGCAAGGGGCTACCACATGGGCCACAAGCTGCCTAAGAAAGAAAACATTCTTTTACATTTAGGGCTATCCTATCGCCGGAAGCAGTCTCTGACAGACGCCGTAGCACGCCTCTGCTCAGCCAGTCGACCTATCAGGTGGGCCCTGTCGCGCCCACCTAACCCGTGATCGTGGCACCAAAATCACAGGGGGTCGGGGCGCCCCAGGCCTCGGGGCAGAAACGGGAGCGGCCCGACCCCGGGGGAAACCGGGAGGGCAGCCGCCACATCACCCTCAGGCCCGACCCCTCCAGGGAAACGGGCCACGTGGATCCCTGTGGCCGCCCTTCCCTTTGGTCTCGATACCCCCGGTCCCATGTCACCGACAGTAGCGCCCGGCGTCACGCCTGAGAGGCCACACTCGGGGGGGGGGGCACTCAGGCTTGACACCACCTCTCGGGCCTGATGACAGATGGGACCGGCCACCAAAGGCGGGCAGGACTCCTACGGTCGCGAGCCGTGCGCATCGGTGAGGAATGTCAGCCGACATTAATGAGCGGTCTCCTTGTAACCGCAACACTACTCGAGGCAGCACGTGGATCGGGACACGTCGGTCCGTTTCACCTGGGGGCGTGATGATGGTGCTTTTTGCGGTAACCAAGCGCGATTAATACGCACACGATCTGCCCCTCCTCAACCGCCACGGTCGCACGACTGACGCGCGCGCCGTAAGCGGGCGAGTGGGGTTAGTGGAGGCGTGGGCGCGAGAAACGAGGAGGCAAGGAAGCGGGCGCGGGAAACGAGGAGTCGAGCACAGTGGGGGCAAGGGCATAAAAGGCGCTGAGGAAGGGATTCGTTTCCTTCCTCTCGCCACTCTTTCCTTGCCTTTGCCATCCGTGCTCTAGCTCTCTTGTTTTCCTCGCCTTACTCTCGCCACACGCTCTCGTTCTCAAGCTCCCCTCCGCCAGCACCATGACGCGGAGCTCCGCGCCGCTTGACGGCAGCGTGCTGTCGCCTTCTCGCATCACCAGCGAGAGGCAAGCCGGGCTGCCACGCCGGTTCATGCCGGAATCTGCCACCCGGGAGGTGGTCGCGCTGGGAGAGGGACGCCCGGCGCCGCACTACCTGGCGCGCCAGATGACGGAGCGTGAAACTCCTCACCGGGAGACCGTGCAGGCCCCCCTTTGCCGGTTCGGCCGGGGGCGCGAGGTGCAATTCCTTGCCCCGGATCTGTGGGATTTTCAGCGAGAAAAGACGCGAGAACGCGGGCGATTTAGACAGGTTCGGGCCGCTGGGAAGCGTAATACCCTACTCCTGTATTCTAGTAGATCTGAGAATATGATGGGATCCAAGGACCATCCAGCCTCTAGCCAGCTAGTCTTTTTTCCGATCCCCTCTTTCCTAGGCCTGAGCCTCCTTTTATATGGCAAGGGGCTACCACATGGGCCACAAGCTGCCTAAGAAAGAAAACATTCTTTTACATTTAGGGCTATCCTATCGCCGGAAGCAGTCTCTGACAGACGCCGTAGCACGCCCCTGCTCAGCCAGTCGACCTATCCGGGGGACGCCCGTTTCCACTTTCATTAAATGGCGGGCAACTTTCTCGTCTCGTCTGTGCCAGAATCAGGAAAGCATCTGACCAGGGCTGACATACCAACTCCGGGAGTTGACACGCCAACTCCGGCTGAGAGATGAGGGACAGAGGGCTCTCATCATTCCGACGGGACGGGGCGAGGCGTGCAGCAGGCCGCCTGGCGCCACCTAACCCGCGATCTGACCGGTCTGCGACAGGTCACTCATCGTGACCGGTCACGGACCGGATATGCACGCGCCACGCCGCATTAAATGCGGCGTAGTGCGCTCGTCTGAACCGCCATAAATGCGGTTAGGTGAGCCCTGTCGCGCTCACCTAACCCGCGATCGTGGCACCAAAACCACAGGGGGTCGGGGCGCCCCAAGCCTCGGGGCAGAAACGGGAACGGCCCGATCCCGGGGGGAAACAGGGAGGGCAGCCGCCACGTCACCCTCGGGCCCGACCCCTCCGGGGAAACGGGCCACGTGGATCCCTGTGGCCGTCCTTCCTTTTGGTCTCGATACCCCCGGTCCCATGTCACCGACAGTACGAAATCTAAAAATTATACTGGGTGCATGTCAACCCCTAGGCCCATTAGGCTCCTCCCCTAGCCGAGCTGTTGTAGGAGCTCGAGGATCTCAAGGAAAGGTTCATGCAGATGGAGGACGCCAGCTAAGGAAAATATATAATGCAAATCACATATGTAGTGGAAACTGAAAATTACCATTGGATTCAAAATGGACATATGAGATTTGTCCATATCATCAAGGGTAGATTTTTCTTCCAGATTTAATTATGAGTAAAGAACAGAAAGAACAAGACATGAAGGGGAGGCATGAGAAAAAAAAAGATGGTGGGCCCCTCAAAATAATAGCATATTTCTGTTACGATAAACGTAAGATATCTCTATTGTATGTATACATTAGCTATAGTGTTTACTGTATATGAATATGAACACCCATTGCAACTAGTAGTTAGCTCTCGTATTGACCTTGCTATAATTAAGACGCTCGCTTCTAGCATCTCGCACACTGAGATGTGTTGCAGCTACCGCCCACTGGAGACACTTGTTGCGCCATGCTTGCCTATAGTCTTTGACGTTCTATTGGTGTCATTGCTAATTCACCTGCTGTGTCTAGAATCTAGATTTGTTTTGATGACGTTCTAAGATTGATTAGGTGTGTTAGAAACAGAACTCCATTGCTTCATATCTCTATCTCTACTACTTAAAAAGCCAAAGTTGTTTCCGTTGTCCGTCAATCCGAAGAGCGCCTCGCATCACGTGGCCTATCTCGTCTTTCGTCCTGCAGCGATCTGATCTGATATTGTTTCCCAATTGTGTTTCCTATTTCAATCCGATTTTGTTTCTTATTCGGTTGTGTTCATCGTCTGCGGCCGTCGTCGGTCATTCAGCAAGTTGTGACTTGCGAGAAGCATAACCCGGTGCAGTGGCCCACGATTTCGCCTAGGGAAAGTTGTAAGCATGTCTGGTGCCATTGCCTCCGTGAAGAAGACCCAACACGAAGAAGATGTTGGTCCAAATTCGTATCCTATCTACTATTCCCATATAAGTATCCCCATTAGCTGCGATTACGTGCAGCCACATCATCAAAAATGTCATAGCCGTTGGATCGTTGTGCATCTCATATATCAACCATCGAATACAATAGAAAAGCTAATAATATATGACCTATTCCTCACGTTAACTGCAAATGAATCTCCTTTATTCCTGATGTTGATTGCTCATTACACTATTCCTATATAAGTATCCCCATTAGCTGCGATTACATGCAGCGACGTCATCAAAAATGTCATAGCCGTTGGATTGTTGTGCATCTCAGGTATCAACCATAGCATACAATAGAAAAGCTAATAATATATGGCATATTCCTCACATTAACCGCAAATGAATCTCCTTTATTCCTGATGTTGATTGCTCATTACAAAAATAAGTAATGGTACTATCTTAATGCTCAAAGAAACCGTCAAGTAATCACTCACTCTTTCATAATCTCAACAATTTGAGCACAAAATCCACCCCCATGGCTCCTACTACCAGGTTGTACTTTTACCTATACTTCTTTCATTTCATACCATAGGTCTCCAACCATACGTCAATCGTGGAGGCATAATTAGTGATATGTAATAATGTCTTTTATATTTAAAATCAAAGTTGTTGAGGCATAATTTGAGAGTATTTTAGAGATTGAGGTAAGTTCTATTGACATTTTTATGTTTCTAATGCTCTCACTAAGTATGCCTCAATAATTTTCTCATAGTTCATCACCATTATTACAAAATTTGCTTCAATTCACACCATATATTCTAAATCTGTTATACCGCTCTATCAATTTTTTCATCCCCTCACGTTTCATCAAAAAGTCACTTTTATAAATTTCCGCTGCAATGTGCGGGGCTTTTGACTAGTATTTCTATATAGTTGCAACCCACTACATTCTAAATCTCAACATGCAAAGATACCACATCATTATCTATTAACAATTATTGCATCTTAAACCTCATACAAACATGCTATATTACATATAACATTATATTTTAGAGCTTTAAAATGCAAGCCTGTTAAATCATCATCCCACATAATTTACATAATATTTTAATATATATATATATATATCCATTATTTTTTATATTATCCTATACACCTATATAGTTCATCCCCACTTAATTAATGTTATTTCTCTCTTCTCTTATTAAGCCACATCACCTCAATTGTTTCTAAGCCTTACATGATTTTTAATCTATGGTCCAAATTATCTCCTTTCTTTTTTTTCTCTCATAAAGCTATATCACCTTATTTTTTATGGCATCCTAGCCACATAGGGTATATTCTAATTGGGCCAGAATGTCACACTTTTGCATTTGGATCGTAAATCTATATACTATTTAAATTATCATAAATCACACCAACTTAATGGTTTATATTTTTTAAATGATTGATTAGAGGTGCAAATTATATAAACTTATGTCGTCTAGCTATTTTACATATTATTTCTACTATTATCATACTAAACTCCTATAAAAATGTGCGGGGTTTCACTTAGTTACTAGGATATGTCACATCCTATACTAGGTTAATTTATTTTGGGACAAAGAGAGTAGAGACTAGATCAAGGGGCACCTTGGAATATGGATCGACATCGGCTGCATGTGGAATCAGGCGGGATGGGGGTCATCCAAGCTCGAGAGAAAGGAGGAAGATGATATGAAAGAGAGAAGTAGGGAGACGCCTAAACTCAAAAGCTCTTCTGAGCACTCAAATTCGCTCAAGAGAAAGGGGAAAGAGATATGAGTGGAGATTGAGGAAAATATATAGGAGATGCTTTGTGTCTTGAGACCAGAAGTGAGAAAGAGAGAGAGATATATCAAGGTGAGGAACCAAACCAGGACCGGACGAGAAGGATGGATCTGGGCCTACCTAATTGCCAATTGTGTTGTCAGAAGGAAGCGCCGCGGTGATGCGTGGAGAAGGCGGAGATGACAGTGAACAAGAGCCGAGTTTTCTTGAGACTACGTGTTGGGCGCTCGATAAATCAGTGTAAAGGTAACAATGCATCTGTCAAAGCCCAACGTCACGTTTCAAGGAGAGGGGTTCAAATTGACAAGCATCGTTTGGAACAACAGTGCCCAAGAACACAAACGACACATTTTACAATGCTTTTGTTGATGTTTTCGCATCAAGATTCATAGTGAAGACATATGTGTCAAGGTATCGACATTACTTGTTGTCCTCACAAAAGTTTTCCTCCAAAAGTTCTTTCATCTTTTTATTTTATTTTATGAAACGTAGGCAAGAAAATGCCTTTTATATTGATATAGGAGGAGAATAAAATTATCCTCTACTAATGCATTTTGTTTATGTGCGTAGAATGCATCCTCGGCTCCAAAGCCCGTTGATTAGGATGGACAAGCTGTAGCAATAAGAATTTCCATCGACCAAGGATGGCAAGGAACATTATAGGTTGCGGATAGATACTATTGGGTCATGCATGGAGGTCCTACTATCGCATGGTCTTTGCGTATAACTGATGTGCCCATCATCATAGCGCCAGAAGGCTGAAATGACTGGAACGATTCGCAACGAGGTCAAACTGTATTCTACCATGTCCTTTTTTATTTTTATTTTAGTTGTATGTTTTCTAAACGCGTACTACGTTCATCCCAAAATATAACTAACTTTTGACTATGTGTCTGGACTTGTTTATCCAAATATATAGTTAAAAGTTATTATATTTTAAAATAAACATAATCTATTTGGTTAACAAGACAGTGTTTTACGGTGAATACAAGATGTGGGTGCTAAGCGCGATTATCCGGACATGAATGGAGAGTTCCATATGCCTGTCTCTGACAGAGCAACAGTCGCAAGATAACTGGACACATCCTACATGGACGAGGTTAGCTGGCTACAGCCGTTTAATGATTCTCTCATATTTAACTGAATATTTTCTCCGTCCAAAAATAATTCGTATTTAACCTTTGACGCTCAAAACAAGGTGAAGAAAAAAACCAAAGTATTTCTCATTAATGAAAAAGTAGTATTGATGGGTTGGTATGTAAGGGTTGGTGAGGGGTATTGAATAAATAAAACTCATCGATTTGGGAATTGAGGGTAGATGAGAGAACAGAAATGAACTCATTTTGAGACAAATGATTAAGGCTAAAAAAAAGTTATTTTACAATGTAGGAAGTAGCTTTTATATAGTAGTACCAGGTAAATATAACTAGTGTGACTTTTTCTAGTGGTTTTGACAATTGTAGTAAATGTTAGTAGGAGTAATAGAACTGCATGGGGTATAATTACTTATGGTGAGTAAAACTGATATAAGCGGGCTCTAAAAGTTACCACATCAGATTTGTGTTTACGTAAAGGAGAGAGAAGATAAGTGTGCTACATATTTGTAGCTAGGTGTAGCATGGACTCTAAGACATTATGTGTATAAGAAGTGAGCCAGATATTAGTGTAGTATATGTAACTATTGAATTAATAGGCTATTAGATTGACTGTAGATAAGATAATATCAAAATTTCAAGTTAGTAGTTGGCTATACTATTAAACTTGCTTTTAATACTTAGTAGTATGTGGAATACTTATTAATTCCACTTAGCAATTTATCCATAAATACTATTTTGTATGTATCAAAATAAATCTATCTGTGTTGAAAACAAAGTAGAATAAATAAAGTGCAACTCGTTATTAAGAAAAATAGTATCGATCAGTAAATAGGTAAAATATAAGTACTCATGGACTTACAAGGGTAGTTGAGGGATAAAATTGACATTGCTTTGGGATAAATGTAAAGCTTAGAAATGACTAGAAAATTGGCACGTCCGGCGTGCCTGCTATTTAGCCCGTATGTGCTGATTACATATACCGTTAGATAGAACACATGAATGGAATATATTTGAAAGGATGATTATTAATATTAGAAAAAAATGGAAATAGTCATATTTTTCATCAAGATTTTCCTGTTCAAAATTTCCAAGATTTCCACGGTTTATAATATGTGCATGTTGGTTAGGGTTTCTTTATAGGGTTAACTAGTTGATACCCCAAGCTTTGCTACGAAAGGCATGGAGGAATCAATGTTATATATTATAGAAATGATGAATGTATATGTTTAAATAATATAAAAATGATAGACGGTGATTTCACATTGCTTGTATGTTGAGTTTTAAAGATACAATAAATTATAAATGATGTGTCATGCTTGCATAAGATTTAAGATACTCTAGATAATAATTGATAATGGGTGATGATGTGACGTACTCATATGTTAAGCTTTAGGAGCTGGTGGGTATCAAATAGATTAGATCTATGTAATTATAGATTGTAATGCAACAATATTGTTGTATATTTTGCATGATAATTAGTTGATTTTTGTAATTACAACGTGTGCAATTTATAATTTACACTTGTAATATGATAAAGAATGAATCAAATTACGATGTCAATATGGTTTGGTTGAGGACTTGTCATCATGGAGAATCAACCGCATGGCATTCTAGGTGGACGGACATTTGGAGATTTCTAGGAAACTAAAATCTATCAAATAGCTAAATCAAGTTACAAAATCAATTTTCATTTAACCTTTTAGTTTTTTTTATAAAAGCTACAATACTATCACTCCTGAAACTCTTACATCAACAATAAATTTGCTGAAACTTTTGCATCATAAACTTCAAAACTTAATAAATAAATAGTATGTTCATAGGCTACATATATATTTTATTAAGCTAGCACATATATACATATTTTTTATCCTTTTGTATGGCCCATGTCAAGTAACGGTGAACTCAGCCCAGCTCCTCTATCCGCACGACAGTATTGTCCCCTTAATAAAAACAAAAATAAAAAATCACCGACTCGACTGGAGATCTTAAAAAAATCACTGACTCACCCGGTAACAAGGGAAAAATCGGTCATCTCCTTGGGATAAAATATCAGCTTAAGCATGAACCCTCCCTCTCCCGTTGCATGCACCCACTCTCTGATGCATGTGACCTTTTAACAATCTTTTAAAATAGATTTTCTTTTAAACTACAAATCCAATCTACAATCTAATTGCTTTGTTGTTTTCTTACATATTTTTTGACGAGAAGTTTTCCTTCCATTCAAATCTTTACAAAAGATCTCACGCAATTATATTTTAATGAAAAAAATCAAACATCGTTTCATCGCTTATAAAAAATTATTTCAATTCACTTCATAAAATGGTTTAGAGAGATACTACATATAAAATATACTGACGGCAACACCGTTAACCACTGCACCAAATATCAAACATCAAGTATCAACAAGTGAAACATAAAAATAACCTATACAAAATACATGATATATTTGCAAACACTTGATATTATTGAAATGTATGAAATATTAGGTTGTAAGCATTGAAACGTCATAAAAATACTTGCTAAAACATTCTAAAAACACCACATGTAACATTTAGAAATTAACTAATGAAACATCATTAAACATCCTAATAAAACCATGCACGACATTTAAAATGAAATCCATTAAAAAACTAATTTTTTTTCGAAATATAACCATGTGTGTTCTTGTTGTTGTTAATGCTAGATTTTCATAATCTACTCGGAGAAGAAAGAGAAAACCGATGCAGAGAAGGAGGCGCAGTTCGAGTCGGATCGGTTACGCTATTGGACCAAGTCCTGTATCGGATTCAGCGGTGCATCGGACCAAGCGGAGCGCTAGCAGAAGGACTGCATCGGCCGATGCGAGTTCAATGCGGCCATCGGCCGATGGAAGCAGGAAGCCGATGGAGGCAGAGTGGGCTCGGTTTTGGCCTGAGTCAAGCTTCAAAGGGGATTGCCAATTAGAGATAAGGCTCGATTTTAGGCAATCGTATCTTTTAAATTAGGAAGTTAAGATAGTTTCAATCTAATCTATGGCAAGAGTCCGCCATAAGGACTTGTTTGTTAGTTATAGATAAAATCGTGTCCTATATGGACAATGTTGTAAATTACAGGTATAAATATCCCGGTAGTTTGTACTTAGAGACTCTCTCTCAAATTCAACAATCAAAAACATATAGTTCAATCTACTTTCGACGCATCACCACCCTCGCAAGAGGTTGATTTCCGGCGAGTTCTTGCTTCCCCAGAGCAGAGGTAAGAACTTGTACCCGACGATCTACGTCGTCGGGACTAGCATGTCGTTTTAGACACGTTAAGCCCTGGCGACGTGATCGTCGTTTATCATGTTTTGAATGATCTTGATATGACATCTCAATTCTGTCTTGCCAGCGGCAAACTCGTTTTAGGGTTTATTGTCGACGATGGTAGAATTAGCTTGCTTATCTAGATCATTCAAAGCATCCACCATCCCCAAAAACGATTGACACCTTGATTATCTTTGTATTAATTCTCGATTCACACTTTGAGTTGCTATCGACCTTAGTCGTGTCTCGAGATCTAACTCAAAGCCTGTTTTCGATTGTAATTAAGGATAGCACCGGGGTTTCAGCCGGTCTTACCTAATATATGTGATTACTTTATGTTTTTATATGTATTTGCCACTTGTATGATTGGATCGATAGATATAAATGTATTTATCACAGATTGTTCTCACGATTTATCTGTGATCAGTATATTTATATCAGCCGATTGGTTCATACAAGTTTACACTAGAGTATTAGCTAGTGCATTTACTTTCCATATCCCTCATCGGCCGATGTCGTTAGGTTAACACAGACACATTGATGAAGACCGATGAGATTAGATCTGTATATTAATCTTATTTCATTATGACCTCAAGTAGGCCGATATAGCCTTGTCTTATCGGCTGGGCTTTCACGATGCGACATCGGCCTATCGGCCGATCGGCCATCGTTTGCTAATATGGTTTACTTGTTTATTCTTGTTGATTGTAGATCAAATTAACTGGCGCACCCTATAAACACCTAGGCAAGTCATTGGACCTGCACTGGAGTTAAGCAGATCTCCCAGGCCGTCGTGGTAACGTGAAACCCGCTTTCACATGAGGACGGGTCGAAATTTTGCGCTAACAGTTGTAAAGACTTAATTGCAACAAATTTAATGGTGCAATCGAATTATAGATTAGAAAAGTAATTTAAAAGAAAAAATAGTTTAAAGTTTATTAAAAGTTGAGGTATGTACACCGATAATTTCTTTAACAATGTCTTAATATTCAGCAAAATTAGAAGTATAAATGCAAATGGCTTACAAGCGTATGTCCGAGTTGATCCGATGATTCTTGTTGTGCTATTGTCTAGAATAGCGTCAACCGTTGCATACATAGTACTGAAATTGATGTAGCAGCCATAGAAATTAACATATAAATAAGAGGAAAGGATGAATCCTGCACTGTTTTTTTTCTAATAGTTCTCGTTCCTCTGTTTCTCCCTTTCCATCAGAAGCATCATTTCTAGTCATTTTGTGTAAAAATTGGAATGGTTAGTTTACTTGGTCCCTAACTTATTTAATGATAAAGTTTTATAATATAGTTGTCTCCACTCAATTTTCACATCTGTCAACCTATAGACTATGCAAGTATGTCGTCAGACGGCTGGAAATTGGCACAACACACATTCTTGACCAAAGCAATGTTGAGACGAATGCATGAAGCTAGAGTTTTATCATTTGAATCCAAAGATGAAATGCTACGTGACTCACCTTATATTGAAATTAAGAGAGAAGCTAAAATAGCGAGGGAAGTCACGTTATGCACCATTTGTAGAATAAATCAATATATCAAATTAAAATATGCCATGTGCAATTGCGTCATCATGCTGTTTGTGATCCTTGCTCTCATAAACTAAAGCCCGGTGCAAAATATAATCTCCCTACTGCTTTAGCATGCTACTTTGTAACTTTAACTTTAGTTATACTGGATATACACCCCTGTCTTAGAAAAAACCAATTTCTGGCTATGAAACTAGACACAAGCTATGTGTAGATCCATAACCAGAAATTATCTTTTTTTAGACGGAAGAAGTATGTGCCAATTTCTAGCCGCTCGACCCAATTGCAATATATTGATATGTTCTGCAAATTAGATATAATGTGATTTCCCTTATCGCAACAGAAAATATAAGGAAATAGAGGCATCATATATATATGAATTAAATTTGAAAATATCTGGGATGCAATTTTTTTGGCACAAATATACCGTCGATATCGCTGAACCGTTGCGTGAAAGTAACGAGGGCGTAACGACACGGGCGGTCTCGCGCTGTGAGGTTGCGAGACCGAGCGGTCTCGCATAAGCAACCAACATCAGCGTTATAAAAATTGATTAATTAGTAATTAATTATCCTAATTAGTGATTAATTAATAATAATTAGTGATTAATTATCTTGATTAGCAATTAATAAATAAATAAATAATCGCTAATCCGGATAATTAATCACTGATTAGTCAATTTGATTTGGCCATGAGTTCAGTCTCGCTGGATGGTTATGCGAGACCACTCAATCTCGCGTCCTCATCACGCGAGACAGCCCGCGTCGTCACGTCCTCGTCACTTTCGCGCAACGGTTCAACGATATCGACAGTATATTTGTGCCAAAAAAATTACATCCTGAATATTTTTGAGAAAAAAAATAAATGAATAGTATATTTTAAAATTTAATTCTCATATGTATATATATATACACACACATACATACATATACATATATACTGGACCCTTCCCACTATACTATCTTCTAGTACTATTGTACCATATATAGGGCAATGCAAGCAAGTGCTGCCGCCAGCGCAGAAGATCCCGCGAGCCAAGACAGTGGCTCATGATCAGCATTGCGCCACGTGTCCGTCCCACCTCTTCTCGCTCTCCTTCCTCACTTCCGCTATTACCGTCTCGACGCCGACAGGTGGGTCCCGCCGCCGCCGCTGCTCCCCATGCCTCCTCCCCTCCTCCTGCGCCTCCGCTCACCCGCGCCACCCGCCGCCGCCTCCGGCGGCGCCGGGCCCCTCTCCCGGCGGCAGCGACGCAGGGCAGGCCTCGCGCCGGTGCGGGCGTCGTGGCAGGAGCTGGCGGGGGTGCTGGTGTTCTCCGCCGTGCCCTTCACGGCCGNCGGCGCCCGCCTCCGCCGCCGCCTCGAGGACCGGAAGGCCGCCGCAGCCGCCGAGGCCGACGCCCTCCGCGCCGCCGCCCGCCAAGCCCGCACCGCCAGGTAGCAAACGCCTCCTCTCGTAGAGATTACTAGCCGTATTCGCATGAGCTAGCTCACACTGCTGAAAAATTTCAATTGTTTCTGAAGCTCTTGGTATGGGGATGAACGGCCGCGGTGGCTAGGCCCCGTGCCGTACGAGTACCCGGCGCATCTCACCGGAGAGTACCCTGGCGATTACGGGTTCGATATTGCAGGTCTGGGCAGGGATCCCGTTGCTTTCGCAAACTACTTTAAGTATGTCACTTTTACACTTTCTGATCCATTTACATTTGAACATTTCTACTTTACAATCCAAAAAGAATAGTAGTAGTAGTAGAAGAATACTGGTTAGGGCCTAATCGCAGCTTGCGAATGGCAATTAACTAGTTTGTCTGTTCCACGCCTCCACGTAGTGCTCATTGCTAAATTATCGTAATCAACCGTGCGCGTTGTTCACACGTTCTTTATGATTTATTGCGTGTTTGTGTGTTTCCTTCCAACAAGTAAGAATAATGCTAGTTAGTCTGCTCTAGATGTACTCAATTGTTAAATGCTAATAATCGTTACGTGTATTTGGGTTACGGGACTATTGATAGCAGCGATATTATGTTCTCTAAGTTGTAATGGTGAGTTAACTGAATCAACTGTTTTGTAATGTTGTTCGCAGTAGCTCCTGAAAAGTGAAAACCCAAAGTTTCTTGTGACATCGTGATCTGAACTTCTCTTGTTGTAGCTTGTGTCTTTCTTCTTATACACAACTTCAACTCCTTATTCTCACCGATGATCTTGCCTGCAGCTTTGAGATCCTGCATTGTCGCTGGGCCATGCTTGCTGCTCTTGGTGTTGTTGTTCCTGAACTGTTAGATCTTTTTGGGGTTGTGCATTTTGTTGAGCCTGTCTGGTGGAAAGTTGGTTATGCAAAACTTCAGGTAAGTTTCAGTGTTATGCTATCCAAATATCCATGCTTCAGTTCATTTAGCACACAATTGACCATCAGATCAAAATAAATCATCAGATCAGTGCTAATTGCGTGTCTAATAACCCATCCTTATAGGTTGGATTCCTTCCATCTGGACTAGCAATATTGGACTAAACATCGCCACCAATTGTTCTCACTTGCCATGCATGTGGACGTTTGAGATTTGTTCTGGAATTTCTATTTGTACTTTTGACATACAGTCCAGCTTGGAAACAAACTAGATATGAAACTGTTGCTGCCAGTGAACAGATTTGCATGCTCTACCAACAAAAATGTCAAGCTGGACAATGAAATTGATTATTTATTAGTTATGTTAATTTGTTTCATTTAACTAATGAGTTAATTTTGCAGGGTGATACTCTTGATTACCTTGGTATTCCTGGTTTCCGAATTGCTGGTGGTCAGGGTGTCATCGTCATCGCTATCTGTCAAGCCCTTTTGATGGTAATGAAAAGTTCTCTATTTCGTTTCATCATGTACTTCAAACACTTTGGAGTTGTCAACAGTCACCTCATGTATATCCCTCAACATTATAGGATTATTCTGTTGTTACATCATTCTGTTGTTAGTTCTTGTTTCCAATGATTCACCACCACATTTGATAACGGTTTCACTCCATGATTTGTTAGGTTGGTCCAGAATATGCAAGATACTGCGGGATTGAGGCTCTAGAACCCTTGGGATTATATCTTCCGGGCGACATAAACTACCCGGGAGGAGCTCTCTTCGATCCCTTGGGACTATCTAAAGATCCAGTCGCGTTCGAAGATCTAAAGGTGAAGGAGATCAAGAACGGTCGCCTGGCAATGGTTGCTTGGCTTGGCTTCTACATCCAGGCAGCTGTAACTGGCAAGGGCCCTATTCAGAACCTTGTTGAGCACTTGTCGGACCCGCTACATAAAAACATTTTGTCCTCATTTATTTGAGCCTTCTTTTACTGGACATAGCAGCTGTGTCCTGTTTGGTCACATGAACAGTAGTACTTATGTGCAGCTAGCGTTTATATTTACTAGTTTTGAACACTAGTTAGCTATTTACACATGTAAATATGTAACACTGGATAAGAAGATTTATGTGGAGTTTGTAAATGGCATGTCTTAAAACAAAGTTTACACGCCACAAGAAAATCGGCCCCATTGACAATAAGACTAAATTGATTCCATTTTTTAGATTTTGTTCGATATATTGGGATCTGTTCAACTGAAACTACACATCTCAAAATTACTGAGATCAGGTATCCACACGCTGAGATACCAGAGTGATGTGTTATGGCATGCCGTAGACAGTAATATGTGGTTTTACTGTTAAACATTTTGAACGCAATATTTTTCAACACTTCATTTTGTTTTTGTTATTTTTATTTTGCTTTGACAGAGGGACTAGTACAATTGAGGGTCAAAACAAAATTGATTCGCCTCAAGAAACAAGACGCAATCTTTTTTAACACTTCATTTTGTTTTGACAGAGGGACGAGTACAATTGAGAGAGCCAAAACAAAGTTGATTCGCCTAAAGAAACAAGACGGCGTTTAAAACGGGGCCCTCCTTTGAAATGGAGAAAAAATGCATGATTTTTGTACGACTTGAACTTAAGTGATATGACTCCAGATGAGGTGCCCCTCCAACACACGGAGCTTTGCATGCAAATTGGTCAGTCTCCTCTCTCTCCTGTGGACACCTCACATGGCACTGGAGTAAAGTCTAACCAGATGTGAAGTACAAGCGTGCATGAGATTGCTGCATGGTCAAAGATTATTGCATGGTCAGTTAGGTTGATTTCAAGTCCTTTTAGCAAATTTAAAACTAATTTTTTTTCTAAATTAATTCTCCAATTTATAATCCGATTTCATCGTTATATTCGTTGTAATTAAATCTTTACAACAAGATCATACATTATTATATTCTAACGAAGAAAATATTTAGCTCTTTTTTCAATAGATTTTTTTTGTATATGTTGCACTTGGTTATATTTGAGTGTTTTAATTAGTATTTTAGGATGTTTCACTAGTTAATTTTAAAATGTTACATATGGTTCTTTGAATATTACAACAGTTACAAGTTAATGTTTCGTTACATGATATAAACAAGTTTTAACAATATCAAGTATTTAAAAAAAATATTATACGTTTCATATGATTTTTATTGATGTTTAAGTGGTGCAACATTGTTCGGTTTTTTTTATCAAAATATAATCAAGTAACATCTCGTTATAAAGATTTAATTGTGATGAATACAACGGTGTAATCAAATCGTAAAATGTATAATTATTTTAGAAAAAAATGTTTGAAGAAATGAGAAAGAAACTGACATGGGCATGCATATTATGGACAACCATGCAAAAAAGACCCCTCTCTTCTCTCACATGCGCTAGTAGTAACAGAAAAAGATGCACAGCTAGCAGCTAGTAAAGCAGTAGAGGTTAAGACAGACGTTCGATTTTTTTTTCTATGGATCGGGCGTCCGACTCAAAGTATTCTCCAACTTAAGTCCTTTGCGTCGCAAAGGAACCTTAAGAGAGGAAGAACAAAATTTTCCTACAACTATATCATATATTGTGTCTGTATTGTACTTTTACAATATCAAATGAAGGTTTCTGTTATGCTATGCTATGCCATGCCATGCTTATTTTTTATGGTGAAAATTAAAAACTTATAATGGTTGTAGCTTACAGGTCATTAATATTTGAGTAAATTCACAAAACTGCAATTATTTGGTCAAAACTAACACGTTGCTATAAGCTTTAGCTAGGTATGTCACAACTTTTTTTAAAAAAACCTAAGTATTTCACAATACCGCAACAATAGCAAACATATTCTTGTCAGAAAATTACAACTTTAACCCCCTATATATACATGACACCGATATGCAATGGTATGATTATTGCATCTTTCTATGATAGATAGGCCTAGACTTTTCACACATATAGAGTTACAGCTTTATAATAAAAATATACATTGTTGTTGCGGTTCTCTAAAACGTTTAGTTAAATTTATAACAAATTACAAGTTTTGATAAAACGTTGTAGCTAAAATGTTTTAAAACAGATATTTTTTTAATCTTTTGAAACTTTAACCATGAATAATCAGTTATTTCTCAAATATTAGTGTTTAAACACAAAAAATGATATGCACAATTTTTTTCTTAAAAGACTTATTATAACATCATAAATTTATTCTATTGTCAAAGTTTTAGAAGTTTGAAAGAACTTTATTTTAAATATCAGGTACAGAGTTCAATAATGGTTTGCAACATAAAACAAAAAAGGAACACTGCATGCAACACATCAGCAACGGTTTTCCAAAAATAGCCTTGTTAACACCAAATTAACAGTCGCCGGCCACCAAACCGGCCATTTCCGCTACCCTTTCAGTTTTCCTTCCTCCAGCCCCAACCGAGACCCCTCCACCGCCGCCGCCGCCGCCGCCGCCCACCCCTACGCCGCCCTGCGCCCCGGCTACATCCTCGCCCTGCGTCGAGGGCCACGGCGCCGCGACACCGCCCGTCGCGCCATCGCCGGCGGCCAACAGCCCCGCTGCTCGGCGGCTCGCACGACCGCGCGGGTGAGGACCAGCCGGCGCTGCCTTGGCCTCGGCTCGGCGGCTCGCCCCCCTCTAGGCTCCACGTATGGTTCAATCCTCTGCATGTGTGTGTATGTATATATATTGGTTAGTCGGTTTGTGACCACTCGATTGCGCAAATCCAGTTTCGGCTTTGGATTTGCTAGTTTCTAGAATCAATATTAGCTATCTCTAAAATGGGAGGCACTATGACAATTGTTGCCCGACATGCATGAACCATCCTACTGTCATATTTTCTCTCAAATATTCAAGAATTGAGATCGGTGAGAAGATAACATGTAAAGTTGGGGAAAGGAATGCCAAAGTTTGGTGGGGTTTTTCGTTGAGGACATATGATTCAGGTGACAAAATCCTGCATCTGCTAAGGAGAGAACAAGATTGCTCCAACCTCATCCATTTTGCTTTCTGCAGGGTGAACTGCCGTTTACTTTTCAGAAATTTTGGAGGTTCCTTTGCTCAATTGAACATCCATGTTCCATGTTAGGTCATTCCTGCTTACGTGTGCAGCTAAATAGGCATAGCATTATGACCTGTTATAGAGTTCTATAGTTCTATGCAGATTGCAATAGGTTTCCCATACCCCATCAATATTTCGACTCCGTAGGTGTTGTTAATTAATGGTTCTCCACATTTAAGTTAAGTCTCTTATATGTACGGACCAATATATGTGATGGAGCTATTTTCCTATATATGGTACTCTGTAGGACTTATAAACTTGTGAAAGTAAGTTCATGTGTTATGCCTTCCTAAAGTTTTCCATATATTCACACTACATTGTTGTTCAAAGCTTCCCCTCTTACCATGTATGTAAGGACCCCTTCACCGGTGTATAACCAAGGATAATAGTTGTTGTAACTTGTATATTGTATGCTACAATCTTATCGTAGATGTGGATAAAATAGTTTTATCTCTTAAATGTTAATTTGTATGTGCCATGGTCATCAGCGTTTGAATGTATCAGAATCAAATGAACTTAGTACAATGTGAGGGACACATTTATAGATGTGAGACTATGGGACTATATGCCATGTAAACAAATCATTGACAGAATATGTATTAAACATTCTAGTGTTATCACCCTAAGAGTATCCTTCCAACTAACTGTATATCTGAGATGTCCGCTATTAAAAACATAAGTACTTCTGAAAAGCCACCGCAATGCAAACTGGAACTTCAATTGCTAATTGCTTTTTAATCACATGAAATTAGAAACTATTTACTGAACTCCTTGCAATATGTTCTCATATGGAACAGTATTTAACGCCTTCTGTTTGAACTCTGAAATGTTTGTATGCTTTTGTAAGCACACTTCTGGTGTAACTGTGGAAATTTGATGTACGGTCCAATCCAACTGTATCATGTTTTTTTTGCCAATGCTACTTCAAATTCGCTTTATTTTATATGGCAGCAACTTAAAAAAATTACAGATTAGAGTTGTATCTATTTTTTAATTCATTTTGTTAAATTACAATAGGTGAGGAATTCTTAATGCTTGAAATGACTGAAAGTTGGATAGAAGGCTCAAAAAACGCTCCAACTCCAGAATCAGTTTCTTGTTCGGTTTCTAGATATGAATCATCACCGCAAAGAAGACTGGGGAAAAGGTAATTAAATGCTAATGTACCATTATTTTTTATTCATTTTCGGTTGTGGGGCATGATGTAGAGTGTGACTTTTATTTTCTTTACTATCC
Organism: Oryza officinalis; assembly: GCA_008326285.1. Taxonomy (NCBI): domain Eukaryota; kingdom Viridiplantae; phylum Streptophyta; class Magnoliopsida; order Poales; family Poaceae; genus Oryza; species Oryza officinalis. The sequence goes on from BDMV01000009.1 coordinate 14,537,759, forward strand.
CCAGAAATATTTATCATCTATTAGCTCAACGGGAGATCTCTCCTCGGACAAAACACCAAGCTAAAAAGCTTTGGTCTGGATCTCTAGAATGTGCTACTGGTTCAATTGAGTTAGCATTTTGGGTTACAGATGCTAGACATGATCTTTTTTCTTGGTAAGGCAGATTTCTTTTAACCAAGATGAGTACTTGATATTTAAAGATAAACGTTGATTTTACTACTACTATCTGATTGAGTAAGCATCCTAAACCTTACCTTGTTACAGGGCTGAATCACAATCCTTGCATCGGTGGTCTGCCAGGTATTGTCCTCTCCTGCCTGCTCCAAGGTCAACCATTGCAGCTGCATTCAGCCCGGATGGGAGAACACTTGCATCCACGCAGTAAGCTAAAGGATATGCTGAATATATGTTCTGAACTGAAAAAACTTAGACTAACTACACTTTTCTCCAGTGGTGACCATACTGTTAAAATAATCGATTGCCAAACTGGGAAATGTTTGAAAGTGTTGCTTGGACATCGACGCACTCCATGGGTGGTATGTCTATTAAAACTGGCAAAATTTTTCCTAGTGTACTTCATTTTCTGAGATGCTCTTTAAGCACTTCTAAAAGAATTAACACTAATACCAATTTGGTTTTTAGTGTTTCCTTAATGATCACTTGGTTAAATAACATCAGTTTGTTATCTATGTTGTGTCCATCTTGCATGTTTTCCCCCTATGTACAAACTGTTAATTCAGAAAAAATGTTTTTACAAAAAAACAATGTTGAATTTTGTTTCACTTTTTTATTACTTGCCATAAGAACTTATTGTTGCAATGTAGGTTAGATACCATCCATTACATCCTGATATCGTTGCTAGCGGAAGTTTGGATCATGAAGTTTGTCTATGGGATGCTAAAACCTCCCATTGCATTGGATCACACTTCTTCTGTAATTTCCCTTAATGGACTCATTGTTTTTTATTTTCTATTCATGAGCATTTCTAAAGCAACAATTGTAATTCTTTTTTACATTCTGTTGGCAGATAAGCCAATTGCATCAATTGCATTTCATGCAAAGGGGGAGCTTCTGGCGGTTGCTTCAGGTCACAAAGTGAGATGTTTAAACAAATGAACTTACTATGGATCGTTCTGTTCTGTACTTCATCGGTAACTGTTAAAGTTTAAATTTGAAATACATTTCAGCTGTTCATATGGGACTACAATAAACGAGATGAAGCTTCTGACCCACCAATGATTTTAAGAACTCGCCGTTCACTGAGAGCTGTTCAATTTCATCCCCATGGGGCTCCGTATCTACTGATTGCAGAGGTAGAATTTGTCTCTCTGAATTAATGCTTTCTTTATATTAGTTTTCTAATTTTCTCTCTGTGTCTACCTGTCCTATTGTTGATGTTTAATCTCACCCCAAGGTTCACTTGCAGGTTAACAATCTTGATTCTGCTGATTCAGAACTGACCCATGCAACATCTTCTGGCTATTCAAACTCGCCTTCAGCTGTATTTTTTGCAATCATGAACTCCGCATGTTGTCCATACTCTGAGTCTAGGTTTTCATCACCGTGCTTGATCTGGCCTGCATATGTCAGAGATGATGGAAGCATATGTCTGCTTCGCAATGACTGGGCTAGCGGTTCATCTGATGTGCAGCAGCCATCAGATTCTGAAACTCAACAGGCTGACCATATGGTTACACCTATGGATGTATGCCCTGGAGAACCTGGGGTGAATAATAATGATGATGAAGTTTCTGCTTCTTTATCAACTAGAATAGAAATGCATACTCCCAGTGGGCAGAATAGCTCAAGATTTCACAACAGTAATGCTGCTACTGATCTTCGCAGGATTGATGCTAGAGATATAAGACAAGTTTCTGACCTGAGCAGCGATATGCCAAATCCAGAAATGCCTGCACATTCAAGAATTGATGTTCCAAATAGTATGCCAATGGATTTGTTCACCTCGTCAAATACAATAGATGTTCAAATGTTCCTAAGAGACGTAGAGGCCGGACATCACCATAATAATTCCACTGGTGGATCACATAGCTGGGAGCTGCCTTTTCTCCAGGGTTGGTTGATGGCACAAAACCGTACAGGATTGCGTGCAACACTTCCTAACAATGAGGTTATAGGAGACTTACCTATCGGTGTTACTGCTGGGACTGATAATGTGATGAATGAATCATCATACATATACAGTTTTGAACATGTAGGCCCTTCATCATCAATTCCAATTACTACGGACAGTTTGAGAGGGCTAAGTAAACATTATACCTCACGCCGTCATATTCTGGCCTTTGTACCTGGTGGAACGGGGAGCTCGCTTCAAGGTACTCAAAATGGTGAAGCTCATGTTAATGTTGTCTCATTAGGTATTGGGTCAGAATTTGCTACGTCACTGTTTGCTGGTGACGGTGCTGAATTACCCTGCACAGTGAAACTTAGAATATGGCGGCATAACATTGAGAACCCTTGTGCTGTGTTAGCACCTGAGGCATGCTGCTTGACAATCTCTCATGCTGTTCTTTGCAGGTACACTTTGGCATTCCTCCTCTTTCCTCTGCTTTATTGTGTGATACAAATTGTCAATCTTTTCCTGTTGTTATTTGCTAATGATTTTGATGTATTAAACTGAAAAACATTGCTATTTTCTTGTGCTAGTGGTAGGAAGCAACAACCATGTGACAGTAACTAAGAAAACAATTAATGCACAAATGTATATTTATCTGAATTGGTGCATTTGAGTTGCGCTTTTATCATGGTTGATGAATTTTGCTCTGCTGCTGAGATTTGAGACTCTGAACTTATTAATTGTTGCAGTGAAATGGGCACCCATTTTTCCCCCTGTGGGCGTTTTTTGGTAGCTTGTGTTGCATGCTTACTGCCTCAAACAGAAGTTGGTGAGCATGTAAGCCAATCGCCTGTACAGTATGATTCTACTGGGGCTGGAACATCACCAACTCGCCACCCTCTCCCCTCTCGTCGAGTTATATATGAGCTTCGTGTTTATTCTCTTCAGGAGGAAACGTACGTTTTCTCAATGCTATTTTCTTAATATTTGTTATTTATCTGCCAGTGTCTGTAAATTGAGTTGTGAAGTCATTTATTGCTTTTGTGGTTTCCTTGTAGGTTTGGGACAGTTCTTGTGTCCCGGGCAATAAGGGCAGCCCATTGCTTAACTTCCATTCAGGTTATTTTCTTTCCAATTCTTTTGGTAGGTGTGGCCATTAATATTTTTGAGGTAGTTGTGTACTTGCTTGTGTGAGGCGGCAAATATGAGTTTCTGCAGTCGCTTCCATTCTGAGAGCATTAACACTTTGTATCGAACTTAAGTGTGTTCACTGAGGACGTGTTCTCTAACCCTTTTGGCGGACAATTCTGTAGGTCTGATCATTTAATTTTGGATTGATGTGATATGAAATCTGCTCTGCATGATGATATTTTTCATTCGCTGCAGTTTTCACCTACATCAGAGCACATACTACTGGCATATGGTCGTCGTCATAACTCACTTCTGAGGGGCATTTTCATGGATGGGGAGACCACTATTCCTGTGAACACTGTCTTGGAGGTAGATATGATTTAAAACTTAACATTAAACATTTTATAGGAAGGCTGATACAGATGCTCTCATGATACTTGTTTCTGTGTTTTGTATTAGATGCAATATACTTGTTTCTTACTCTGGTACGCATAAGTTTGACAAAGCTTAATTGTGACCACTAGCTTCTATTGTAATTCTTTTTGTAGGACTTAATAAAATTAAAATATCGTGAAAATATATTTTTCATATGAACATAGTATTACCATTGTTTTATAATCTAATCTAAACATTGCTAAAGATATTATTAGTCGATGTCAAAATAGTTTATAATGGAACCTACTGTGGGGTTACGATTTATGTGCAGTAATGACCTCATACTTTCAGGATAAAAGGTTATGGGCTAATACTATTTCTTTATTGCACTTCCATAGGTGTATAGAGTTTCAGACATGGAGCTTGTAAGAGTTATCCCTAGTGCTGATGATGAAGTCAATGTCGCATGTTTTCATCCTTCCCCTGGTGCAGGTCTTGTTTATGGGACTAAGGTGAGTGACAAGTTAGGTCAACATCAAAGAGGCCCGGAATGAATATTGGTATCTCTGATGCTTATGTTGAATCACAGGAAGGAAAGCTCAGGATAATTCAACACAATGTTGCAGACTACTAGGGAAAATATGCTTGAGGTATCACTTACCCGTTATTTACTTTTAGGTCTTTAATGTGCTCAAACTGGTATCTAGTCTGCCAAGCATAAGCAGAATTTTTTTTGGTATTGTCCTGAATACAAGTTTGAGATACCATGCATTTGGTCTTGATCAAACAGTTTAACATCATTTATTTTTTGAAGCACACTGCCAATTATATTAATAGAAAATGGACTGCCTTTCAGATTTTTAGAGAGGATCAACCCTTTTAGCTTGAGCTTCCTCGTGTCCAATCTACCTTTGCTGGGGGTCGCACTCATTCTAGATAATTCTAAGGCTACAGTTGATATTTTATATTAATGTTTTTTCTGTATTATGTGGGGTGCTGGTATTCAACTTTTGCATTAGTACTGGTAATGAATTCATACTGAGCTAGGATCCACTAGGGCTCAATGCTTAAGAAAAAGTTGTGCCGAGGATTCTAATCTACTGTTTGATTGGTATAACCAGTTATGCCAGTTTGATTGGTTAGTTCTACTTCTGAGCGAACCCGATGCTAATTCTTTTCGCAGGAACTTATCTCCACAGATTCATATGCCCAATGAATCATATTCCAGCCCAGCTAAATCATGGTGGTCAATTTTGAAGGATCAACATGCAGATGTTCGCATTCCTGAGTAATCCACAACTTGATAGCACCGAGACTCCGCAAAACATTTTGTGACGATCATGAAGACTTCGTTCTGCATCTAGGTAATAGTGACGCGGGTAAGAACTAAGAAGCAAGCTGTGTGAGAACAGTCAAGGAAACTGCTCCCGGTGGCAGCATATGTGACTAAGTTAGTGGTTGACTATTTTCATTGCTAGAGGTAGAGCAGGAGGATGCTGGTGTATTGATGCTGCCTTAGCCAGAAAAGGGGGTAGCAGATGAAATCTAGCAGTTGGCATACATGTCGATGTGTCATGTTGCTCCGCATGACGTTGTCCTAATGGTCTGTAACAATGGGATGTTGCTGCAATCAGAAGCACAGACGCTCTTATCAACATGATTTGCTGTTATGTAAATCTTTTTTGTGCCAGTATATGGGCTGGGGTTGGTGTATGTTGGGCAAATGAATCCCAAAACCACATTAGTAAATGCGAGAAAATGGGGTATTATGATATCATCGCATATCACTGCAAGATTAGTAATGAGGATTTTGTTATCTTATTCCTCACTGGCAAATTGTAGGATCCACGTGTGAATGACTGATTAGCGAGTGGAGTATTTGGGGCTCCTTTGGACATAAGAAATTTAAGGGGAAAAAAACAGGATTATAGTGCCCTAGCACCTTAAATCCTATGGATTGAAAACATAAAAAGAAAACGGTAGGAATGGTCGTTTGATTGGAGCGCAAGAGAAACAATAGAGGTAGACATAAATGACTCTTTTTTCTAATAGGTTGATGCTTATGTTAGAATTCTTTTAAAATTCGGAGCCAATCGAAAAAAAATTATAAGATTTTTTATAGCTATTCTTTTGATCCAAGAGACTACATAGTAAAACTTTTTATAAGATTAAACTCATCCAAAATTCCATCAACAATCATCAACAACCTTCAGAAGGTCTCTCTCCCATAGGCCATAGCCATCAGCGTCCTTCGCTTTTAGTGCTCGTTTGGCAAATGGGATAGAAAAATAATATGCCATCCATCAAAGGATAATACTGTATCCTAACCATCCATTCTTCGTACCTCATTTAATCCTAGCCATTCACCCATTTTTCTTTCCCAATCCCACATCTCATAACCCATTTGCCAAACAGGCTCTTCTTGCGAAGACATTGATGGATGCTTTGAGATTGGTGTTTATCCACGGAGGGAGCTCGCCTTCAACTTTGGTTGCTCTAGGGATGGAGGGGAGAGCGAGACAGAGGGAAAGAAAGAAGAAGAGGGGTGGAATGAAACTGACTAGTGGGACTAGGACCCCTCCCCTTTGCTGACGTGGATATTTGTTTGTAGATGTGGCATCCGACGTGGCGTCCAACTGTACCAAAACCAGTTAAAACTGCTAAGGGTTTATTTGAATCACAGGAATGAAAAAATAGAAGAATAGAAAAAAAACACAAAATCCTGATAGGAATGTGTGCAAAATAGAGAACTGCAAAATACAGAATTGACCATTTGATTGGATCGTAAAAAACACAGAAATTAGATGAGAGAAAAATTTTAAGAGGTTGAAGCTCTTGCTAAATGTCCTTCAAAATCTCTATAGAATTGTCTATTTCATAGGAATTTCAGAGGATATGATAGAATTCAATCCTTTGTTTTAAAGGCTTTCGTGGAATTTTTCCATTGGATTGAAATGCTTAAAAATTTCTATGTTTTTTCTTTCAAATCAAAAGGGTCGTGTAAAAAATTTCTATGTTTTGAGAATGTTAAGTATTCGATTTTACAGTTTGAGAGTGTGTTTTAAACAAATCAAAGACTAATCCCCATTCATGCATCTTCTCCCCCTCTCGCTTGGTATATATAGACTCGGACTGCCACTCCTTCGGTCCTCCCTCTTCTTGTGTGAAGGAGACCTGATGGATGCTTTGAGATTGGTGCCAGATCGTGGGTAGGTGTGCCTGTGCGCTGCCTCTTTTGACCAACCCAGTCGTTGACCCAAGACGAAGCAGGAGACCATTTTGTTTTTCTTTTTATTTATTTCCAAGACAAGGAGAAAGAGAAGAAACGAAGGCGTGGCAGTTGCCGCAGTTGGTTGGGCAACGAACCACCACCGCCATTGCTGGAACCCTTCCCTCTTCTTGCCCTCCCTCGGATCTCTCCTCGCTCGCGCCGCCGCCTTCCCCCTTCCCCACGTTGGTTGATTGGTTCGTGTTTTTTTCTTCTTCTTCTGAGGGGTTTCTTGATGTTTGCTGCCGTGTGATTTGATTTGACTTTCCCCCTTCTTTTTTTTCTTTGCAGGGAGGAGGATCAATGGAGTGCGTCCGCTCCGGGGTTCTTGATCCCAGGTGCTCTCCGCCGTTCCTGGGGAAGAAGGGTGGTTCGCCCACGTGAGTGCTTCTTGATCCCAAGTGCTTTCTGCCTTTTCCCCCTGTTTCTTTTGTTCTTTGTGAGTGGTGGTGATCTGTGATCTCGGTGAAGGGTTTGGTGCGGACTGGATCTTTGCTGGGGTTTTTATTCAGGCGCGTTGTGGCGATCACTGCTTTTTTTTTTTGGTGACGATCAGCGGGGAAAGCAAATTAGTACATCCAGAATTTAATTTGATTGGTGTGCTGTGTATCATATCGTATCACCTTAATAACTGCCATTCTGTAGTCAATATGATGGAGAATGTTTTTTTCTTTTAGTTCAAAAACATTGCAATGAATCCGTGGACTAATCAGTTATTTGGATCTCCTCAACGAGCACTTCCTTGCACAGTTTCTTATGTTAGCTGAATTTTGTTCTCAACAAATACAGTTTTCCCTTCTGAGTTCTGAGCATCTGGTGAACACAAAACTTAGAAAATTTGTACTGGAGTAAGATTCCTGTCTACAGCTCCAAAATCAAAATGTGTTTTTTTTTAGTTGATACCATTTAGAGACAGTAAGCCATAGTACTATGGGTTTGCCTATCAAATGGTTGAATGGGAGGAACACTGAAGGTTCAATTTGTCTTGAAGAAAGTTAATTGCATATGTGATTTCCCCTGTTTTTTTTTTAATTGGGAGTAGTGATCTGTAATCTCAACGGAGGGATAGGTGCTGAAGAGGTTGGTGTTTTATTCAGAAGTCGTTGCAACGACTAATTCTCTTTTTGTGATGATTTGGTAGGAAATATTCAGTAAAACAAAATTAATTCCAGAATTTAATCGGTGTTTCATGTACCATAGCATATCACCTTGATATCTACCAGTCTGTAGTTAACATGATGCATAGTGTTTTTCTTTTAGTTAAAAAATATTGTAACGAATCCGTGGACTAATGATCTATTTGGATCTCCTGAACGAGCAGTTTTCCTTACAAAACGAACGAAGACAAAACTCACAAAAACCAAAATGTGTATTGAGTTAGTATCGTTTAGAGGTAGTAAGCCATAGTATTATGATTTTGTCTGTCAAATGGTTGAGAGGAATGCTAAAGGTTCAAATGGTCTGGAAGAAAGGGACATATCTTTTATTGACTGTGTACAACAACACTGAAGGATGTAAAGCTCGATCTCTGTCAGTTGAGATTTGAAGCGAATTCACAATACATTTGATGTTGTTATTGCTAAGTTAACCAGGCTTTCTGATATGTGTTGATTCCACTGTTATCAAGTCGCCCGACTAGTCGCGATTAGTTGTAGACTAGTTGTAAAGTCGGTCAAGCTAGTTGACTAGAGGGCCATGACTCGACCAAATAGCAAGCCGCGTGACTAGTCATGGTTACTCGTAGATTAGTTGTGATTAGTCATAGCAAATCACCAATTCACTATGCCAATTGGCTTATTGTGTTTAGTACTTTAGTTTTATTTCTTGTTGATTTATTGTCTTGCTTGCTACTTCATAGTCCATAGTTTATACTATGTACAGTGCTTAATACAGTATAATAGTAGTAAAGTATATATTGTATCTCCTGTTTTTGCATGACCAAGTCATGGACTAGTCGACCAAGTCGACAAGTAGGTCCAGGGGTACCTCGACTCGACTTTACAACGTGACAACCATGGTTGATTCTATGTTTCTATGAGAATATCATTATGTTTTTTAACCATCAAACCATACATCTTGTTATTGATTTTGATAGCTGCTACCATTGACAGGTCATGTGGTAAAGCCACTTCTACAAGTCTTGCCATTTGTACCAAATACGAGCAAAACTTGCACAGGAATGCTAAACCCTCACAGTTAGCAGCAAGTGGATCCTCTTGCTCTGTTCACAGAAGTCCAGTGCTTAAGCAGAGACAGAATCTTTCTGCTAGGTCTACCTCTGCAGATGTATATACTACTTTTGATGAAAATGTCAGAGCTGTATCTTCACATTCTGCTGAAGAAAAGGTTGGAGTACTCTTATTAAACCTTGGTGGTCCAGAGACACTGGATGATGTTCAGCCATTTCTATTCAACCTGTTTGCTGACCCAGTAAGTGATCATACCACATGCTTTATACTTGTTCATTACTGACTATTTGTAGCCGATTTGCCAATGCTATTCGGCAAGTTTCACTATTTGTATATTGGTACGCATGTGTTCCTTTTAGTTTATCATTGTATAATCCCATAATGTTGACTAAAATGGTCTAGTAACTCTTGACCATTAAAAGATGGTTCAGTTTAGTATATCAGACTATTTAAACCAAGTGAAAACATGTCAATTTGATTTTATTGTGTATGCCACTACGATATGAATGTCTGGATTCAGAAATTGTCTCCTATCTGTTCCTTATTTAGTATGTCACATTGTTGACCATAGATAACACATCTCTTGTGACTGATTTACTTATATTTGTACTGTTCAGGATATCATCCGTTTGCCAAGGCTGTTCAGGTTTCTTCAAAGACCATTGGCCAAGCTTATCTCCACTTTTAGAGCTCCAAAGAGTAAGCAGGGGTATGCTTCAATCGGTGGAGGATCACCTTTGCGGAAAATTACTGATGAGCAGGTAAATCTTGCCATCCTAATCACATATTAAACTATCATATTTGTTAGTTTTACATAAGTCCTGCTATTTGTGTGTGGTTTGTCTGCTTGCCATAACAAAAGAAATTTATCAGCTTAGTTAAATATTAGCTTTGCCTACTCATAAGTTTTGTGATATGAAAAAAAATGTATTGTTGAGTTTCCTAACTCAGTTAGATGTGTTACAGGCAAATGCTTTGAAGGTGGCACTGAAAAAGAAGAATTTGAATGCTAATATATATGTTGGAATGCGATACTGGTACCCTTTTACAGAAGAAGCCATTGATCAGGTGAAACTTCCTGTCTCTAGAAGTCCTTTAAATCCTTCATTTCTTTGTTAAGTCTCAAAAACAGTGCCTTGCCCTTTTTGTTCAATTCGTTTTCCATGGTAATTATCTAACTTTTACTTAGATATTGTTTGAAATGTTATTGCTTCTCTTCTAGTTATCACATTTCTTTACCCTATGTTATTTTAAGTATCTTCTATTCATCTGCTGTTGAGTATTCAGCAGCATATACTGCATTGTAAACTTTAGATATTTCTGTTGTTCCCTGGTTTTTGTCTGTTAGTTTCCAATTGATTATAACTGCTTCTATGTTTTGGTTGATCATAGATTAAGAAGGATAAGATTACAAAGTTGGTCGTTCTTCCACTGTACCCTCAATACTCCATATCGACAAGTGGATCAAGCATCCGTGTTCTCCAAAACATTGTCAAGTAGGCTGCTTTCTCATTTGAATTCTCATCTAGTCATCTTCCATATTACTAGGTCTTTAAATTCTAATCTTTCAGATGCTGTAGATCATTAAATATTAATATGACGGCATCCTGCAGGGAGGATTCATATTTTGCTGGATTGCCAATTTCCATTATCGAATCATGGTACCAACGTGACGGTTATGTGAAATCAATGGCTGACTTGATTGAAAAGGAACTGTCAATTTTTTCCAATCCTGAAGAGGTTTGACCATTCCCTTTTCCTTCTATTTTTTTCCTACAGTTTCCCACCTTTGTATTGCAGTCTGTGAACACAATCATAGTATACCTTTTCTTCTTGTAGAAATTTCCTTAGGGCTATAGTTTGACATAGTTCTTGTATTTGCCTGTGGACAAAATTTGGCATTAGATACATCCTTAATCTTGGCTATAACTAATTTTCAGTATCACTGTTTATTCAATATTATGTATGAGCACATTGTGACAATCACATCAGAGAAACTAAATTATTTAATGCCAACTACCTTTAAGAAAATGTACTGTCCATTTTCAGCTAACTTTTTGTACTAGACTGGATATAGGGAGTATACCATGAAACTTGAACCACAAAAATGCATTTTCTGAAATGTTACATTGTAGTGCTTACCTGCCTCCTGTATGTTTAACTATCCAATTATCCACACTAGTTACGTCAATTGATGAAGGGAAATTAACATTATAATTTTGTAAAAATAAATATTAATGTATGATTCAGGTGATTTAATAGACAGTGCTAGTATCTAGTTATTTTGTTGTTTACTCAGTCTGTTACAGATACATGTCATTTTAGAATGATACATGTAAACGTAAGTCTGATCAGAATTATACAAAAAGTTGGAAATTGAATAGATATAATAAGTCTGATACTAATCATGATTGCAAATTTGTAATCATCAGGTTATGATATTCTTCAGTGCACATGGAGTACCACTTACCTATGTTACGGATGCTGGAGATCCTTACAGAGATCAGATGGAGGACTGCATTGCTTTGATCATGGGAGAGTTAAAATCCAGAGGAATCTTAAACAGCCATACTCTGGCTTACCAGGTATAGACAAATTAATACTCATTTTATGGGCCATCTTGTTTAGAATGAGGAAAGCATCTTAGGATATTTCAAGGATATATAGAGTGGTCATTTCATCTCTTTTTAAATGGTTCTTTTCACTTTGAATGTAGCAACCGAATTTTCACCATCTAGAAAAATTTGTACTGGTGTGTTTTATTCCTTTGCTTTACTGGTTAACACATCATTAACCTTTGTGTGCACACATGGCAGAGTCGAGTGGGGCCAGTTCAGTGGCTTAAACCATATACTGATGAAGTTCTAGTTGAACTAGGTCAACAGGGTGTAAAGAGCCTCCTGGCTGTTCCAGTAAGGTAATCATAACTGCACATATTTCATATTTTGGCGATTCAGCGTTTTTTTTGCTCTGGTATTTCCTTAAGAACAGCAACTTAAACCTGTATCTCTTTATGATAGTTTAATCTTCTGCCTGCACTTATCTCTTGATGCACATATATTATTGTTACCCAGCAATATTTTCTGGTATAAAATCATTTTCAATGTAGAAATTTGTAGAAATTTTGTTTCATATGGCATAAGTTTTTTTTTTATGAAACAGCATAAGTTTCTTGTTGATGAAAGGCATATGCCATTGCTTATGTGTGTTTTATTTTGAATTTTTCTCATGTTCACTATTCACTGCATGGTTAATTTGGTTATTCATCAAGTACTTACAACGTAAAACTGGAAACTCTCCTTTAGGTTCATTTCATTGACCATTCAAGAATGACTTGTTTAGTTTGCATTTTTCTTCCGTACATCACCTTGTGATTACCTTCTAGTCCTAACCAATTTATCATAAATCAGCTTTGTGAGCGAGCACATCGAGACCTTGGAAGAAATCGACATGGAGTACAAGGAGCTGGCTCTAGAATCAGGCATCGAGAACTGGGGAAGGGTTCCAGCTCTTGGGTGCACTTCATCCTTCATCTCCGACCTTGCTGATGCCGTGGTCGAAGCCCTGCCCTCCGCTTCCGCAATCGTAACCAAGAAGGTGGACCAGAGCGATTCCGACATGGACCTGATGCACTACCTGAGCAAGATGTTCTTCGGCTCCGTCTTGGCGTTCGTCCTCCTGTTGTCGCCGAGGCTGATTTCCGCTTTCCGGAACACCCTGTTGTAGGTGATGGTGGGTTCTTTTGTTTGGTTTTTGCACAACCAGGGGTTTGGCCTGAGTAAGTAGGAAGGCAGGCTCGTGGATGATAGTGAATAGTGATGGTTAAAGTTCCCTTTTTTACACAAGTAATGTGCATGAAGTTATTGCAAGTTAAGTTAGCTTAAGTGGTGAATTTAAGCAAGGAGCCTCTAGGGCTAAATTGCCAATCTGTACCAGTTTTCTTGTACTGGTATAAGGCAAGCCTACCCTTTTTCCTTCTTCTTTTTGGTTACATGAGCACATTGATAAAACATTATTGATATATTACTAATGCATACACACCATAATTTTTCCTTGTTTAATCATGTTACTTCTGCCGTTCTGCGGACGTAAAGATCGTTACGGCCAGGAGATGATACCGGTACGGTATGGCGATATATATTTGTCGACAAAACGCAAAATCTTTAATCCTTCTTGAGCACTCGCAAAAAAGTTCTATAATTGGCAAGAAATATGCAAATGTTTGCCTGCATGCGGGAGATTAGATCATATACCCTCCATTTAGATTATAAATCCTCAATTTCAATCTGAGCTAAGAGTATATGATCAAATTTTCGCACTATATGCGGGCCCCAATTAACCTCACCTTATTATGCTCTAGGATGCTAGTGCATGGTACTGCCTTTGTACTTGGGTTCAAAAAGTTGGTCGCTTCATAACAGTAAGAATCATGCAGTAAATTCTACGCAACACACAGGCGATATTTCTAAACAATAGCTTAAAGAAAAGCATGCACGGACTATATTCATGTAGACAATATAAAGGACCTGCAGTTACACATTTCTTGACACAGCATCTGTCTCCAATTTTACATCCCTCATACTGCCAATTTTGCCAAACCAGATGACCCTTTTCATCCGACTCATCTCCTTAATCAACAGCCACCCGACGAATCACGAGGCGCAAGGTTGGACTCGGTTGTTGGTACACAGAAAGCAGGGCATATATCAAATTGAACTAGAAAACAATTAAGCGCAGGAGCCAGATAAATACAAGTTGATGATGTTGAATCTGAATTCTGGAGATGAGCCAGGAGGTAAATACTCCTCTAGAAGAACGTCCCTTCTGGAGGTTGCACCAACTTGCGATTCTGCGGGGTTGCCATCTCCTTCTTGAGCTGGGTAAGGATAGTCTCCATGGTGTACTCACGCTGCCAGTTTGCTAGGACACCAAACTTCCTCGAGTCAACCTATACGATCATAACACCAAATGAATATCAATCAGAGGGAGTAGCCCACACAAAATAAATAAACTTAGCATCTACATTTGGGAGGAGAGAATACCCCTCCAGTCTCATGATTAACACATGACATATTGATTCTTGAATGAAACCGGACAGATGGTGGCTTCTCTGGGTAGTCCTTGTCGCAGAACAGCTTCAGCTGGTAGATGCGACCTTCATGGACACTCTGCCAGATTGAGGAAGAAACAGACACTTAGTAGATGAACGTAGAAGTTAAAAATACTCCCTCCGTTTCATATTATAAGTCGCTTTGATTTTTTTCCTAGTCAAACTTTTTTTTAGTTTGACTAAGTTTATAGAAAAAACTTAGCAACATCTATGATACAAAATTAGCTTAATTAAATGTAACATTAAATATATTGTGATAGTATGTTTGTTTTGTGTTGAATATGTTATTATATTTTTCTATAAACTTGGTCAAACTTAAATAACTTTGACTAAGAAAAAAGTCAAAGCGACTTATAATATGAAACGGAGGGAGTAATATTTTATATAAGCGGTACAACAGGAGCTAGGTGGACCCTCAAACATGAGAAAGCATCTCTTAGAGCTAATATATGTTAGTTTTCGCTTGTAGTAGTGATTCTCCTGCCTTTATGGTCAACATAAGGAAATTGAAAAGCTCAGAAATATAATTCCATAACCTCATCACACATATCTTAACGCCATTCAAACAGCCTTTCCACTAATAAAGACCTCTTCTCCACTAATAAAAACTCAAGATGAAGCACAGTAAGATGGTAAAGAAATTTAATACAAAGCCACAGGACAAGATTTTCCATATTAATATGATATATTGTGAGTGTATCAGGATAGAGTCCATAATCTCACATTATGTGGACCAATGATGGTGCCAGTCCAAGACCGCATGTAGATGTCATCTGCATCATCCATTCCATAGCTCACGGTTCCATCTCCAATGCCCTTTTCACCACGTTCAAGCTCTTCTAGCAACCTGAAGTTTCGCGGAACTGCAGGCATTTTACATATCAGTCAACTCCTCAGGATGTAATGCAGCTACCCTCTTAAATCTCTCGTGTAGAAATTGCATAATGGTAATATCTTTGCACAGAACAAAAGAAGACAAAATCAACCTAGAAACAGCATGAGAAGTTTTCATACCCATGCATCGAGTACTGAATTACAGAGCAAAGATGGCTACAACCAAGATTAATAAAATGGCAATATCAATTCCGAGTTTCAGAATTTAGTGAATTTGTAGATGATTACTATTTTTTAAAGAAAAAAAATAACACCAAACTATCATTCCCCGAATGAGAGGGACAAGAGCACTGCAGCTCAGCTGTTGTTTTCTTGTGAAGCAAAACAAAATTGAAAATATCTGCCACTAGCGTGGGGGGTTAACAACAATGCAAAAAAGATGTATTGGTCTTTTTGCAAGACAATTAAGAATTGTGACTGGAAAACCATACACCCGGAACAGATATGTCGGCATTTGTTTTATGCAAGTCATTGTTTTATCCATCGTAGACACTCAGACAGTGTAGTGGCTCTAAAAAGGGCTATCATGGTTTGACTTCTCAGATTGAAGCCTGAACTTTGACTTGTGATTGATTATAAAATGTATTGCTAAAATTAATTACAAGAAAATCAACATAGTGAAGTACATTCAAATAAAATTTAATTGTACAACCTTTCTGTCACTAAACCTATGTATTATTGGGCTAATTGTCGGTCAAGTGTTAGCAAGTTCAAATCTTGACATGCATGGAGACCCCATAAAACCTAATGAAGTGGTAACAGCTACGAATTCCCTTGGACTGTTTTGGTCAATAATCTCAAAACAGAATAGTAGACAGAAATAGTGTAACTTCACACACAAAGTTCATCAGTAGAATATAATGAAAAAATTACATGATCTTTGGCAAGTAGTCTGAATCACAAAGACACAGCGGCGAAACAATTTCAGTACAATTGTTTGAATGGGGCAAAGTTCCAACTTGTGATTAGAGCACAAAAAGGCATTACGTTCAAACCTCCAAACTGAAGACACTAAAAGCTATTTAATTCCATCTAGAAAAAAAATATTAAGAGAAGACCGAACTTAACACTGCAAGGAAAATGCAATATAGCATTCAATACCCAGGTTTTATAAAGCACAACCTGCATGCCCACCCAAAAAAACAGAGACAACAAAAAGAAACCACAGCATTCTCATCCAGCCACGCAAGGCCTATACAACAGCTATCTTCGGAAATCATGATCAAAAGAGCATAGCTATCTTCATTCAAAACATTTCCACTTAAAGTCAAGTGATACAACTAATAATCCCGCTGATAGTTATGCCTCCTAGTCCACTTAAAGCTAATGGTCCCAAGCACTTGTTCTCAGCTCTCCCCTTGTAACACCCAAGCTAAAGGACCACTTCTTAGCAAAGGTAGCAATTTCATCCTCTCAGGATAGCACAATTACTGCCAAAGCTAAACCAAATG
The DNA here is from genome assembly GCA_008326285.1 of Oryza officinalis. Lineage (NCBI taxonomy): Eukaryota > Viridiplantae > Streptophyta > Magnoliopsida > Poales > Poaceae > Oryza > Oryza officinalis. The sequence goes on from BDMV01000009.1 coordinate 14,554,251, forward strand.
GAGTATATAGCCATTACCATCATCAACATCAGCATCAGCAACATGCCGTAAATAAATCGCAAACCGAGCAAACCAGGCCATCTAGAGAGATCCGTGACCGCTGCTGCATGCAAGCAAGCTAATCACCAGATGGATGAATCCATATGGTACAAACCGCAAATCGCTAATTCCAACAAAGCAACGCGTCGGCGTCGCCTGATCACTTCCGGCCAGAGCCCCCTCACGCACCGGCGCATGCAGCAACCAACCAGATCGAGCACAGCACAGCACAGCGATGCCGGGGCACGGCGGCAGGACGAGGCCGGAACGGAGCAAACCCGCGTGGATTCTCCTCCGATCCGAAGGTCCTATGCACTCCCGAGATAAGGTGGGGAGGGGATTCGATTCGATCGCTCACCGACGACGCTCGATCCGGCGCCGGAGCTCCCCAGCGTCATCGCCGATCGATCGGGCGAGCTGTGGATCGCCGGAGAGAGGGGAGGAGGTTTTGGGGATTCGCGAGGGGGAAAGGCGAGTCGGAGTCGGAGGAGGATTCCTTGCGGCTCGGCTTTGGCTGGGCTCAACTGCGGTGAAATCGGAGACGATACGGATGAATAATGTCGATATTATATTCGTTTTCATTTTTTAAGATTATAAAATTATAGTTTCGACCAATTTGTATTGTCCTTAAATCATTTTTTTTACTTTGAACCAGGGTAATTTCATCATTTTTCCGGTTTGGATCACTCAACTTTTTTTTTACTGTTCAAGTCTATTCTCTATAGCTTGCATGTAGACGAAAAAGTTCAATAGTGTACTGGAACCGATTTGATTAAGGTTGTTGATGGGTGCTGAAGAAGTTATTTGGGGTGATCTAACCAAAAAAATGGCAAAGTGAAACATTAAAAATAAAAAGATGTCCCAAACTGCAATTCACTTTTTTTATATGGGGTAAATAAATATATTCAATATGAAACCAATATGAATTAATTTAAACATAGGTATGAATTGAATATGATTGGATGCAATTTTTTTAACATAG
>BDMV01000009.1:14555284-14640284 GCA_008326285.1 Oryza officinalis
AATGAGCACCGCTCAAGCGTGACAAGAGATACAACCCATCACACGTGGATCTAGCCATTCACTTTTCTAAAAAAAAATTCATACGTGTAAACTTCATACATAAACTTATATTATAGAATCATAAAGACAATTAAATCCGAATCGACATATATATCAACTTTTGTTGTACAAACTTTAGAACTCTAGGTATATAAACCTTTGGTGTAATTTTTTTTAAGAAAAAGAGATGAAAAGATGCAGTTGCAAATAAAAAACAAAACATAGGCGTTTGTGCGAGTTTACCGTGCGAGAACATTTGGTAGATAGCTTTTTCGCTCGCTGTGACAAACACTATCACGATTCACACATAATTAGCTGATTTAATGGATCAAACCATGTTCATTGAGTCCAACAATACAGTATGACCTGTATAAATGCATGTTGTTTTTTACTCTAATCAGTAAAGATGCTTATAGCATGGACTAGTGTTGGGCTGTTGGCAGGCCGGATTATAATTGAAGAACCGAAGAAGTTGGACGTATAGACCTAAAAGGCTATAAAGGATGTATAATTGTTTGGCAGATATTTGCTTAGCAATAATTCCTAGATATATGTAAATATTTTTTATCTATTTGTAAATTATACATCGTATTTAAATTTGTAAACCGGCTTTCCTAAGATGCCTATTGGTCTAAGCTTTATAACTATCCTATCGCCCTGTTCTAAACTCATAAAACTTTGGATAAAAGATAAAGATTATCGTGGCACGCTTTTTGAACTGTTAAACGGTGTGTTTCGTGCGAAAATTTTCTATATGAAAGTTGTTCTAAAATATTAGATAAATCAATTTTTTAAGTTTGTAATAATTTAAAATTAATTAATTACACGTTAATGTCACCTCATTTTACGTGAAACACTTTATCTTTATCTTTATCTTCATCTTCAAGAGATTCAAACACCACCTAACTCAGATCTAAATGGCTTCCTTTGGATCGACATTAACTTAGGCGTAGGTCAAAGCACGGGCATGGAAAAAGGATTATATGGCGTACTGGGCAGCCTTCCTATCAAAAAAGATTCATTCCTTGAACATAGGCCTCTCTCTTGCGGCTAGCGAGAAACATTATTCATATTCAAAATTTTCACATTATTTGAAGATTGTTCACTTCAAATAGTGGACAAAAATTTATGAATAGATAAAAATTTTTGAAGTGAACAAAACAATTTTTATGGTGAACAAAATTTTCACACTATTTTCAAAATTTATGTCTAAGAGTGGACAAAACCCATCCACTCTATATAAGATGTCGACAAATCCTGGTAAAATTCAAACAATTTTTACCATAAAAATAAAAATTTGGTTGAACTTAGCCGGCTTATCGAATAGTTTCACATATTGCAACACATGTATATATGTCCAATAACCTTCGGTTATCGTCGATAGTGAAAGTTACAATTGTATCATCTCCGTTTCAAAATACAGGTATATATTCGCACAACTTTTTTTTTAAAAAAAACATGTATCTGGACATTTTTCCACACAAATATATTTGAGAAAACAAACAAATGCTTTATATTTTAGAATACAGAGGGAGTATCTCAAGTGACTGTCATACAGCAACAGAGCGAGAAAAACCTAGCCTACTTACACACCTTGCAGACCGAGCCCGAGACACGGAGTGCCCTGCAAATGCGTGTCCGAATACGAATACGAATACGACGAAACGGATTCGGAATACCTTCTCCGACACAGACTTGTACACGCACGCACGTACGTACGTACATACGCATCCATGTACAAGTAGAAGTACAAGCGATCGTATCATCGCTATAAATTCAACAGCCTCCCTCCCGCGCCTTCTCTCCTCACCGAGGCACAAAACCAACAACGTCCTACGAATTCGATCGCTCGCAGCAATCACACCAAGAAAAGCCTAGCTCGCCATGCCGGGCGGCGGCGCGATGGTGGCGGCGAGCGGCGGCGGCGGCCGGCCGGAGTACCCGGGCGGGCTCACCATGTTCGTGTCCATGGCGAGCCTCGTGGCGGCCACCGGCGGGCTCATCTTCGGCTACGACATCGGCATCTCCGGCGGCGTCACGTCCATGGACCCATTCCTGAGTAGGTTCTTCCCGTCGGTGTTCCGCGCGCAGTCGGCGGCGGCGGCCGGAGGTGGCGGGAACCAGTACTGCAAGTTCGACAGCCAACTGCTCACCATGTTCACCTCCTCGCTCTACCTCGCCGCGCTCGCCTCCTCGCTCGGCGCCGCCACGGTGACACGCGTCGCCGGGCGCAAGTGGTCCATGTTCGCCGGCGGGCTTGTGTTCCTCGTCGGGTGCGCGCTCAACGGCGCGGCGGTGAACGTGGCGATGCTCATTGTCGGCCGCGTCCTGCTCGGCGTCGGCATCGGGTTCGCCAACCAGAGCGTGCCGGTGTACCTGTCGGAGATGGCGCCGGCGAGGATGCGCGGGATGCTCAACAACGGGTTCCAGATGATGATCACCACCGGCGTGCTCGCCGCCAACCTCATCAACTACGGCACCGCCAAGATCGCCGGCGGGTGGGGGTGGCGCCTCAGCCTGGCGCTCGCGGCGGTCCCGGCCGTCGTCATGACCGCCGGCGCGCTGTTCCTCCCGGAGACGCCCAACTCCCTCCTGGAGCGCGGCAAGCACGCGGAGGCCAAGCGGATGCTCCAGCGCGTGCGCGGCGACGGCGTGGACGTGGAGGACGAGTACAACGACCTGGTCGCCGCCGGCGAGGCGTCCCACGCCGTGGCGAGCCCGTGGCGGGACATCCTGCGGCGGCGGAACCGGCCGCAGCTGGTGATGGCGGTGGCCATCCCGCTCTTCCAGCAGCTCACCGGCATCAACGTGATCATGTTCTACGCTCCAGTCCTCTTCAAGACGCTCGGGTTCGGCGGCAGCGTGTCGCTGATGTCGGCGGTGATCACCGGCGGCGTGAACATGGCGGCGACGCTGGTGTCCCTCTTCGCCGTGGACCGCGTGGGGCGGCGGGCGCTGTTCCTGGAGGGCGGAGCGCAGATGGTGGCGAGCCAGGTGGCGGTGGGGGCGCTGATCGGGGCCAAGCTGGGTTGGGCCGGCGTGGCGGTGATCCCGCCGGGGTACGCGACGGCGGTGGTGGTGACCATGTGCGTGTACGTGGCGGCGTTCGCATGGTCGTGGGGGCCACTGGCGTGGCTGGTGCCGAGCGAGGTGATGCCGCTGGAGGTGAGGCCGGCGGGGCAGAGCATCACCGTCGCCGTGAACATGCTGATGACGTTCGCCGTGGCACAGGCGTTTCTCCCCATGCTCTGCCGCCTCAAGTTCGTGCTCTTCTTCTTCTTCGCCGGATGGGTCATCGCCATGACCGTCTTCGTCGCGCTCTTCGTGCCGGAGACCAAGGGGGTGCCCATCGAGGACATGGCCGCCGTCTGGAGCTCGCACTGGTACTGGAAGCGCTTCGTCGTCGACAGCGACGGCCACGGTGCCGGACGCCGTGGAGACATTGAGATGGGCCACAAGTAGACTGCCTAGCTTTAATTTACTCGCTGTCGCTGCACCGTAGTAATTTCATGTATTTTGTGTTTTTTTATTGTTATTCAGTTATATTATTAGATGCGAATTTTTTAATTACTCCATTATACTAAATTTCAATGAGTGAAGATGTTATAACAAGGATTACATATTTGTATTAAGTTGAGTATGACAATTAAGGCTGAGTTTGTTGCTGTGAGTTGAGAACTCACCTTCCAGCACATAAAACGGAGCGGCTTATTAGCACATGATTAATTAAGTATTTACTATTTTTTTTTAAAAAAATGGATTAATATGATTTTTAAAGCAACTTTCATATATAAATTTTTTGCAAAAAACACACCGTTTAGCAGTTTAAAAAACGTGCACGCGGAAAACGAGTAGGATGAGTTGGAACTCAATGAAACTGAACAAAGCCTAAGTACACAAGAAGTTATGGTGTGGATAAAAACCATCGGCTTCCTCTGATCATGAACAAGTGACGTTTTGGTTTAGTAGTTAACACCTTTAAACTTTAACCATTAACTAGTATATGAAGCCACGGATTAGCGCGACTATAACCATCATGCTATTTATGGTGCATAAGAAAATCTATCAATAGTAATATGTAATTGAGGAATATATAGTGAAAGTGCATAAAGTGTTCAGTGATTATTGGAGAAATAATTTTAGTATGAAACAGATTATGCAAGCATTTTTACGAAAAATAAACAGAATAAAGAAAATAAACTTAAGGTTTTTGTGCTCTCACGGTATGAATATAAATAGAAGGATGATTAATTTGGTAAATATTTCAATTTAAAATTGGACCTATAATAAGAAATAACAATAGGGGCTGGAATGAAAATGCAGTGAATATATGTTTTTTTTAGAACTCATGCACTTCATTTAGATGTATCGACTAAGCCATAGGTGGACTTAGCAACAGTTGAGTGGGCTATTTAATTGGCAATTAGCTTAAATTTGCAATAACAATTAGCAATGTAAATATGTGTTCGTAGAACATACTTTGGAGGAAAGTGTAGCAAGGATTCATCTTGATTTGTAGTTAACAATATTATCGTGACAAATAATAATTTATCATACTTTCACGCGACCATCACCTTTATCTTTGTTAAATATTCCAAATGTGTTGTTTGTAGTAATCTATAATGTATAATAATCCATTAAAATAAGATAGTGATGGTGGCAGTGAATTTGTCATCACGCCTACTCCTATATTTAATTTTGTAGGTCAGCACTTGGACTTCTTATTATTAAAAAAATCAATTCTAAATAGACAAGCATATATAAATTCAAATAAATTAGGTCAGTATACCCTATAGCAAAAGGATCGGTAACATATTTTGTAGAGAATATATATATTAATTTATTTTAAAATAAATTATAATATATTTTTCTATCGATGGCAAAGCATGGTAATTTAGCTAGTATTTGTATTGCAAATAGTATAATAGAGACATACATGATAAACCATATAGTTACAGTTTCTTATATATGTGAAATAAAAATTTTATTGTAAACAAACAATTAAAGATGATTATACTGACCGAGCCCTGTCAAATATTCAAATCTGATGGAGGCGGAGTGGGAGCCTTTTCTGATTTTTTTCCCCTTCTTCTTCTTTGCTTCTCTTTTTTATTTGCTCGTTTTCTCTCTGTTACCTTAGTTTTTGGTGGTTCTTATTTGCTTTAAAACTCTCTGATTCCGTGAACCATATTCGACGGACTGGTTCTAAGTCTAACGGTAGGTTTTGTTACATTTGTTCTATCCAACAGCTAGAATGTACTCAGTGACGTGGTTCATCGTGGGATACTGGGATCATCACATGATTTACTTTTCACTAGTAGAGATATCTCTTGGAATAATTTTGATTAAGTTTTGAAAACAATAACACGAAGAATGAGACCACCACCGAAATAGAACCTTTACAACACTTTTTCCTTCTGTTGTTTCTGTCATTAACATATACCAACATATGAGCTGACTTGATCGCTTCCATCTTCATTGCACCTCTGTTACTGGCATAGTATTTCCTTCTGTACAATATCAGCTCTCGCCTTAACTGCATTCTCCAAATCTGCCTCTGCGACCCTAGCCAATATCGAACAACAAACAAATACAAACATCTCAAAAAAAAACACACACACGATTTCAGCAAGAGATTGGATAATTTTAATTGAAAGCAAGTTTTCTTACCTTCTAAATGGCCTAATAAACTGCAATCGAGCCGACCACATAAACCTTCTTATAGTTAGGCCGATAAATACATATCCAACCAAAATGTTGACCAACATTAATCGGGCAGCAACCTACTCCAATAGCAGTTCCAAATTCCAACTGCACAAACATAATTGTAAAGCACATATTCAAAAGAAGATGATTTATTGTTTCATGTTGTTGACAGAAGCAATATACTAAGTCTGCATTCCATCTATTTTTCAAAAGATTATACTTAAACACCCTCCCCACCCTGGTTCAAAAATAAGCCATATAAAGACTTCTATTTTAAAAGTGATTTTTGCCTTCTCAACTTTGCAATGGACAATTGTTAAAGTAATCCTACTCAAACAATTACAAAGGGTTCTAACAGTATACCTAAAGATTTTTCCCATTTCCAATGCCATCATCAACAATGGTCCAACTCTGATAATTTAATTTAGAGTAAATTTTACAAATCTACAAATTTGGCACCAAATTTATTATGAGACTATAGATTTAAGATAAATTATCACAAAGCTACATATTTAGTAATAAAATTATCACAAAACTACAAGTTTAGCATCAATTTAATCACAAAACTACAACACTTATAGCTCCAACACAATGATAGCATTAGGGATTGTTTCGTGATAATTTCAATATTAAATCTACAATTTTATGATAAATCATTAAATCGGTAGTTTTGGTTTTGCAATTCATCTTAAATGATAGTTTGATAAGATATATTATATATTTATCTCTGTGAAATTTACTTTTTATAATTTAAAAAATATAAGGATAGCAATACTTCCATATAGAAACAGAGATAATACAACGTTATATTGCAGGAAATTTTTATTGATACAACAAAATAATTGACTGTTCAAGCATAAGGTGGTAAAGAAGACAAAAACCTTGCCACGATTAGCACGCTAGTAACTCAACTACAAACGATACACACAGCAGCATCAGTTCACTGGACGGAGCTTCTCCAAGGACCAAGGATCATTCTAAGCTAAGGCGCTCATTCCGATGGCGTGTGGTAATGCTTCTACGGTTCTTCATGATAGATACCAAGACACAATCAGGCAGTCTTGGGCTTAGGCTTAAGACGCTTCAACTGTGAGTACAGGAAAACACCGGCAAGAGCGACCCCGGTTCCTGCAGCGGGCAAATATATGGATGTGTAAAGAAGGGGCGATGCAGATATGCAGTTGATTTGACACAGAAGTGAACATAAACGATTCTTACCCAGAGAGTTGATAGGTGAAACAGGGGTGCGGAAGAACAGAACGGATGTCACAATGACCACCACTCGCTTGACACAGTTACCCACTGAGTGAGTAACAGGGGACACTCTTGCCAGGATCATGTATGACACCTTCAAGAAATTATGTGATATCAGTAAGACATGGGAACACATGTATGATGATACATCAATGTAACAACTGTAATGTAATCAGCACTTAGAATCTATCTGAAATGAACAAGCGCATCCAAAGATTCCAAAAGACCAAGTCATTTTTAGAAAATCGATTAGATGGCTGACCTGTTGGTATGCATGGAAACAGAACGCAGCGAGCAGTGACCTTGTGTATATCTGTTTTAAGTTCAGACCCTACATAAGAAAGAAAATAGTCAGAAATCGCACCAAGCAGAATATAAAAGGAGCAATTTGTCTATATAATTAAATATCAAGGTGCTCACAGCAGACTGCAGAACTGTCGGAGTGACTTTGACACCCTCTGTTAGCAAGGTTACTGGGGCCAAGAGGAAGAATGACATCACTGTAATGATTGAGAAGAGGTTAATGTTGTCCAGAGATTCCTGATCAGAAATTGGGAAATAAGATTATTAGAATTAAGTTATATAAGAGCCATGGTGACAAACAATAGAGGGTCAAGGGAAAAGCCACAGATAGGCAAGTGTGGACATAAATAAAGCTCTGTTAAAATACAAATTTTATCTTGAAACAGAACATTATGAAGTGACACATCCTAAAATAACTGATGAATATTACTAAAGGAGACTACTCAAGAGAAACACACACTTATACTAGTTCTGTAATTCAGTTGCCAATATCTATAATGACCGCACTCTAATTATTCAGTTACCTCCTTCTTCACCATAAGCTTCTTGCTCAACACATTCCTTGACTGGAAGGTGACATTTGAAGCCATTGCACTCCAAAATCCAGCCCTGATATCATATAAATTACACATGAATCAAACATATAGCCCTAGCACTTTGTTAGCTCTGCTATCAGCAGGCTTATGTTAGATTTGCAATTTCCACAGCAAAGACCAAAATGGCTAGCTATATCCCTTACCAGTTAAATGAAGCTTCAGTAAGAGATGCCAATGCCACACCACCAACAATTGGAACAAGAGACAATACAACAAAAGGAGTAGGCATCTGCAAAGTGATTATGTATGAGAACCAAACCAAGAAACAGATGGTTTTCTAAGATTATATGCAATTGCATAGTTATCACTGGGCACCAGTGCAGAACATTAAAAAATTACCTCTCCAAGGAAAAGTGCTGAAAGCAGAACTGAAAAGAAAGGCTCCATAGCCTTGATAGTATGTGTAAATGACACTGCAACCTTTCCAAGGCTCATGTTCGTGAAAAGATTGCCCATGGTGTGGACCATAGCGAGAGGGAGGATAGCAGCAAGCTGAAAAATAAGGACAGTTACAATAGTTGGTTTTGTACTGCAATACATGTGTATTGAATGTTGTCATGATGTATTTTATATCGAAATATATTTACCTGTGCACCGGAGATCTTTGGTCTTTTAAGGATACCAGTAATCCACATGAACAAAGCAATGACAGTGCCGACAGCAAACTGAACATTTGTGATGTTTATGGGGTACGGGAAAACCTTCAAAACCTGTCACACATAGGAACAATGAAAGAAAAGTTGTTCTATCTACATGAAACTAATTAGGGGATTAAGAAATTTCAGCAGATTAACCATAAATGACATCATATATAATGAAATAAAAACGAAATTCCATCCCTAGCACAACTTGTTTTGGTAGAACATTGGCTATACTCACTACTATAAGACATGCAATTAGGGTGATACGAGTCTGGACAACTTTGTAAAAAGGTTTCTTCTTTTTGTTATATACTCTATATTACTACTAGAAGACATGGGAAATTGTCTTCTGCACTCACTAGAAGACATGATTTAGCAATATTGCCCGTTCGACATCTTACCACATGCAAACATAAACTATCCACAAATATACCTGGTACCTTTTAGAAAGTTGTGATAAAAGTATGATAGAAAAAAGGTGTAACGTGGGGGAACATCCCTGAAAGCCCAACGAAATAAACTAAACCGCTCTTTTTTCCCACATTATACATTGTACCAACTCAAGATCTGGACGAGTTTGAGCAAATTCTTGCACCTATTCAAGCAAGTCGGTTAATACCAGTTGGGCAGAATATTGAGGCAAAAAAGGGTTACAATTCCAAGAGACTCTGTAGATTCTACGAGACAAATAAAATGAATTTCAAAATCGCTCCCTCCTTGCCCAACGAGTAGATCTTTGCAGAATCTAAAAGGCGAATGCCCGATCCAAGATCAGATTTGCCATCAGCGAACCATTCATCACTACCAGAGTCACATGCAAACCCCAAATCAAACATCCTAGTCTCTCCCCAACCTCCGCCCCAAATTGCGACGGCAATGGATCAGAGTTAAACCCGCCTCACCTGCTTGTTGTAGATGTTGAAGTAGATGTTGAAGAGGTACCACAGCCCGAAGAGCGCGCCGAGCTGCAGTGTCTTCGCGAGCCCTCCTCCCTCCTCCGCTCCGGCCTCACCAGCCGCCGCCGTCGCTGCCACGGCCACGTCGCGGGCGCCCCGCCGCTGCTCCTCCTCCTGCTCCGGCGAGGCCGGCACGAGCCCGATGCGCCGGGCGGAGATGCCCGCGCGGGGGGCCACGGCGGAAAGGCGGAGCCCCCGCGGCGGGAGCAGCGGCTGGCCAACGCCGACGCCGAAGCCCCGGGGGCTAGGGTTGCGGAGCTGGCGCGGGGCGGCGGCGGCGGCGCCGCATGGCCGGAGGAGCCCGATGGCCGCCGCACTCTGCATTGCGGCCGGCCTCGAAGGTTCTAGAAGCTTCGGGAGCCTGGGCCTCGCGTGGGGAGCGGATGCGTCGAGGCGGCGGCGGCGGAGTGCTCGAGGATGGCGAGCGCGTGAGAGTGGGAGAGAGGTTTTAAGCAGCGACGCGGCCGAGCTGAGCTGGCACTGGCCGAGTCCGCATTCTCAATGACACGTGGGCCCACGGGGTCGGTGGGACCGGCATGGCAGTGAGTGGGCGGGTGTGACGTGGTCTTGCCAGCTGCTGGGTGGGACGGGAGCACGGTGATCCAGCGAGGATCAGTTGTAGGTAGTGGCTGTGGGGCCCACATGTCGGTGACAGAGTGGTTGCCAGATGGGGGTGGAGCAAGCTCAGCGACGTGTACGAGGGGGAGACTATGATGTGGGGCCCACGTTTGGCCTAGGGGCGGCGACTGCAATGACCAGTTACTAGCTCATCGTGGATGCAGAATCGGGCAGAATATTCTTGACGCCGATGCTAATACAGATCTTAACTGAAGGTTTGAGTAAAATTTTCATTTGGAAATACTGCTCGTATAAGACAAATTAATCCCTTTTTTTAATTTTATTGAGTTCATGTGCTGCACTGCTCTAAAGTTGTACTACGTGCTAATTTTGTATCTTCAATTTCTTATAGTGAAATCAGTTCACCTGAATTCAAACTCTTGATTTAATACGAGTGCTTGTATTTACGATTAATTATTCTTTTAATGATAAACGACATATCCGTCGACAGCGAGACATCCGTGGCCCGTGATGACTTCGTCAATTTCAAGATATACCGGTCCAGTTTTTTTTGAGATGTTCATATGGGTAGGATGTACGTGTGTGTTCATAGGGGCAAGTGTGCATGTGTTATGAACGTTTGCATTTGTCTTGTTTTTTTTTTTAAAAATGGTTTCTTACATGGATTGAAATTGGAAATGAATTTCAAACCACATGTTAATGGTGGCAATCTTCTCGAAACGCATGCATTCAGATTACAAGAGAGCTCCACTCTGAATTTGATTACCATCCACATGCAACTGCAAAAGCAGAGAAAGAACAGGTTAATTAATTGGATAAATTAACTGGTTATAATTACGTCGTACCACCCTGTGCAGTGCAGAATTAATTAATTAATTTCAGATATACATATGATGAATATCGATCTAGGAATGATCGATCAGGACATGACGAGCATCAAGAACGCGGACACGGCGGCGGCGACAACGGCGGCGGCGGCGGCGGAGGAGGAGGAGGCGGACTTCTCCTCGCCGGGCTTGATCTGGGGGGTGTCCTCGGGGCACTCGAGGCCATTGGCGCCCTCCTTGCAGGTGTTGGCGAAGAGTCCCGGCGGGTACTTGCCGTAGAGATTGATGTAGCTGAACATGGCGGCGGCGCAGGTGGTCTGGGCGTCGTTGATGTAGGTGGTGAAGGGGCACGCGAAGTCCTTGAGCGCCTGGCAGCACAGCGCCGGCGGGTACAGTGGCCCCTTGCACTGGCTCGTGATCACCGTGTAGTTCGCCTCCTCGAAGTTCACCGGGCAATCCTTCTTCGCCTGCAGCAAGCTCCGCCCCACGCCGCCGCCGCTCGCCGCCGACGCGCCCACCGCCTCATCTGCATACACACAGTGTTCGTCAGATCCAGATGTTGCGTTTCGAGGTAATTCAAGAAGTGTTGGCAACGATGAAGAGGACGGACTTGAGATGAAGCCGGCGGTGGAGGCGGCGAGGACGGCGGCGAGCACAGCGGCGAACAGCGCCACGCGAGCGTGCAGAGACATCGCCGCGCCCTGGCGAATAACTACTGGCCGCGCCGCCGCCTCTCCCGTTTTATCGAGATGAGTAAGAGGGAGAGAGACGACGACGGCGTGCGGGGGCAGCAGGAGATGGAAGGGAGGAGGAGAGGTCGTTAATCGCTCGGCGATGGCGGCGGCGGAGGTGGAGGTGGCTCGTGCGGGGAAAGGGGAGGAGGAGGCGGTGGCGGGAGAGATGGAGAGGAGAGCGGAGGCGGCGGGCGCGCGCGGGCCGACCCAAATTTGGAGGGAAGAGCGCTCAAAATAGCCAACGGTTTTGGACGGTCACGAGGACCACAGCTCACAGTAATCTAATGATAGAGTCATATGAGTTTCAGAGTTTGAAATTTGAGACATGTTGATCGAGTGTTTGAATTTTGAAATTTTGAACATGAGTGTCCTCTGTTTCTATTGCTCCATCTTGGCCGATTTATGAAAAACTGCAGTTTAGGTTTCCTATGAAATGTAGAGATGTTCTTTTTTGTTCTTCAAAAGAAGAATTGAAGTGGTTTTTGTGAGAACCATATAATATTTCCAATAGAATTCTTGTTCGCACTTATTATGTTGAATTTTTGTGGTGGTGTAGTAAATTTTGAGCAAATTTGCAGTGGCGGTTTGATTAATTCAACGGGTTGTTCGTTTCTTGACTCTTGTTTCATTGGAAGCAAGATTTCAGCGTGCATGATTGCAAGATTCATGGTGAATGCCAGATTGCCAGCAAAAATGGCACCAAAATCCATACGATATTGGTTGAATTATCTCATAAACATCAACACCTGGGATGCTTCTGATCTAAATCCTAACAAAACTAATCAGAAATTATTACAAATATCTGATCAGTCCGTCAGATTTTCAGACGGCGAAGAACTCCAAGGCGTTGCGGAGGAGTTGGCCGGCGTAAGGGTTGGGGTGGTCGGGGTACGTGCACCCGGTGCTGAACAGCAGCCAGTGTCGCCGGCAACGCTTCACCGGCAGGTCGCCGACCACGCGCCGCTCGCCGTCGGGCGTCACGACGGACACCGCGTCGTCCTCGAACACGAGGCGGCACATCCTCCCGCCGCTCGCCGCCGGGTCCTGGCACGTCGCCGCCTCCGGCCACTGCGTGTCGAACAGCTGCAGGTTGGCGAGGTAGTTCCCCTCGTAGCCCCAGCTGCAGAGCACCCAGGAGATCCGCCCGGGCCCTGGCTCGATGAGGATCTCGGCGACGCGCGCGCCGCCGCGGGGCACGCGGCCGCGCGGCACCACGCTGAGCTCCGGGTATACATCGAAGCCGGGGCCCAGCGCGCGGCAGACAAGCTCCATGCCGGCCGCGGCGGGGAGGCGGTTCTCCACCGACGCGTAGTAGGACACGGCGCTGCGGCGGCCCGGTACCATGGCCGTTGCCAACGACGATGCCAATGCGAGGAGGAGGACGCCGATCGCCGGCACGGTTGTCACCGCGGCGAGGCGGCGGCGCGCCATGGTCGACGATCGGTCGCCCTCGCTCGAGCGTGTTCTGGTGGCTTGGCGCGTTGCATGGGCCATGCCTCCGCGCCATTTTAAGAAGCAGCTAGCTCGCACGTGCTGTGCGTGCGTTGCAACGGAAGAAACCGTATGTGTCTCTGTTTAGGCATCAATCGAAAACATGTGAGCTTTTTGCTATTTGGTATTGAACTGTTTCTGGCATCTAACTCTGACTGAAGATTATCTGAAATTCTTGCATTCCATACGGGGGCTAGTACAGTGTCTTCCCAATATTAGAAACCGAGGAGCACGATCTCCATTTTGAAAATTTTGAATCAACCTTGGGAAAAAAATATTGGACTTTGATATGAATTCACTAATTAAAAAACCCTCATAGGAAACGGCTCATAGGTGTCGGTTCATTTAAAACCGGCACCTATAGAGCATTTTTTACCTCCCTGCGATGGAAAAATATAGAACCGGCACCTTTAAACACTATAAGTGCCGGTTCTAGCGGAAAAACCGGTACTTATACTATAGGTGATGGTTTTTAAAACGAATCGACACCTATAATATATTATAGGTACCGGTTAATTAAAAAACTGACACCTATAATATATTATAGGTACCGGTTTTTTTAAAACCGACACCTATAACTTTGAGCCGAGTCGGTGAGCCGAGCCCATTAGCACCACACCCACGTCGCGCGTCCTTATCATTATCTACTCGTCTCTCTGCCTTCTACCTTCTCTCTCGTCTCTTTCTCTCTCTCGCTCTCTCACGGCGGCTGCCCGACGGAGGCGGTGGGCTCCCGCGGCCGACGGCTACCTGGCGGAGGCAGCGGCCGCGCCCTCCCCTCTACTAGATCTGGTGGAAGGGGAGGCGACGGGCTCTGCGGCCGGTGGTGGGCACCCCACGGGCGGCGGTGGCATGAGTTCGGCGGGCTCCATGGGTGGCGGCGGGCTCCCCTCCGCCAGATCCAACGAGAGGAGAGCCAGCGGGAAGGGCGGTAGTGGGGAGGCGGTGGGCTCCCATGGCCGGCGGCTGCCTAGCGAAGGCGGTAGCGGCGGCGGCGGCCGCACCCTCCCCTCCGACGGATCCGGCATGAGGGGAGGCGAAGGGCTCCGAGGCCGGTGGTGGGCACCCCACGGGTGGCGGCGGCATGAGTTCGGCAGGCTCCCCTCCGCCAGATCCGGCGAGAGGGGAGCCAGGGGGAGGGGGTAGTGGGGAGGCGGTGGGCTCCCGTGGCCGACGGCTGCCTGGCGGAGGCAGCTGCGGCGCACCTCGGCGGCGGCGGCGGCGGCTGCACCCTCCCCATGCGGTGACGGCAGCAGGGGTGGAGAAGAACACCGGTGGCGCGGGCGGGTGGCGGCCGACGGCATGAGTTCGGCTCGATTCGAGCCGGCTCACTTTTTTTTTGGGCTTGAGCAAAGCTAAAGGTGTCGGTTCTATTTTCTACATAGGTGCCGGTTGCTTGTATTGGTGCCGACCAATAGGTGCCAGTTGAAAAACCGACACCTATAACCGGTTCGCAACCGATATATGATGGTTTCTGTACTAGTAATTTGACAGTTTTCATTAGAAGTGTTGGGCCTGTTTTAGAGCATAGTTCTTAGGCTTGGTTCAAACCTATTGGTTCGTAACTCATTTTTTGCATGGAGAACGAGGTAGCCCATTAACGTATGATTAATTAAGTATTAGCTAAAAAATTTAAAAATAGATTAATATGATTTTTAAAAGATTTTTCTATCAATTTTTTTAATAAAAACTATACCGTTTAGCAGTTCGAAAAGCGTGCGCATAAAAAACAAGAGAGTAGAAGATGAGAAAGGAGAATGTCAAATACACCCTTAGATAAATATAGAATCACTTAAACTTTCTTTGTTAAAAAAAGTTCCGATCCTACCTAATGTAATAACCACACATTTCAAACTTCAAATTAAATAAGAAAAAATAAAATAAAATTACTCATAGAAAAGAAAGATTTTGGCACAATTTTGGATAGAGCTAGGTGTTGTTGTTTCGTAAGTTGGGGAAAATTGTTTCATTCCTGGATTAAATGTTTCAGCTCAGTTCATTAATGGTTTTAAAGGATGCAACATTTAATAAATACTAAGTGAAACCCCGCGCGTTCTTGCGAGAGTTTAATATGATAATAATAAGTAAAAATAATGTGTAAGATATGTTGACGACATAAGCTTACATAAGTTGATGTGGTTTATAATAATTTAAATAGTATATAAAATGATGATTCAAATGTAAAAGTAAGATGATGTCGCTTTATGAGGAAAGAAAATAAGAAAGATAATTTGGACCATAGATTAATTATCTAAGGGCTAAAAACAATTGAAATGATATAGCTTAATGAGGTAAGAAAAGGAGAAAGATAAATTTGACCATAGATTAATCATCTAAGGGTTAAAAAAATTGATATGATTTAACTTAATGAGAGAAAAGAGAAATAACACTAACTAAGTGTGGATGAACTATATAGATATATAAGATATTATAAAAAATGATGAAAAGATATATTAAAATATATTGTGAATTATGTGGGATAATGATTTGACATGCTTGCGTTTTAAAGCTCTAATATTTAATAAATTATAGAGTTATAGATAATATAGCATGTTTTGCATGATGTTTAAGATGTAATAATTGTTAGTGGATGATGATGTGACATCTTTGCATATTGAGCTTTAGGATTTAGTGAATTATAACTTTATAGTAAGATAGGATTGGTTGCGACACCAACAAACCATTGTATGAAATGTTGAGTACCAAACACAATCATCGAAAAACATTACAAAATCAAAACTTAAAATGTGCAATAGATGTATGAAACATGAAATTTTATTTGTTAAAACATATATATTTGTCAATCGGAATATAATCACCCGAGATCTTATTGTAAATAATTAATTATAATGAACTCGTTAGTGGATCATATATCAGATAAATAATTCAGAAGAGAAAATCATTTAAAAAATATATTTGGAGAGGTGCATCCATGTATAGTCCTACTTGGAGGCGGTGTTGAGGTGCCCTCCTTCCTTCTCCGACGAGTTTCCCTGGGGGAAAACCTCGCCTAAGAGTCCTTGGGCGGGTGACGGTGATGCTCCTGTGTCGCAACCTCCTTGGAGGCGTCGTCTGCTGGCCCTCAACTGTAACAGTGCTTGGTCGTCATGATGGTGGTTAGTTTGTGTGGGGAAGAGTGCATCTTTCTTCTCTCTCACCCTCTTTCTCTGCAGCTCTAAATTGTGATGACGTTCCGGAGTCCTCGCTTTTGGTGATTAGCTAGCTAGCAAGGTCGGTGTTGGTTGGGCGGTTGTGGCGCTCCTGGCTCTATGTTGACGGTGGGTCTATAAGGGACAAGCAGATCTTTCTTCTCTCTCTCCCTCTCCCTCTGCAATCTAATATCGGGATGTCATCTAGGAGCGCTTGTGCCCTTCAGTCATTTGGCTCTATCAGCTTTGAGCGGGTGTCGCTATGTCATAGGCCTAACGGCGACCGGTCTTGCATAGCAACGATTGGCTCGGTACAAGGCTTTCTCCCCAGTGGTGTGTGGTGGTGCCGTTGGCGTTTGGTTGGCTTGTGGTGAGCTGGGTGAGTTTTTCTTTTCTTTTTTTCATTTTCTTATGCTTTTCCCTGATTATAGTCTCCCCAAGGCTTTAATCTTAATTTTCTCCTGCTATATGGTAACATCGCACAGTCTTGGTGCAGTTCATTAAAAAAAATGAGGCTGCAGGCTCCGTTAAATTTGTTCTGAAAAAAGGTTCCTTTTCCAGGAAAAGAGTCCATTTTACTCTGCCAACTATTTCTGGATCACTTAACCTGCTAAATTAATTTTGACTCATTTTAACCTATTAACTATTGAAAATGGTTCACTTTAATACTTAGACAGCGTTCGTTTGCTCTACAAAGAGAGAAGATTTCTCTCGTTTTTTACGCGCACACTTCCTGAACTATTAAACGGTGTGTTTTTTTGCAAAAAATTTATATACAAAAGTTGCTTACAAAAATTATATTAATCCATTTTTAATGTTTAAAATAATTAATATTTAATTAATCATATACTAATGACTCATCTCGTTTTACGTATCTTTTCAATCTCCTCCTTTCTCCTCCTCTCAAACAAACCCTTAGTAACATTTCATTTCTCTCTATACAAGTTGTATTTGAAGCTAAAACCTTTTATGAAAGTTAAAATTTTTTTTTTGATTTTTTTCGTAACCGTTTGCTTGAACTTTAAAATTAAACCTCGATGTTTAGATTAGTCTCGGTGCTTCTGACCATGTAAGCTGTGATAAAAAAAAGTTGAGATGTAAGTTATAATGCATGTAGCATACTAGTGTAAAATACAACTTATATAAAGAAGAAAAAAAGAAATACTGTTAGGGAGTAATTTGAATTGTTTTCAGTAACTCAAGTATAAAAATGAGCTGAAAAATAGTTTAGAGGGTCAAGTGCTCTAAAGAAATAGTCTGGGAAGTAAACATACTCTTTTTTTCTTTTTTAATTGTTTTCTTACACTAAAAGTTATTTTAGTTGCTCAACCAATCATACCTTGGACATGGTGTTTCCTATTTGAAAAAATTGAGGTCCTATAGGTCCTCTTAAGGAGGCTTCTAGCAGCTACATTTTTCTTTCATATTAGTTTTCTTCCATAATCTGCAGGTCCCAAAACAGTGCAGATCCTCACCTAGGTCCTCTTATCCTAACAATGTTAGTTATAGAATTTTAAAAAATAAACTATAAGCAAGCTGGGAAACCAAATTTTTATATTATCAAAAGCTGGCTATCAACCATTTCTTTCTCTGAATCTTAAGACATCTCCTTAACAATGCTAGAATTATCTAGATCCTATTTGGATGGTTGGCGCGTGTGCAATTGGCATCTGATGATCGCATTGCAGCTCTCCTCAATTGTTGGCAACAAAAACGTTTCTCTCGCAACTTGTCGGCTAGTGGCATCCTTCCTGCGAGGTGCGAACGCTGCCGTGCCACGCAAGCCTTCTTCCTCCGCCACATATGCAGTCACCGTCATAGATTGTAGCGCTACTACATAAAAGAGTTTCTGAGGACAGGTACGAGTTGAAAATCGGTCATAAGTGTTGAATTTTTTAACCGGTATCCAATAGACGGTATATTTAAGGACAACTCAAAGGAACCGGCACCTTTGAGATCTTAGGAATGCAAAAAGAAGCTGGCTCAATGCATCGGCTATCGAGCAGCTCTTTATCATCACTGAGATCAATATCATCCCCATCATCCAAACACAATCAAATCATCACTAAAATCAACATCATTCAATCAACCAAACACAATAACAAAAATGAACAAAATCGCAAACACAAACACATGCCACCGTCGTCGTCGCGGCGGCGGATCCAGCCTCGAGCTCACGGCGGCCAGTGGTGGAGAGGAGGCCATGTGCGGCCATGACAGAGAGGCTGCTGCGCCCTGCCATGGCGGAGAGGAGGAAAGCCACCGATGAGGCCGGGGGAGAGGGAGAGGAGGCAAGGGGCGCAAAGGAGGAGAGTCGCCGCCGTGGGGAGCCCGCCGCCTCCCCTCCCGCCGGATCTGGCAGAGGGGAGGGCACCATCGTCCGTGGGGAGCCCGCCGCCTCCCCTCTTGCCGGATCTGGCGGAGGAGAGGGCGTCGCCGCCGTCACGAGAGAGAGGTCACGAGAGAGAGATTGAGAGAGGGACGCGCGAGAGAGAGACCGCTCCTCCCCTTATCCTATCCTCACCTTATCTGCTATCCGCTTACGACTCGATTTTTACGAGTGCCGATATTTTTTAAATATGCACCTATAATATATTATAGGTATCAGTTTTCTAATTAATTGGCACCTATGATAAATTAAAAGTGTTTTTTATAAAAAAAAGCACCTTAGTATTTGTGTCGGTTTTTCTATAGAACCGACACCTATAGTCATTTAAAGGTGTCGATTTTTTGTATTTTCAACGTGTGAAAATGGAAAAAACGCTATAGGTGCCGGTTTTAGCTATTTTGGCACCTATAGTGCCGACTTCTATGTGCCTTTCTATAGTAGTGTAGACTTTCACTACATCGGCACTACCTACCAACTCCCAACACATACACCCCACCCACCTCGATCCTTTCTTTGGCTGTAACCTACTGATAAACCCTGAGCTCCATTTGATACGCTCAGGGATCTGGTTGTCCCGATCTTTCGGTGAATGGATGCTAACTATGATTTGGAAGAAACATTGACGATCTGACTACAACCGTACAAGACGTTGTTATGTTGTGCCTTAGCGATCGATACACCTCTCCATGGGTTGTTGATCTTGTCGATGCAGATCAACCTTATTCCTGTAAGCAAATCGAAGAAACAAGCAAAAACAAGATAAAAACAATCTGATATTGCAAATAGGAACAAAAATGGAATCGCCTCGCTGCCAGGGTTTGATTTTTCTAGTTTTTAGAAGTTTTTGTTGGTTAGTTTTGGAGTTGCATCTAGGATTTGCCTCGTGTCTTTGTATCGCTGTTGCTCGTGAAGATGGATTGGATTGGTTGAAAATCAGTTTCCCTTTTTATCTCTTGCACCAAATCTGGCTCCTATCCACCCTATCACCTCCCCATGTACGGTTGTTTCCTCCTCCACCATACCGTGAGTTGCTTGACACCGTTGGGTAAAAATTTATTTCGGTGCCGGATTTAAGATTTGTTTGAAAAATGGAACTTATGGAACGAGAGCATTTCATTTTTATGTAGATCAAGTTTTATGGTTTGGACTTTTACATTCGAGTCCCTGTAATTTTTATATTTATATTTGAGTCCCTGTAATCTTACATCGAGGTCCTTTGGTTGGTTTTTGCTGAAAAAATAAAAAAAGAGAGAAAAAAGACAAGAAGGTGCTTAAACAAAAAGAAAAGAAAAGAAAGAAAAACAGAAAAAAGAAAAAAAAAGAAAGAAAAAAGAGAAAATCAGTTGTTATCTTTGAGATTGTTTTCATATATCAGAGTTGTGATTGTTTTGTTTCTAGTGCTATATTGTGGTATCGTTTGTATCCAGGCTCGCGTCTCTAGTACGTTCTAGCCTAGGACCAGCACGGTACTTGACTTTGAACAATTATTCACTTTGCATTTCTGATTTGAGCATTTGCTATTCATTTGCTACATATTTAAGCCTACCCAGAGCTTCACAGATTTGATTGTAGTCGTACAGTAAGTGTTTCCCAAGGCATCGATACATCCAACCACCATTGGGATGCTTGGTTGAGTCGGTGTATGTCACCATTCCTCTTGTATTAGTAAGAACTTGTAAGAGTTTGGTTAAAAGCTTGAGTATGTGTAAAATTTGAACCTAAAATACCTAGTAGTTGATAGGAGCGTGCATATTTTTGTGTATGTTTCTTATTTTCTACTAACAAGGACAGGGATACATAAGACAATTGGGGATAACTGTTCTCAACATCAACATCTTCGTCGAGACATGAGGAGTGATCAACATGATACATATAAGGTAAGTCATGTTGTTCTAACAAAGATCAAATCAACACTATCTTATTTTGAAGAAAATTATGATCCTCATGCTTACATTAAATGGGAGCTAGCGGTTAATAAAGAATTTAAAAGGCATGGTTTGTCTGATAAACATATGGTTATGTGTGCCTCTAGTGTTCTAACCAAAAATGCTACTTATGAATGGAAACATCTTTGTAAGCATAGCAAAATACCTCAATCTTGGAAAGACCTGAAATGATATTTCAGACATATTTATATTCCCATGTATTATGTTGATATTCTGCTCAACAAACTGCAATATTTAAAACAAGATAACAGAACTGTTACTACATACTATCATAATAATAGAACTGTAAGGGTTACGGATAATGCATACTTCCTATCCTTGGGGTCATAAAGTATACGAATACGACATACCCTTAGTATATGGGAAGATTACCTTAACATTATGGAATTTGGCTAACAAACAAGAGGATTGTATCTCGAATAGAGGGTGTTAGAGTCCTATTCGGGGAAGATACAGTCTTTGTGGTCTCGTAGGCTAAAAGTACTCTCCGAGTTCTACTTGGAGGCCAAGACAGTTTGCGGTATAAATATAAAGCCGCCCAGGGGGTACGGGATGAGGGAATCATAGTGCAAGCCATTACCATAGCAGAGGCAATCCGGAGGATTTGAAGACAACTCGTCGCCTGGATCTCGTCGAATCGTTCTCGGTAGAGATCTCGTCGGTACTTTACGTTTTTGTTGTTCTCTATTGTAATCTCTGTGGTTTCATCATAATCCCATATAAACTGGAGGGGGGCTATTACCTCTTGAGGTCTCTAAGAGCTTTTCATCAAGTACTTATGGGTCCAAAACGGAGCTCGTATGCATATTTGGCGTCTGTTTGAAGTCAATGCTGCTACAGGTGGCCAAATTGGTTTCCAAATTTTCTGTGGCTTGATCTTGATTTATCCCAGTTGAGCTATGATGTGAACAACGGTTATATCAATAGTAGCCATGGTCACATCATTTACCCTCCAACTCCGCATGGCTGCCAATCATTCGACAACCGGCGTGATGGTCGCCGCCACTGCCGCCGGCTTACCTGATTGGATGCTGCTCCTCCTTGAGATAGGCATGTTCTCGTCCTTGTGAGAAGCGTGATTAGTGTTAACGTTAAATTTTGGCATATTCCGTTAAAGGTGGAGTGAAATTGGCGACGTGATTTTAGTAACTGGTAATGGAAAAAATTACATCGGCCGGAGATATATCGACAATCATGTATCGGATACAAGAGCTTTGGGAGTTGCCGATAGAAGACGGGAGTTCGAGTTCTTGTCGGATTCGGTTGAAGACATTAAAGGTATTACTAAAAAGGGATCGGCTTCGAGAAGGTAACGACATGTATTTATTAATTAAGCATAATTATTTTCCTTTTATATAATTTTATGAAAGATTGGAGTCCGGTTTGGGCTTGTAATTTTTATTTTATCTTTAGAAAAGTTTGTGTCGTGTCCGATATGGACTAGTTTTTGTTGATAGGTATAAATACGTACATCAAGGGTCTTGTAAATAAACTATAGTTCAATACACACTTTCGGTGCATCGCCACTCTCTCACGAGGTTTATTTTCGACGAGTTGTTGTCTTCGAGTTGGGCTGCATCGGTTAGGTTCGATCTCTATCAAGAAATAAGTTTCATCTATAGTTGCTTGTATCGACAGGGCAAGGGTTTCCATCGGTTAAGTTCGACACTCTAAACCGGTCAATACAAGCGCTAATTTATCATATACATTACTTAATCTAAATTGATTGGTATTGTTTACTTATATCGGCCAATTTCGTCTGGGTTTGCCGATATCGGCTAAACGATTTTTTTTATTCTTACTATTTTGATTATAACTTAGTGCTGCATCAGTTAGGTTTGACCTACTAAGTTATTGTCAAAATTGTAAGAACTAACTTGCTCTTTGCTTTTCAATAAGGATAGTATCGGGGTTTCAGCCGATCTTACCAGGTATAAGTGTTTCGTTCTAAGATTTTATGTTGTCTTTAATTTAACAAATTATATCTTTCATCTTATATAAGTTTATCAACCCTTCAAATCTATTAAGCTTGTCATCAGTATCGCACTGTCTCGGTTAGGTATGATCTGTTGAGACTGTAGCTTGATATTCTTATATAAGGCTGTATCGGAGCTATAGCCGATACGTTATCTTTCGCTTCTCAAGTCACTTCATCGTTTATGATATAAGTTCATATAATTATTAATTCATCTGATATTTGTTATTAGCAAATAATACTGTCTCGGTTACGTCCAATTTATCATAGTTGCTAATACTTAAGAAAAAGATTGAATTAACAATTGCATGTTACCTATCTCTATGGCCGATCGGGGTTGCTTTGGGTTTAATATGAATTTATCTGTACATCGGCTAGTATCTAGATCATATAATTTTATAACAATTAACCATAATATTATCAATCTTATGCTACATTGATTGGGTCCAACCTATAGGATTGATTTTGTTAAACAAAAGTTGTTTATGATTATGTTCAATTTAGATCTAGTCTATGAACATCTTTTATAACTCATAGCCGATTCATTCGTGCATCGGTTGATACGATACGACATCGACCTATCGGCTGATCGGCTATCATTTTCTAACATTTGCCTTTGTCTTTCTTGTTGGTTGCAGGATCAAACCAATTGACATGCCCTGAACCCAAAGCTTTTGGACCTACACTGAGTAAAGCAAATCTTCCAATATTATCATGCCGAAGCGTGAAGGAGAAGGAAGCAAGAGCACTGAAGAGAATATTCAGATAGAAACTAAAGGAGAACCACCTTTGATAAGTTTGCAAGACAGTATTGATTCTGTTCATCATGCCTTAATGAATTAATCTGGGGTATTAGTCAATACATTGACAAATATGATCAAAAAAAGTGGTGGATGGGACTATAGCTGAAGAAAAAGCTAAGGGACCAATTTATTTTCCCAATAATGTGTTTCCACCATATCGAACAGTTAAAAATGAAATTCCAGAGACGAAGTATGCAGTAGGTCCTAGTTCTTCAATGGTGGTTTCTGATCAAGTTCAAGATCAACATCAGCCGATGTACAGAGGTCAACATTTTCAGCAATCGGTTGAAGGAAAACGACCGGTTGAAAATATGATGATGTAGCAACGATGCAAGATCAGCCAATTGGGGGCAACCAATTGGGCCTCAGTTTACACATGAAGTTCCTCAAAATTATCAGCTTCAGCAAAGTCCCCGTCATCAATATTCAGGCCAATATTTTCAGTCTCAAAATCAACGGTTGCCATCACCTCAGCAATATCGACATGGAAAAGCCAATCAATACCAAACATCAGATAGATCAATTTGTACAAAGGCCTCCATTACAACAGTTTGGGAACAATGGTAATCGAGAGTGGGCTGATATGATTGCTGAAGTCATGAGTGAACAATTTGGTTTGAAACCTAGGGATGATGGGATTATGTATCGACATCCATATCCAGAAAGCTTTGATAGAGTACCTCTATCAAACCGATACGGGATTCTAGATTTTTCAAAATTTTCAAGACAAGATAATATTTTGACAGTTGAACATATCAGCCGATTTCTAGCATAACGTGGGGAGGCATCGGCTGACGAGGCTGTAAGAGTTAGATTTTTTTATTATCATTATCTGGATCGGTGTTTACATGGTTTTCTTCTTTACTACCTAATTCTGTCTGAGGATGGGCCGATTTGGAGAAACGGTTTCACAAGTATTTCTTTGCTGGAGTTCAGGAGATGAAATTATCTGATTTAACATCGATTAAGCAAAGATCTGATGAATCCGTTCCAAATTTTATTCAAAGATTTAGAGATATAAGAAGTAGATGCTATAGTTTGGTTTTGACTGATTCTCAATTAGCCAATTTGGCATTCCAGAGATTGTTAGGACCAATAAAAGATAAATTTTCTTTGCAAGACTTTGCAAGCTTGGCTCAATTTGTGCAGAAGATTTTGGCTCATGAATAATGATTCCAGGAGTCCAAGAAGGAGAGGTTTATCAGAAAAGCTAATAATGTCAATAATGTTTATTATGATTTTGATTCAGACTAGGAAGAAGATCCAAAAATTGGCTTGGCAGAGTGGGCTCGAAATAAAAAGTCAATTGTTTGCCAATGGGTCAAAGACAATGAAAAAGAAGAAAGGTATAATTTTGATATCATCAAACCTGATAGAATCTTTGATCTTTTATTACAGGAAAAGCAGCTTGTGTTGCCACAAAATCATGTGATTCCATCGGCTAAGGAGTTGAAGAAAAAAAAATATTGCAAATAGCACAATACAGAGTCGCATCATACAAATGATGGTAAGATTTTCAGACAACAGATACAATCAGCTATGGAGCAAGGAAGAATTAAATTTGATGATACCAAGAGGCCGATGAAGTTTGATGGACATCCTTTTCCAGTAAACATGGTTTATCCAAGGAGATCTACAGACGAGGCTAATATGAAAAATTATCGGGCTGGAATTAATTCAACTAGTTTGATCAACAAGTATCAGAAGTGGCATGAAAAAGAGATGAACAATTATCATGAAGAAAAAAGATCTTGTTTTGATCCACACTGGGATTGTGAGTTTTTCCGGTTATGTTGGAATAAGGGGATTTGGTTGCCTTCAATTGAAGATTGCCTAGGATGCAATAAAGATATGCCCAATTTTTATCATCAAAATTCTTATCGTCAAGATAATACAAGAGGTTTAAATCGGCCAATGCAAAGGAAACTTTTAGTACATCAACGTTTGGGGCCGATTCATGAAGATTATTTTGAAGATGACGATGAAGATCAAGGTGAACAAATACAGAATCCTCAATTGTGTCCAAGTGGAATTTTTACCAAAAATAAAAAAAGAAAGGTTTAGAGACTAAGGAACAGGGAGCAAATGGATGAAGTTGAAGAAGAAATTAAGCATCAGCTGAAGCATACAAGAAAGCAGTGGCAAGTAAAAAGCAAGGTTGTTAAAACTGATGATGTTGAAGCCGATCAAACAAGAATTCTAGCTTCTGCCAAAGGAAAAGTCGTCAAGATTGACGATGCTGAGACTTCATCTTTAGTGAACATGGTTTTTGTGTTGCCTGCAGAATATAGAACTGCTACATCCGATGAAGAGGTCTATGAGGAGTCGATGGCACAGTTAATTTTATCACCACAACAAGCTATTTTTGAGAAGCCTGAAGAGACAGAGTATCAGCATCTTAGGCCTTTGTATGTCAAGGTTTTTGTCAATGGTAAGCCGATGTCCAAGATGTTGGTCGATGGAGGGGCTGTAGTGAATTTAATGCCATATACTACATTCAGAAAGTTTGGAAAGACCCAAGAAGATTTGATCAAAACCAAAATGGTGCTTGAAGATTTTTGTGGGAATTCATCGGATGCCAAAAGTGTTCTAAACGTGGAATTGACGGTGGGCAGTAAAACTATTCCTACCACATTTTTTGCCATTGATGGAAAAGGTTCTTATAGCTTGTTGCTTGGGAGGGATTGGATACATGCTAATTGTTGCATCCCATCGACAATGAACCGAAGTTTGATACAATGGTAAGGAGACCAGGTAGAGATCGTGCAAGCCGACAGGTCAGTCAATGTTGCTAATGCCGATTTGTCTATTTGGGAGATGGATGGAATTGATTGCTTGTCTGGAAAAATTTGGGAAGGTAATTTCTTAAAAGTATCCGATTATGATGTACATCGAGTCGCCGATGGAGGACCTCAACTTTTACTCTAAGGACACTGTCGATGATTTTGAAGGCAAATTAGGACAAGGTTTTTTGTCGGCCGATGAATTAGACGAAGTAGATATTGGGATCAGTGACAGGCCAAGGCCGATATTTGTAAGTGCTAAATTGTTAGATGGGTTTAAAGAGGAGTCAATAGGATTATTAAAGGAATACAAAGATTGTTTTGCTTGGGAATATCGTGAGATTCCAGGACTTAGCCGATCAATAGTAGAACATCGGCTACCTATTAAACCGGGATATCGGCCATATCAACAGCCTCAAAGGCGATTTAAACCTGAAATGTATGATGCTATTAAGACAGAGATTATAAGACTTTATGATGCCAACTTTATTAGGTTTTGCCGATATGCTTAGTGGGTTTCTAATATAGTGCCAGTGAAGAAGAAAAATGAGAAGTTAAGGGTTTCTGTTGATTTCATAGATTTAAACAAAGCTACTCCCATGGATGAGTACCCAGTGTTGATTGCTGATTTATTAGTTGATGCAGCTTTTGGACATAAAATTATTAGCTTTATGGATGGCAATGCTGGATACATTCAGATTTTTATGGCTGAAGAAGATATTCATAAGACTGCTTTTAGATATCCTGGTGCAATCGGCTTGTATGAGTGGGTTGTTATGACTTTTGGATTAAAAAGTGCTGGTGCTACATATCAAAGGGCTATGAATTATATATTTCATGATCTTATCGGGTTGCTGGTTGAAATTTACATAGATGATGTGGTTGTGAAATCAAAAGATGTCGATGGACATTTAGCCGATTTATGGAAGGTGCTGGAAAGAACAAGAAAATATGGTTTGAAGATGAATCCAAATAAATATGCCTTTGGTGTATCGGGTGGATAGTTTTTGGGCTTTATCGTTCATGACATAGGAATTGAAATTAGTCAAAGGAGTATTAAAGCTATACATGATATAAAGCCTCTAGAAAATAAAATAAATTTGCAGTCTTTGCTCGACAAGATTAATTTTTTAAGGGGATTTATTTCAAATTTGTCAGGGAGTATAGAGCCATTCACTCCGTTGTTACGTTTGAAAGCCGATCAAGAGTTTCTATGGGGAGAAAGATAGCAAAAAACTTTAGATAATATCAAGGATTATTTTAGTTCTCCTCCAGTATTAATGCCACCACAAACAAGGGTTTCATTCAGATTGTATTTATCGGCCGATGAGAAGTCCATCGGGTCAGTTTTAGTTCAGGAGTTTGATGACAAAGAAATGGCTATATTTTATCTTAGTAAAAGTATTTTGGATGCAAAGACAAGGTATACCCCAGTGGAGAAGTTATGTTTATGTTTATATTTTTCATATACCAAGTTGAGGCATTATTTATTGTCCAATGAGTGCATAGTGGTTTGCAAAGCTGATGTTGTAAGATATATGCTATCGGCTCCAGTATTGACTGGAAGGATTGGGAAGTGGATTTTTACCTTGACTGAATTTGATTTGCGATATGAATCGACTAAGGCAGTTAGAGGATAAGCGATAGCCGATTTTATTGTTCAGCATCGGGATGATTCGATTAGTTATGTTGAGCCAATGCCTTGGACTTTATTCTTCGATGGATCTGTTTGCACACATGAATGTGGCATCTGCTTGGTAATTATTTTGCCACGGGAAGCAAGTTTTGAGTTTGCATTTATGATCTAGCCATATTACACAAATAATCAAGTTGAGTATGACACAGTTCTTAAAGGGCTTCAATTATTGAAGGAAGTAGAAGTTGATGCAGTAGAAACTGTTGGTGATTCATTGTTGGTGATGAAGCAATTATCGGGGTAATATGAATGCAAAGATGAAATCTTAAGGGTTTACAATGAGAAGTGCCAAGGATTGATGAAGGATTTTAAGATCATAACTTTGAAGCATATTCTTAAGGAACAAAATGTTGAAGCCAATGATTTAGCTCAAGGCACATTGGGATATAAACCGATGGTAAAGGATGTTGAGATAGAAATTGTCAGTGTTGATGCCGATGATTGGAGATATGACATTATTGAATACTTGAAAAATCCTTCTCAATCGGTGTCAAGAAGATTAATGTACAAAGCTCTCAAATATGTGTTGTTTGATGATGATTTATATTATCAGACGATTGATGGAGTTTTGCTTAAGTGCTTAAATTTGGAAGAGACTAAAGTAGTTATGTGGAACACATCAATCGACTCATAAGATGAGGTGATTATTTCGCAGAGTTGGATATTTTTGGCCGATAATATTGGAGGATTGCTTTAGATATTACAAGGGATGTCAAGATTGTTAGAAATTAGGAGCAGTTCAAAGAGTACCAGCATCGGCTAGGAATCCGATAATAAAGCCATGGCCGTATAGAGGCTGGGGAATCGATTTGATCGGCCAGATTAATCCACCGTCGAGTAAAGGGCATAAATATATATTGGTGGCTACAGATTATTTCATTAAGTAGGTTGAGGCAATTCCTTTGAAGAAAGTTGATTCTAGAGATGCGATTGAGTTTGTTAAGGAGCATATAGTCTATGAGTTTGTTCAGTTTGCCGATAGTATGGGTATCAAATTGTTGAATTCTTCTCCTTATTATGTGCAAGCCAATGAGCAAGCAGAAGCATCTAACAAAAGTTTGATCAAGTTAACCAAGAGAAAGATTGTAGAACAACCAAGGAAGTGGCATACTAAGCTAGCCGATTCGTTATGGGCTTATCAGATGACATGTCATGGAGCTACTCAAGTGCCATCATATCAATTAGTTTATGGGCATGAAGCTGTTTTGCCATGGGAAAATAACATTGGCTCAAGGAAAATTTCTTTGCAAAATCAGTTATCGACCAATGATTATTATAATTTAATGATCGATGAAAAAGAAGACTTGGTTCAAGTTCGATTGCGTGCATTGGAGAAAAATAAAAGGGATAAAGAGAAGGTTTCAAGGCATTATAATAAAAAGGTTGTACCAAAGTATTTTAAGGAAGGAGAACTAGTTTGGAAGTTGATTTTACCAATAGGGGCGAGAGATAATAAGTTTGGAAAATGATCACCTAATTGGAAAAGGCCCTATCGGATTCATCATTGTGTGACAAGAAATGCATATTTACTCGAAGGCCTTGATTGAGAAGTATTTGGAAAAGTGCTTAACGGAAAATATTTGAAGAAGTACTATCCTAGTGTATGGATTAATTCATAATTGGCTGTTGCCGATATATGGCATAGCCGATGAGAAACATCGCCTTAAGATGACCGATATTTAATATCGCCCTTAGAAAAATTTTGTTGAAGCAAGAAAAAGCAAAAATCAGCTCGAAGGTCAATGGATATATTACAACATAATAGAATTAAATTGTTTCTGAACAAAAGATGCAAGTATTTTAAGGATCCAAAATTACAGCAACCCAAGTATTTTTGGATTGCCGATATCACACACAGGCGAATTTGATCAACATCGTCGATGATCTTAGAATCTTCGCCATTGGATCCAAGTATCGGCTTGATGGCTTGTGTCGATCTGTGGCCTGACGGATGATAGCTTTGAGCTTGTGTCGCTGAGCATAATAGCTTGGGGGAGATTGGCGAGGGTTTTCTTTCCTAGCTCAAGTTCTTTGCGGGTTTCTTCAAGAGCGGCTAGCAAATCTGTTTCTTTCTTCTCCAGCTCATTGATTTCTTTCTTCGTGCTATCTGGGCCAGCTACCAGGTCATCGAGGTTGGCTTTCTCCGTTTTTGCCAACTACTTATCAGGTTCCAATGCAGCTTCTTTGGTTTTCAGGCCGATATGCGTTGTTTAGCCCTATGGACTTGGATCTGATGTGATTCCAGGTAAGCTGCAGGGGCTAAGTCATTGATAATATCATAAGGGAGCTGGTCTTGGATTTCTTCGATCCTACTCCTGGTTGGGCCACTATTTTCAACTAATGCATCATTCGATTCATTTAGCCGATCGGCAATGTCTAGGCGGATGACCTTGAGCACTTCTGAAGGTGGGGAGTTGGCTTTACTAATTATTTCTTCCTCCTCGTCATTAAGGAATTGGCGCACATCAAAGGAAAACATATCGGCCAACTTCTGCAGATAAGATTTTAAGGTTAAGACTGGAGGGATTTGATTTAAGAAAATTGATGAGTGTGAAGTTTACTGGAATTATGGGGGCAACGGTATCGGGTTGATCTCCATCGGCATGGTGGTTGCCGGCTATGGATCGTGAAGGAGTATGTTCACTGCAGACTTGCTGATGAGGGGAAGCCGATGGGATTGTAGGCTGCAAGGATTAGACAAGTTTTAATAATGCAATATTTTTGTGAAGAATAAAACAAGAAATTTACCGATGCTGGATGAGTTGGTTGGTGAGATGGATCCCGGTGGACATTAGTATCACTCCGCCGATCTTCGGTTGCTTTTGTAGTGGTTTCATCAACGACATTGGCTCTCATATTTTCAATGTCATCGGCAATAATGTCATCAACACTATTGGCAGCAATATCTTTGATGTCGTCAGCAGAAGCATCAATTGTTTCGTTGGTAACTTCTTCATCTAAAATGGCCGATCAATTTCAGAATGCATCGTCTGGAGATGGGGAGGTAATTTTTTTTTCTTGCTAAGGTAGCGTGAAGCTGTTTTCTTGCGCTTGCTCTTGGTGATTGGTATGGGCTCTCTTATGACTCCGTGAAGTAGAGAAGTTGGAGGAGGGGCATTGGCACCAAGAACAGATGATGTCGATACAGGAGTGTATTCAATAGGGAGGCCGCGGATACTGGTATTTGGAGGATTGGTATCGGATTCCTGCAAAAATAGCATAAAAAGAACATGAAATAATTAAGGAGTTAAGTGCGTGATCTTTTTACCTCCGTGTCGATAGGAACAAAATCAGGATCGAGTAGATGAAGGAAGTTATGAACTGGGAGATTTAAGATGTGCTGCTTCCATTCACCCCACCATTTAGACCATGGTTTGCAACCAGTGGTGTGGCTGTCCCAATCAGCAAAGGGGCCAAAAGGAGGGAGTTTGATGAGCATGAGCCGATAAAAAATAAGTGCGCTTGGCACTGGTCCTCTCGTTTGGATCTTGTCGATGAAATGAAGACCAATTGGGACTTGGCCAAATCCAAATTGACGAGCTGCAATTGAAGGATGATAAAACTCATATGATACACAAGAGTTGCGCCCGGTTGATATCCCAATAGGGAGAATACAAGGGGTAATAGCCGATATGAAGGTGGCCTTATGGTTGTCATCGGAATTAACAGTATTGGGGTTGAAATTGATGGGGAGTTCATAATTTTCAAATTCTTCATAAGGAAAGCAAGTTCTGGTGTTTTTTGGGAAACCATGGTAGAAACAATCAAACCAAAGCTTAACGTTTTCAGGTGTTAGCTTGCTGCCAGGGTATGCTGATGCTACTTTAGCAAGGGACATGCATCGACAAAAAGTGGGATCTACACCCTCCGTGAAGTCAACAGGGAATAATGAGTTGTCCAGAGGGGATGCCTCAGCTGCTTCGACGGCATAGAGTTTTAGTCATAGTTGGATGAACCACCATGGACCGCCAATATGACCAACAGGCTGGCCGGCTAGCAGTTTAGCCAATACTTGATGCAGCAGATGATAGGAGGCGCCTAGGTGGTATTTCCCTAAAGGCATTGTTTTTCCTTCTGCCAAGGCTTGCGTAAAGTGCTACAAGTTTGCTGTCGGCCCAACAGTGAAATCACAGAAAATGAATCCTCAATCATCACAGAAAATGAATCTCTCCAATCATAGATTGAGGAAGGCTATATGTTCCCAATCATATATCGGGCCTGTCTTGGCGTGTTTATTCATATAACCTGACCAACCTCCTGCAGCCTTGGTTTCCAGCTTATTAGAGCATTTAATTCTTAAGCTGATGAAGTAATGTCCAGGCCAGTGATGATAATATCTAGCAATGTTGGCGTCATCGGCCCATGATTGAAGAGAAAAGTGTTCAAAGTGTTTGACCAAAAATAACTGGCCGATGAAATAAGGGCTTCATCTTTCTCCATCTCGGCAAGGGATAGTTCGAGGCATTGAGCAATGCCGATATTGTACCAAAATTGGTGTTTGGCTGGAAGCATGCGTCGATACCAATTTCTCTAGAGAGCTAATTTAGAAGGCCAAGATCTGAAACTGAGATGTCAGTCAGAGATACAACGGCTCGATTGCTTGAAAGGGATCCAGTTTGTATCGGCATTAATAAAATCGGTAGGATCTTCATTACCCATCCGCCCAAGATAATAAAATAACGGCCGATCGGCTACAAGGATTGCTATTTGGTTCCTCAAATGCTACAGTGAAATAAATAGTAAAAACAAAGAACGTGAAGAACATGGGAAACTTAGGGCTATATTGACTCAATGCGGGAAATAAGTGTCACGCCCAGAAATTTTCCCAAATTTCCAGACCATTTTGTGTATTAAGTCCCTGTCCAGGCATCAACCAGGGTACACAAAACGACAAATCAATAAACAAACCCAAACGTAAATAAAGCGATAAATACTTACAACAGAGGCACTTAGTCCTCACACCGAAAAGAAAACAGCAGCGGAAAGAGGCGATCCTAGTGGGGCTTCAGCTCCACTCCACAGGCGAACTCAACTGGGGTCTAAGCCTTGGTCCTCTAACTTCATCTTCAACTCAGAAGTACTAAACTTCTGAAAAGGGGGAAAAATAGCAAGATTGAGTACAACCACCGTACTCAACAAGCCACACCAAAGATGCAACGTACAAAGGGGAGACAGAGGGAGGCTTGTGGCTATTTGCAGAAAAGTGGTTGCAAATCTTTATATTTTAAAACGGTAAACAGTTGTTTAATTATGATAGGATTAAATCTCCACTGAACAACGCTACAACCACGTTGAACAGGCCCAACCATTCCACCTGAACTACACCAGTTCATTAAGTCAAATTAATTAAGCATGTGGGACTAATCACGGTGAATCTGGTTGATCGCCCATAACCGCGGGCACGGCTATTCGAATAGTTTTTCTCTGATCAGAGGTGCGCAACTGTACCCAGAAGACACGATTCCACACATGTTTCCATGCCCCGAAGTATCGCCATGATACTGCAAAGGGGGAAATCGTGACAAGACCTTTCGCATAGCTCCTCCTAACCAAGCGCACCACACGCAGGTTTCGCCCCCGCTCCCTTACCAGCAGCGGGCACCCCCCCTCGTGCCACGGTGAATCCGGCAGCCGATCAACCGGTATATCCCTGACCGACCCAACTCCATCACGCCCACCCTTGCCGGGGAGCGTCAGCTAGGGAAGAGCTATGCTACAGATCCAGCAGTTGCCTATTCTTGCTTGTGGTAAGCACTGTTAGTCTTCCAGGGTTTCCCATGAACCGGTCCTTAATTGCCATGGGCGCGACCAGCAAAATCATGCACCCACAGCCCACCATTAGGTCATATTTTAGTTGGATAATTACGACCAATAAAACATGGTCGGGTGCCTCGAGCAAACCGCTCATTAGAAGTTAATGTGAACAATGTAATTATCCCATTAAATGAGCTAGTGGTAATTAAGCATGGCTAAGCATATATAATTCTAGCAAAGTCAACATAAGTGACTTACGCTAGTCAAATTATCACCCACGGTTAACAAAGGATGGTTTAACAAGTAAACATGGCACAAGCGGACGGATAGGTAAACCCTATTCCCATGTAATTAGCAAAACATGCACTTTATTTGCAAACGTAAAACATTTCATAAAATGGGTACAACATGCTCAAGGGAAATGTGTGACTTGCCTTGCTTCTTCAAACAATCTTCCGGACTCCTTTCCTCGCGAGCGCGAACTTCCGAAATGGCGGAATCTACACGCTGGCACGCAAAACGAGGAAAAACTCTAATAAAAACCAAGTAAACAGTACATAAAAAGTAAACAAACATTTAGAGCTCAATTTTAGATGAATTTTACAAATTGAATAGCTCAATTTGGAGTTCGTATGAATTAGATATGAATTTTAGAAGTTTTGAGCCATTTTAGTCAATTTCTGGAAATTAAATCGATTTATTGCACAATTATTAATTAATTTTACAAAGGAAAGGACTACGCTAACATCATCAAAGGGAATTGACGCCGGAACGGCGGGTCCCACGTGTCAACGGGTCAAGGGGCGGCCGGTCCACGGTGGACCAAGTCCAGGCACGCACGGGTGCGGACGCACCACGTGGCGCTGATGTGGCGGCCACGGCAGATGGAAGGGAGGAGGTAGCGCCGACGTGGACGCCAACGTGGCGAAGCCGTGGGCGGCCACGTGGTCTGGGTGTGGACCGGATCAAACAAAGGGGGCCCACGTGTCGACGACACAAGTGTCGACGAACAGGAGAGAGAAAGGAGGTGAAATGGACTTGTTACTGGAAAAAGGACCAATGGGCTGAGGGACATAAAGTAGACTTTTGTGTGGAGAAAGGATAATAGGCCGATGGCCCAAAGAAGCGGGCGGAGGGACGTGAAATGGACTTTTGCGAGGAAGATGGGCCAATGGGCCCAACGGCTGCTGGGCCGGAGAGAGTGGTGGGCCGGCCTGGGTGCGGCCTCTACGGCCGGGCGAGCGGCTAGGGTTCGGTCGAACCCTAGGCCGAACCGGCCATGGCACGGCGGCGGCGGCCGGACCAAGCGACGGCGAGGCGGCGGTGCGGCCACCGGCGGGGACGGCCGGCGAGCGGCGGCGGCGTGCGACGGCGGCGCACGGGCGGGGCAGGCGCACCGGGGAGGAGAGAGGAAAGGGAGAGGGAGAGGGGCTCACCGGGTTAGGCCGGAGCCGAAGAAGACGACGGCGGCGCCGATGCTACGGCGCGGGGACGACGGCGCGGGAAGCAGCGGTGAAGCCGAAGGGGGCAGCGGCGACGCGCTGGAGCGACTAGGGCGGCGGCGGCGGGCGACCGGAGTGCGGGGGCGGGCGGCGGTGCACGGGCGGAGCGCTTGGAGAGCGAAGAGAGGGCGGCGAGCTCGCCGGAGTGGGGAAAAAGGTAGAGAGGAGCTCCGGGGCGCTTCTTATAGAGGGGGGAGCGCGGGGTGGCCGGGGGCGCCCGGAATCACTGGCGGAGTGGGGGTGGTGGCCGGTGAAATTGGCGGCGGTTGACCCAGCGGAGGTTGAAGAAGGGAGGGAATCCAGACTTCACGCAGGCTAGGCCGGAGAGGGGAGCCGAACGGGCCAAGGCGGCCTTGGGCCGAGGGAGAGAGGAAGGAGGGAGGGACATGGCCCGTGGGCCGCGCGGGAGGGAGAGAGGAGGAGGCCACGTGGGCCGCGGGAGAGAGAGGATTTTGGGCCGAAAACGGCCTGAAACAAAAGGGGACATTTTTAATTCGTTTTTCCATTAATTTAATTTGTTAAATGAACTTTGTGACTTTAAAATTATTTCTTTAGCTCTAAAAATTCACGAAAAATTTTGGAGAGTACTTTAGGGCACGGGGAATATTACAAAAATATTTCTGTCCATAATTTTTAAAAGGAAATTTTAATTTCCCTGACAATTTCACTTGATTAAATTGCTTTAAATTTTTATTAAATTTCTGGAAAATGTATTATTAGGCAATTTTTAATCCCGATCGAAAATCGAGGCATGACAATAAGAAATGAGAGAAGAAGAGGT
The DNA here is from genome assembly GCA_008326285.1 of Oryza officinalis. Taxonomy (NCBI): domain Eukaryota; kingdom Viridiplantae; phylum Streptophyta; class Magnoliopsida; order Poales; family Poaceae; genus Oryza; species Oryza officinalis. Next base: position 14,591,189 of record BDMV01000009.1, read on the forward strand.
CGTGGATCTTACCTTTGGGATTTCGCCAGTGGTGGCCATTGGAGCTGGTGGAAGGTTTCACCGAAAGAGAAATTAGGAAGCTCGGTTTGGTAGCTGGAGTTGAGGAGAGAGAAAGTTGAGTTCACTAGTGAGAGGAACGAAGTGGCAAAATGACAGTGTAATGATGACGGGGGAGACCGGTGCTATTTATAGCGTGCGGTGTTAACCATTGGGTTGGGCCAAGGTTTTGTGGGCTAATACGAAGAATTCTGAAGCATGTCTATCCATACTCTGGAATTGGGAGGCATGTGTTTATGGTAAAATTTGGCATATTCCGTTAAAGGTGGAGCAAAATTAGTGGTGTGATTTTAGTAACTGGTAATGGAAAAATTGCATCAGCCGAAGATATATCCGCAAACATGTATCGGATAGAAGAGCTTTGGGGGTTGTCGATAGAAGACAGGGGTCTGAGTTCTTGTCGGATTCGGTTGAAGACAATGAAGGTATTACTAAAAAGGGATCGGATTCGAGAAGGAAGCGACGTGTATTTATTAATTAAGCATAATTATTTTCCTTTTATATAATTTTAGGAAAGATAAGAGTCCAGTTTGGGCTTGTAATTTTTATTTTATCTTCAGGAAAGTTTGTGTCGTGTCCGGTATGGACTAGTTTTTGTTCATAGGTATAAATATGTACATCTAGGGTCTTGTAAATAAACAATAGTTCAATACACACTTTCAGCGGGGTTTATTTTCGACGAGTTTTTGTCTTCGATGGGCTGCATCGATTAGGTTCGATCTCTATCAAGAAGTAAGTTCTGTCTATAGTTACTTGTATCGGCGGGGCTAGGGCTTCCATTGGTTAAGTTTGACACTCTAAACCGGTCGATACAAGCGCTAATTTATCATATACATTACTTAATCTAAATTGATAGGTATTGTTTACTTATATCGACCAATTTCGTCTAGGTTTGCCGATATCGACCAATTAAGATTGATTAATGTATCTACGACCCTGAAAACAATCAAAGGTTTGTTTAGACCTTACTATTTTGATTATAACTTAGTGCTGCATCAGTTAGGTTTGACCTACTAAGTTATTGTCAAAGTTGTAATAACTAACTTGCTCTTTGCTTGCTAATAAGGGTAGTACCGGGGTTTCAGTCAATCTAACCTGGTATAACTGTTTCGTTTTAAGACTTTATGCTATCTTTAATTTAACAAGTTATATCTATTATCTTATATAAGTTTATCAACCCTTCAAATCTATTAAGCTTGCCACCAGTATCGCACTGCCTCGGTTAGATCCGATTTGTTGAGACTATAGCTTGTTTAATAGATTTAATCGAAGTTGATATTTTTATATAAGGCTGCATCGGAGCTATAACCAATACGTTATCTTTTGCTTGTCAAATAACTTCATCGGCTATGATATAAATTCATATAATTATTAATTCATCTGATCTTTGTTATTAACAACTAATATTGTCTTGGTTAGGTCCAATTTATCATAGTTGGTAGTACTTAAGAAAAAGATTGAATTAACAATTGCATGTTACCTATCTCTACAGCCGATCGGGGTTGCCTTGGGTTTAATTTGAATTTATCTGTACATCGGCTAGTATCTAGATCATAAAATTGTATAACAATGTTGATAAGAAACACAGCAGCCTGGGAGTTCTGCTTAGCTCTAGTGCAGGTCCAAATTTTGCTTTTGGGTTCATAGCATGCCAGTTGGTTTGACCCTGCAACCAACAAGATAAGCAATAAAAAGAGTTAGATTACGATAGCCGATCAGCCGCTTGAGCCGATGACGTATCGTGTTAACCCTAGCCGATGCGATCTGACCGAATCGGCTGTGAGGTGTAAGGTGGATAAAATTGAGTAAGCCTAAAATATGTCCTATCTGCTGTACATGTAATCAAACATGTAATCTATGAGCAAAGATTATATTTGTTTATATCAGAGCCGATGATACCATACTTAGGTTTAGAAAAGATACTGTATCGGCTAATACTCCGATACAGCCTTATACAAGAATGTCAATCTAGCCAAATATGTCAAGAGCAAGCTTAATATATTTAAATAGTGTGACATGCTTGTATAAGGGGTAGATATAACATGAAAAACATGATTAAAGCAATTTAAACAAATCTAAACAGTTATATCAAGTAGGATCGGCTGAAACCCCGATGAAACCCTTATTGGCAATCAAGAAGTAGGTTAGTTTCTATGATTCTAAGCATGACTAGGGCTGATGCAGCACATAGTATGAAAAGAAGCATAGAGCCTAAAGAATCAAGCTTCTGATTGATTTTCAGGGTGGTGGATACCTTAGCTAATCTAAGCCGATGGAACGATTTAGCCGATACCGACAAAACCTTGGATAAGGCTTGGCCGATACAAGTAAATCGAGTCATCAATTTAGATTAGCTAAGATATATGATAACCAATAGTTGTACAAGATAGATTATAACATCTAAAACGATACGCTAATCCGCTTATACAAGTTGCTGTGACAAGGCATACCTCTTATTGGAGATCAAAACCGTTGTAGCCCAACTCGAAACAAGAACTCGTCGAGAAGTAAAAGTAAAATTGTGGCGATGTGCCGAGAGTGTATTGAACTGTTGTTATTTTCTTACAAGACCCTGGACATATATTGATACCCGAACATATAAATCTTGTTCATATCGGACACTACTCAAAACTTGCCTAAACGAACAAGTCCTAGGTGGACTCTTACCACAAAATTGTAAAAGGAAATAACTAACTCTTATTCCTAATTAATAGATACAATTGTCTCTTCTGGACTCAATCCTTGGTTGGCAACATCTTCAAGCCCTTCTCCGATCCTGACACAAAATCAGGTTGCCGTATCGGTTGACCGAGTCCGATTCTGTATCGGCTGATACGGCTTCCAGCCGATGCGCTGTTCTTTTTTTGCAAACAACCCTATCCCTTCGAATCCGCTTCGAATCTAGCTCACTCTTGCTTCATCTTGGCATATCTTTACCAAATTTTGCTGTTAACACATGCCCCCCAATTCCGGAGTATAGATCAATATGCTACAGAATTATCTCTTAGATCCACAAAAATCTAGGGTTTTCATAACTTGACCGTTAAAGCCGTGGGTTATAAATAATAACGGCTTTGGCTTCAACCTTCATGCCGTTATCCTTTTCTTCACCACTCACCAACGCCCAAGCCGCGCAAAGCTTTCTCTCTCATCTCCGGCGACCTCATCGACGATGCAAGCTACCCAGCAGCAACCTAGTTGAACCCTCGACGTTCTTCCTTCTTCAAGCTCAATGGCAACCATCACCGACGTCCCCTTCGTCAAGTTCCTTCAACCTTAAGCTTCATCGTCTTCTTCTGTTTTCATCGCCTTAACCTAGGTTGAATCCTTTGTTCTAGCTCCCCTTATCGAACAAATTTTTCTGATTTCTTCTATCTTTATTCAATTATAGCACCTGGGAGACCAAATTACAATTCCTGTCCTTCAGGAACCCACCCTTTATTTTCTTGGGCCGTTGGAAGACACAGACCCATGCTACTTCATTAATGCTGAAACCAATAGGATCCCTTTCAGACAAACAAAGCCCAACCTAGCTGATTGACAAACAGTTTTCAGATCTTGGCCCTCAAACTTGCATGGATGGAGAAACTGGTATAAAAGAATATCGGCCACCAAGCTAGCTGTATGGGAAGAAGCAAGAATAGCCCAATGCTTAGCTTTATCTTTAGCCAATATGAAAAAAAATGAACCCATGCTATCATCGGCCTCTTACTTCTGGTCTGATACTATCAATGCCTTTATGTTTAGCCAAGGGCCGATGACACCCACCTTGCTTGACATCAAAATGCTTACCGGCTTAGACATAACCTAATCGGCCAACCCCTTTAGCTTGAAAGTCAAATGTGAACACAAGCTATCAACCAAAAATGTAGGCGGCTGGTCAGGGTACATAGTAAAACATATTGGCACCGGCCTTGTTTCGGACAAGGAACATGTAGCTTTCCTGAATCTTTTTGGCTAGAAACATTTGTTTTCTGTGGATCAACCTGTGGCCCGACAGCTAACATGCAACACTTGGACCAAGCTATAGTAGAAAAGAGATCCTTCCCCCAGGAAAATATTTGCTTGGAGCCACATATCAAATGCTAGGTCAAGCAGCGGTCAAACTCTTGACAGGCAAAACTGTCGGCTATGGAGGTCCTTGGTGGTTTTTGCAACTTTGGCTAAATTTGTACACCATCAACATTGCCGAAAGAACTCCCCTATACTCATCAAGTTTCCCCTCAGATCACTCTGATGATGAAGAAGCAAGCACACGCCGATGCATGTCTTTTGGAGAAGCAGCATCGGCTTATCCAAGATAAGGACCATCGGCTGAGACGTTCCAGACCTAGTTTTACCACTTTTATGATGGATTCCCCAAGAATGCCAGAGTTTGGTTCCCTTACAACAGTTTCACCGATAATGAGCTCCTAGCTGATCTGAGACTAAATGATTTAAACAATGGAACATATCCTAGCTCTAGAAATAACTTCATTTCGGCCATATCACCATGTATATTTCCAACAGGAATATCTCAAGGCCGAAACGTTCAAGTTTCATATGAGTTCTATCACCCTGTATCGGCTGCAAGACAACTGGGTTTAGGCCAACTCTCAATCAGCTTATACTTCTCAAGGAAAATCCAAACTAGGGAGATTGTTACATCGGCTCTCTTAATGGACAAGATACTGAATCTTGAAGGCCCTGTATTGGGTTCTCTCAATCATGTCAACATCTACCTTCTGCGCAATCAGCTATTTGATCGATGGTGGAGTGAATGGAAAAAACACCTCTTTCATCTATCGGTCAGTTTTTATTTGACCACAATTATTCCTTCAATTAGGCCCCAGGTAAAACATCTTCCTTTTTGCCTTAATCAATTTCAAATTCTGCTTTTAAAACCATTTAACACACCTCTCCTTGTAGGCTGTCAGCACTTCTCCTCTTGCAAAAAGTGTAAGTGACCAGCTGATTGTATATCCACCGGCCATGATGCCTACAAGAGATTGTTAACGACGGATTTTGGTAATCGACTTGGAAGTAAAAGAGGAAACCGAAGCAGAGAAGAAGGATTGAGTTGGAGTCGGACCAGGCTTCGTATCGGACTCGGTAACCGTATCGGACTGGGAAGGTGCTGCCAGAAAGGGCGTATCGGCCGATACGGATTCGATGTGATTGTTGGCCGATACGAGTTGTAAGTTGACAGAGTCAGCGTGGGCTTGGTCTGGGCTCAAGATAAGCTTTAAGGAAGTTGCCAAATAGAGATAAAGCTCGGTTTTAGGCAATTGTATCTTGTAAATCAAGTAGGTTTAGATCTAATCTGTGGCAAGAGTCTGCCGTAAAGACTTGTTGTTTGTTAGAGATAAGATCGTGTCCTACAAGGACCCTGTTGTAATCTCGGGTATAAATATCCCGGTAGTTTGTACATAGAAGCTCTCTCACAATCCAATACAACAAATCAGATTAATCTACTTTCGGCGCATCGCCAACCCTCGCAAGAGGTTGACTCCTGACGAGTTCTTGCTTCCCTAGAGCAAGGTAAGAACTCGTACCCGACGATTTGCATTGTCGGGGCTAGCGTGTCGCTTTAGGCACGTTAAGCCCTGATGATGTGATCGTCGTTATCGTGTGTTAGCTAATCTCGATGTGGTTTTCTGATTCTGTCTCGTCAGTAGTTAACTCGCTTTAGGGTTTATTGTTGACGTCGGTCGAATCAGTTTGCTTGTTTAGATTATCTAAGGCATTTACCATCCCCAAAAGCAATCGATAGCTTGATTTTCTTTGCGTTAAGTCTCGATTCACACTTTGAGTTGCTATCGACCTTAGTCCTATTTCGAGATCTAACCCAAAGCCTGTTTTTGATTGTAATTAAGGATAGCGTCGGGGTTTCAGCCGGTCTTATCTAATGCATGCGATTATTCATGTTTTTGCATGTGTTTGTCACTTATACATGTGGATCGATGAATATAAACATATCGGTCGCAGGGTGTTCTTAAAGATGCTTTTGTGGTTGGTGTATTTATATTAGCCGATTGGCTTGTATAAGTTTACACTGGAGTAATAGCTAGTGTAGTTATCTTCATGAAACCCTCATCGGCCGATTCTATTAATTTGTTATACGCATGTTAATATGGGCCGATGAGATTGGATTTGTTCAATTTACTTATTATATTGAGTAAGCCGATACAGCTTTGCCCTATCGGCTGGGTTATAACAATGTGACATCGGCCTATCGGCCGATCGACCATTGTTTTCTGACATGGTTTACTTGTTTCTTGTTGATTGCAGATCAAATCAACTGGCACGCTCTGCGCACGACTAGGCAAGCCATTTGGACCTGCACTGGAGTTAAGCAAATCTCCTAGGCCGCCGTGGTAACGCGGAACCCGTTTGGTTGCAAGGTGGGTCGAAATTCTGCGCCAACACTCTTTTGGCATGCCCAGTGGGACCAAACAACGCAAACTCTGCAATAGCAACAAATCTCCTCAAGATGTCAAAGCAGGCCGAGATCTCCGAGGAGAACGTCGTCCCTATAACCGCCGACCAGCTCAACGTAGAGCAAAAGGCTAAGATGGAGAAGCTGGTTGAGCAGTTCCAGGATATGTACCTGCAAACATATTCTAGGACTCAGCAAGGCACCTTGATCCAGAAATCCAAGGTAGTTATGCTGAGTCCTGGAGATGGAGCTGGCACATCGGCGGCAGCGCACACCGTCAAGACCGAAGATACTGCAGTGCCGACGTTGCAAGACAGGATTGACTCCGCAGTTCATTCTGCACTAGTCAACCAGTCAGGGATTCTGGTGAACACATTGACCAATACGGTCAAATCGATCCTAGATGGGTCAATTTACCAGTACAAGCCTCAAGGGCCGATTTTCCTACCAGAAAATAAGTTCCCTGCCTATCGGACCCTGAGAAACGACCTGAGCACGGCTCAGCCGACAGCTGTTAACGGTGAAATTTGGTAATCGACTTGGAAGCGGAAGAGGAATCGAAGCAGAGAAGGAGGATTGAGTTCGAGCCAGATTAGGAGTCGTATCGGACCCGGTAGCCATATCGGACTGGGAAAGATAATGCCATAAAGAGCGTATCGGCCGATACGGATTCGGTTTGATTGAAGGCCGATATGGGTTGTAAGTTGACAGCTTCAACGTAGGCTTGGTTTGGGCTCAAGATAAGCTTTAAGGAGGTTGCCAAATAGAGATAAAGCTCAGTTTTAGGCAACTGTATCTTGTAAATTGGGTAGTTATGATTGTTTGTTAGTTGTAGATAAGATCGTACCCGACGAGGGTTCTGTTGTTATCTCGGGTATAAATATCCCGATAGTTTGTACATGTAAAATACTGAATCAATCACACAATCAAATCAATCTACTTTCGGCGCATCGCCAACCCTCGCAAGAGGTCTTCTTCGACGAGTTCTTGCTTCTTCGGAGCAGAGGTAAGAACTCGTCCCCGACGATCTGCATCGTCGGGGCTAACGTGTCGCTTTAGACACGTTAAGCCTCGATGATGTGATCGTCGATTATCATGTCTTGAATAATTTTGACAGGTATCTTAATTAAGCCTTGCCAGTGGTTTACTCGTTTTAGGGTTTATTGCCGACGATGGTTTAATTTTTATGCTTGGCTAGATTGTTCAATGCAGCTACCATCCCCAAAAGCAATCGACGACCTGATTTTCTTCGCGTTAAGTCTCAATTCACACTTCGAGTTGCCATCGACCTTAGTCCTGTTTTGAGATCTAACACGAAGCCTGTTTTCGGTTGTAACTAAGGATAGTCCGGGGTTTTAGCCGGTCTTATCTAACGCATGTGGTTGCTTTATGTTTCTTGCATGTGTTTGCCACTTATATGTGCAGATCGATAAGTATAGATACGTCGATCGTGAAGTAATCTTAAGATTTCTTTATGGTTGATGTGTTTATATTGGCCGATTGGCTCGTATAAGTTTGCACTAGAGTACTAGCTAGTGTAGTTACCTTCGTTATCCTTATCGGCCGATGTTATTAGTTGAGATCTACATATCAATGAAGGCTGATAAGATTAGATTCATGTTTTACTTATTTTCTAAGTGAGCCGATATAGCTTTGCCCTATCGGCTGGGCTATGACAATGTGTCATCGGTCTATTGACCGATCGGCCATTGTTCTCTGACTTGGTTTACTTGTTTCTTGTTGATTGCAGATCAAATCAACTGGCACGCTCTACTTACGACTAGGCAAGCCATTTGGACCTGCACTGGAGTTAAGCAGATCTCCCAGGCCGCCGTGGTAACGCGGAACCCTGTTTGGTTGCTGGACAGGTCGAAATTCTGCGCCAACACGCTTTTGGCACGCCGGTGGGACAACAAGAACACAAGCTTCTCACCAGCAACAAGAACACCTCGAGATGTCGAAGCAGGCCGAGATCGTCGAGGAGAACGTCATTCCCGTGACCGCCGACCAGCTCAGCGCAGAACAAAAAGCTGAGATGGATAGTCTGGTCGAGCAGTTCCAGAATATGTACCTGCAAACATATTCTAGGACTCGGCAGGGCACCTTGATTCAAAAGTCCAAGGTGGTCATGCCGAGTTCCGGAGATGGAGCTGGAACATCGGCGGCGGCGCACGATCACGCCGTCAAGACTGAAGACACTGCAGCGCCGACGTTGCAAGACAGGATTGACTCCGCAGTCCACTCTGCGCTAGTCAACCAATCGGGGATTTTGGTGAACACCTTGACTAATACGGTCAAATCTATCTTAGACGGGTCAATTCACCAGTACAAGCCTCAGGGGCCGATTTTCTTGCCAGAAAATAAGTTCCCTGCATATCGGACCCTGAGGAATGATCTGAGCACGTCTCAGCCAACAGCGCCGATGCCACCCCCATCGGCGCAGCCGACAACAACATTGCCACTGGTCCTCACCAGGCAGACTGGGGGGGGCCCTCAGCTCATCACCGAGGAACAATACGCTCAATGGGCCAAGGGGAAGCAACCGGTGGTTGAGCCGATGCAGCAAGTTCCCGTCAACCAGCCATCGGCCGGACAACCGCAAGCCCCAGTGTTCAATAGTCCTCCACTTCAAGCTGCATACAACGTGCCACAAGGCTATCAGCAGCACCCCGCAGGACAGTATGGCGTACCGAACTTGGATCATCATTACCAGCCATACTCCCCTAGGCAGTATCAGGCAGAGGGTTTGCAACAATCGTTTCAGCAAGACCTCCCACATCGGCCCGCAGGATATTGGGCCGATATGATAGCCGAAGTGATGCGGGATCAATTCGGCTTGAAGCCCAAGGAGAACTCTACAGTGTATCGGCACCCGTATCCCGAGGAATTTGACAGAGTACCATTGCCGGGCCGATACAAGATCCCGGATTTCTCCAAGTTTTCGGGACAGGACAACGTCTCGACATATGAGCATGTCAGCCGATTCTTAGCACAGTGCGGGGAGGCATCGGCTATCGAGGCGTTGAGGGTGAGGTTTTTCCCTCTGTCCTTATCAGGGTCTGCATTCACATGGTTTTCTTCCTTGCCCTGCAATTCCATCAGAGGATGGATAGATCTGGAGAAACAGTTTCATAGATATTTCTACAATGGCGTACAAGAGATGAAACTGTCAGATCTGACTGCCATCAGGCAACGAGTGGATGAATCGGTCCCTGAGTACATACAAAGGTTCAGAGACATACGCAACAGATGTTATAGCCTCAGTCTGACCGATTCCCAGTTGGCCGATTTGGCATTTCAGGGATTGCTAGGGCCGATACGCGAGAGGTTCTCCTCGCAGGAATTTGACAGCCTCGCTCAGCTGGCACAACGAGTATCGGCCCACGAGCAGCGATTCCAGGAGGCAAAGAAGTTCGCGAAAAAGATTAACACTGTTTATCAGTACGCCTCCGACGATGACGACGATGAAGACGGTGATGTCGACCTAGCCGAGTGGGCCCGGATGAGGAAATCAACAACTTGCCAGTGGGCCAAGAAAGGAGATAAAGAAGATAAATATGATTTCGACATCAACAAGGCCGATAAGATATTTGACCTGCTGTTGCAAGAAAAGCAGATCCAACTGCCAGTAGGTCACGTATTGCCATCGGCCGAAGACATCAAGAAAAGGAGATATTGCAAGTGGCACAATTCCTATTCACACCATACAAATGAATGCAAGATCTTCCGGCAACAAATTCAATCGGCCATCGAGCAGGGCAGAATTAAAATCGATGATGCCAAGCGGCCGATGAAGATTGAAGGCCACCCGTTCCCAGTCAACATGGTGCGGGCGGACAGGGCCGATGGCGGTGGCCATCGGACTGGCAAGCGGCCTCATCAGACCTCTGAGGGCCTGATCAGAAAATATCAGCGGAGGCGGGAGGAACAAGCTCAAGACCAAGCCGATCAAGACAACTCCTACGACCCACACTGGGAGTGCGAGTTTTTTCGCTTCTGCTGGAATGAAGGGATGAGGTTGCCATCTATCCAGGAGTGCCCTGCATGCAGTGGTGCAGAAGATTCTTATCAGGGCAGCTCAAGCAGACAAACGCATCGGCCGGCCAAGCAACGGAAATCTGTGCATGAAAGGCTAGGGCCGATGCACCAAGATCAACACGATGAAGATGAGGAGCAAGTCCAGAACCCCCAATGGTGCCCAAGCGATGTATTCACCAAGACACAGAAGCGGCGGGTTCAGAGGTTAAGGAGGAAAGAGCAAATCCAAGAGCAACAAGCTGAAATACCCCATCGGCCAACCAAGACCAAAAAAGAGTGGAGGATAAAATCCACGGTGGCCAGGGCCGATGAGGGCACCTCCAATACAGCTCAGAGCTACTCAGCTTCAAAAGGTAAAAAAATGGCATCGGCGCCTGTTAACATGGTGTTTATATTGCCAGCAGAATACAGTGTGCAGGCGGCCGATGAAGCGATGGCCGATGATGAACAAGGTTCAGCCAGGCTACGGTTGTCACCAGACCAAGCCATCTTCGACAAGCCAGTTGACGCCAGCTACAGACATTTACGGCCGTTGTACATCAAAGGATTCATCAACGGGCGGCCGATGACGAAGATGCTGGTCGATGGTGGCGCAGCGGTCAATTTAATGCCATACCCAACCTTCAGGAAGCTTGGAAAAGTACCTGAAGATCTTATCAAGACAAATATGGTATTAAAGGACTTCGGTGGCAACGCATCCGAGGCGAAGGGGGTCCTGAACGTGGAACTCACCGTGGGCAGCAAAACAATTCCCACCACCTTCTTCGTCTTCGATGGAAAGGGTTCCTACAGCTTGTTGTTGGGACGAGATTGGATCCATGCAAATTGCTGTGTCCCTTCAACAATGCACCAATGCCTCATGCAATGGCAAGGGGACCAAGTCGAGATCGTGCAGGCCGATCGGTCAGTACATGTCGCCAATGCCGATCTCGCAGTTTGGGAGATGGAGGGAATCGACTGCTTGTCCGGGCGAGTCTGGGACGCCGATTTCCTCAAGGTAACCGACTGCGACATCGAGACAATTGAAGACCAAGACAAGCGGTTACTTTAGCGAAGATGCACCATCCGCCGTTGACAATGACCCCTACACAGATGACGCGGTGGATGAGTTAGACGGCAAGTTGGGACAAGGTTTTACGTCGGCCGATGAATTGGAAGAAATTGATATAGGAATAGGTGATAGGCCTAGGCCGACGTATGTAAGCGCTAATTTGCCAAAGGAATACAAGAATAATTTGATAGATCTTTTGAAAGAATTCAGAGATTGTTTTGCATGGGAATACCATGAGATGCCAGGATTAAGCCGATCGATTGTAGAACATCGGCTACCAATCAAACAAGGCTATCGGCCTTTTAAGCAAGCTCCTCGGAGGTTTAAGGCCGATATGCACGAAGCCATAAAAGCAGAGATCACAAGACTTTACGACGCCAACTTTATCAGGCCCTGCCGATACGCGGAGTGGGTCTCCAACATAGTTCCGGTATTGAAAAAGAACGGCAAGCTAAGGGTATGCGTCGATTTCAGAGATCTAAATAAGGCGACGCCCAAAGACGAGTACCCTATGCCGTTGGCCGATTTGCTAGTCGACGCTGCTTCTGGGCATAAGATCATTAGTTTCATGGACGGAAACGCGGGTTACAACCAGATCTTTATGGCTAAAGAGGACATTCATAAGACAGCCTTCAGGTGCCCAGGGGCAATCGGCCTATATGAATGGGTCGTCATGACATTTGGTTTGAAGAATGCTGGAGCTACGTATCAGAGGGCTATGAATTACATTTTTCATGATCTTATTGGCTCTCTGATTGAAGTTTATATAGACGATGTCGTCGTAAAGTCAAGAGAACATGATATGCACTTGGCCGACTTACGCAAGGTACTAGAAAGGGCAAGGAAATATGGTTTGAAGTTGAACCCTAACAAATGTGCCTTTGGCGTATCGGCCGGTCAGTTTTTGGGTTTCTTGGTCCATGAAAGGGGGATTGAAATCACACAGAAGAACATCGATGCCATCAAGAAAATCAAGCCTCCAGAAAACAAGACCAAGTTACAGTCTCTGCTTGGCAAGATCAACTTCGTCCGGCGTTTTATATCAAATTTGTCGGGCCGTATAGAGCCATTCACTCCACTGTTGAAAATAAAGGACGACGAAGAGTTCATATGGGGTGACAAGCAACAGAAAGCGCTAGACGATATCAAAGAATATTTAACTTCTCCGCCGGTCTTAATTCCTCCACAGAAAGGAGTCCCATTCAAATTGTACTTGTCAGCCGATGAGAAATCCATCGGCTCAGTCTTGGTTCAAGATGTTAACGGCAAGGAAAGAGCTATTTTTTATCTCAGCAGGAGAATGTTAGACGCTGAGACAAGGTACACGCCGGTGGAGAAATTATGCCTTTGTTTATATTTTTCATGTACTAAATTGAGGCATTACCTGCTTTCCAACGAGTGCATAGTGGTGAGCAAGGCCGATGTGATGAAATACATGCTATCGGCCCCTGTGTTGAAAGGACGAGTCGGGAAGTGGATCTTTGCTTTAACAGAGTTTGATCTTCGATATGAATCGGCCAAAGCGATCAAAGGACAAGCCCTGGCCGATTTCATCGTTCAACATAGAGATGACTCAGTTGCATATGCAGACATTGTGCCGTGGACGTTATATTTCGATGGATCCGTCTGCAGACACGGTTGCGGTATCGGCCTAGTCATCATATCCCCTCGGGGGGCAAGTTTTGAGTTCGCTTTCACTATCAAGCCTTATTATACCAACAATCAAGCAGAATATGAAGCGGTGCTTAAAGGCTTGCAGTTATTACAAGAAGTCGAGGCCGATGCCGTGGAAATCATTGGTGATTCACAGCTAGTAATTAGTCAACTTTCTGGGGAGTATGAGTGCAGAGACGATATTCTCAAAGTCTACAATGAGGAGTGCAAAGAGTTATTACACGGTTTCCGGATCGTAACGATGAGGCATATACCCAGGAAGCAGAATTTCGAAGCCAATGATTTAGCTCAGGGGGCATCGGGATACAGGCCGATGGCTAAAGACGTTCCGATTCAGATTGCTCTCGTGCACGCCGATGACTGGAGGTTTGATATCATTGAGTATTTGAGAAATCCTTCCCAATCGGCGTCACGCAGAATGAAATATAAAGTTTTACACTATGTCTTATTGGACGATAACCTATATTATCGGACGGTTGATGGTGTCCTACTCAAATGCCTAGGTCCTGAGGAGGCTAAAACCGTTATGAGCGAAGTACATGAAGGGATTTGTGGCACCCATCAATCGGCCCATAAAATGAAATGGCTGATGAAGCGCGTCGGATATTTTTGGCCAACCATGCTAGAAGATTGCTTCAAGTATTATAAAGGATGTCAGGATTGTCAGAAATTTGGAGCAATTCAGAGAGCACCGGCATCGGTTATGCATCCAATCATAAAGCCGTGGCCGTTTCGTGGATGGGGAATAGATATGATCGGCCAGATTAACCCACCATCAAGTAAGGGACACAAGTATATATTAGTGGCTACAGATTACTTCACAAAGTGGGTTGAGGCCGTTCCTCTCAAGAAGGTTGATTCCAAAGACGCTATTCAGTTCGTCAAGGAGCACATCATATATCGGTTTGGGTTACCTCAGACAATAACTACCGATCAGGGATCAATCTTCGTGTCCGACGAGTTCGTCCGATTTGCTGACAGCATGGGCATCAGATTACTCAATTCTTCTCCTTACTACGCGCAGGCTAATGGGCAGGCAGAGGCTTCCAACAAGTCTTTAATCAAATTAATCAAGCGGAAAATTGACGAACAGCCGAGGCAATGGCATACAACGCTGGCCGATGCCCTTTGGGCGTATCGGATGGCTTGCCATGGTGCAATCCAAGTGCCTCCCTATCAGCTGGTCTACGGGCATGAAGCTGTACTGCCGTGGGAAACCGCCATCGGCTCAAGAAGGATTGCTTTGCAAGACGACTTGACAGCCGATGAGTACCATAATCTTATGGTTGATGAATTGGATGATTTGGCACATGTTCGATTACGGGCCTTAGAGAAAATCAAGCGTGATAAAGATAGAGTAGCCCGTCATTATAATAAAAAGGTCGTTGCCAAATCGTTTGAGGAAGGAGACCTTGTATGGAAATTAATAATGCCGATTGGCTCCAGAGATAATAAATTCGGCAAATGGTCACCTAATTGGGAAGGCCCCTTTCGAATTCATCGATGTGTTCCTCACAATGCCTATCTGCTCAAGGGATTAGATGGCGAGATTTATGGACGAGCTCTCAATGGCAAATACTTGAAACAATATTATCCCAGTATCTGGATTGACTCATGATCGGCCCCCTAGCCGATTTATGATTACAGCCGATGTAATTAAGCATCGTCTTCAGATGGCCGGTATATACTATCGCCCTTAGTTCAAAATTTCAGAATATAAGCCCTCATCTTCCAAAATTTGGGGGGCATATATATATATAGGAGTTCTCGCATTGGATTTTTCAGTTGGCAATTGACTTCGGCTTTCTGGCCGATGAGATTGTTTATAATGAGATTGTTCATATCAAAGATATATACATGCACAGGTGTTTTTTTTAAGATACAATTCATCAGAGTGAGATTGAACTCAGAGGATTTCAGAAGCAATGATTAGGCTGGAATTTTCAAGACAAATTCGGCTGCATGGCCGATAAGGTGTATGTTTATATATTATAAAAATAAAATATGCTACATCACCCTATGAAGTCCGCAATAGCAGCAATGGCTTTACGGCGAATCTGCTCAACGTCTTCAATAGCCTGGGCATCATCGGCCATCGTCCCTGGGATCGGTTTCAGTGATTTGCTTAGGGTCGTGAGGTACTTGGCCGATGCCTTGAGCTTTGCCGTCTGATCTTCTATGGCCTTGGGTGATGTAGCTATTCCGGCTTCGACTTCTTGGATTTCTCGGCGTGTAGTGGCCAGCTTCGATTCTAGCTCTGCCTCGAGGCAACGGAGTTCTTCAAGTCTATTTTTCAATACAATCGGCTCCACCGCTAGCTCCTCCAACTTGGTCTTATCGGCGTTAACTTGAGCTTTGCTAGCGGTCAGGGCCGATTCCAGTTGTTCGCGCTCTCGTCGCTCTGCGAGTCTTTCTTTTGCTTTGAAAAGTTTGAATCGGTATTGTTCCAGGAAGATGGCCGGTGTGAGGATCTCCATCAGGTCTTCGGGCAGTTCGTTTTGGATTTCTTGTACCCTGGCTCTGATGGAGGAGCAATCCTCTACCAAACACTCCAGCGAGGCTTCTAGCCAATTCCCAATATCAGACAGTCGGTTCTTTTATTCGTCAGAGATCGGCGCCTTGGCGGTGCTGGGCAGTTCCTTGTCCTCGTCATCAAGAAACTGGCCGATGTCAAATGAAAACATATCGGCTAGGCTCTGTAAACAGCAACATAGGTCAAGGTCAGTCTCGTCAAATGGGAGCTGACGAAAGGGGATCGGGCTAGGTCTCATTACCTGAGTTGGAGTATCGATGGTGTTTGCATCGGCCTTCCTTTGCTGTGTTGAGGCAGTAGGCGATGGGGTTGGCCGATGTGGCGAAGGTGCTGGGGCCCTAGGCTGAAAAGCAAGGGATTGGTAAGTAGGTTGTGAGATTAGCATGATAATATATAAATCAACTCTTACCGAGGCGACCGGAGAGGGTGCTGGAGAAGGAGACGGAGTCCTCAATCGTGCTTTAGCCCGCTCACGCCGTTGTAGGGTTGCTTTCTTGGTCCTTGGTAGAGGGGTCGATTGAGTTCTTTCCTTCAGTATGGATGATGCCACAGCCTGAAAAGGATATCAAATTAAAGCCAAGCAATAGGAAGGGGTTATGTGAGCACGGAGAAGAAATTGTGTTTACCTTGCGGATTGCATGTTTGGTCTTTTTCGGTTGGGGGCATCACTTTGGTCATCGGCCGGTGGGATCTCAGTGGTTTCGGCTGATGTTTCCTTGATAGCTTCAGCCGATGTGTTTTTTTCATATGTATCGGCAGCAGCTGCATCGACTTCTTCCTCCATTACTTGTTCTTTGAGAAACTCTTCTATGGAGGGATCCAGCTCTTCGAGATCTTCTTGGTCGTCAATTTTGGCTTTTTTGCTGGATTTTTGGGCTTTGCCCTTAAATGGCGCTTTCCTCTTGGGGTTTTCCTTGATCATCGGCCCCTGGAGCAGTGATGGTATCTTTAGGGCAGTGAGGCCGATGATGGACTCCAGGATGGTTGACCCCGATGGAGCTATGGCTTGAGCATAGAAAATCTTCTGTCCACTGTTGCTCACAGAAGGAATCGACTCATCTGGTACTTGGGGACTGATGCCTTGGATAAGCTCTGTTACATAGAACCTGGCCGATTGGTGGAAAATATGAGCGGCCCACTCTTGCCACCAGGTTTGGAAATTGATGTGGACAAAGGTATTCAGGTGCAGCCGATCACAGTCACCAAGATTTGGGAGCTCGATTTACATCGCCTTGCTCATAACTAGAGCCGATGAGACTGTGCCTCTGCTCTCTAGGAGTTTATGAAGGTATAAACTGATGGGAAGTTGCCCGAGCCCGCATTGCCTAGCAGCTGTCATTGGGTTATAAAATTCATAGGACAGGCTGGTGCTCCTTCCCTGAAAAATGCCTACCGGGAGCAGGCATGGAGTGAGGCCGATCATAAACACCTCTCTGGACTCCATGTCATCGTTTACCAAGCTCAGTTGCAGATCATCTGGGAGCTCATAGTCTCGGTCCGATGTATAGATAAACATGTCCATCTTGGCTGATGGAGGGCTGGTGAAGAAACGGATGAACCATGTAGCCATGTCATCGGTCGATTGATCTGCGCCAGGGTAGACGGAGGCTGCTTCTCCATAAGACATGCATCGTCTGCTTCTGGGATCTTCGTGATCGGCATACTTTGATGGGAAGCGCGAGTCCGATAGAGGTGGCCGATCAACCATGGTGTTGGTGTGAATTGTTAGCCACAGTTGGATGAACCACCATGGTCCCCCGTGTGCCACGGTTTGTTTCAGCATCAAGTCTTGTGTGGCAATGTGGAGTAGCCGATATACAGCTCCTAAGAGATATCGGCCGAGAGGGATTTGTTTTTTGCTGACCAGGGCCTGAGCCAGGTGCTGACAGTTTGTTGTGGGGCCGCAGGTCGATCCGCAAAAGACGAATCTTTCCAACCACAATGTCAGGAAAGCTACATGTTCTCGCTCTGAGACCGATCCTTGTTCCATGTGCTCAGAGATGTACCCAGAACAGCCTCCAATTTTCTTGGTTTTCAGTTTGTGGCTGCTGTTTATCAGGAGGCTGAAGGGATTAATCTCAGAGTCGATGTCTAGTCCTGTGAGTACCTTGATATCTATGAGGGTTGGGGTCATCGGACCTTGCTTGAACATGAAGGCGTTCAAGGTACTTGACCAGAAGTAGCTGGCAGCTGACATTAGTGGCTCATTTTTCTTGGTATCGGCCAGGGACAGAGTTATGCATTGGCCGATTCCAATCTCGTCCCAGTGGACTTGTTTGACAGCAGCAATCCTTTTGTGCCAGGTCCTGTATCCGTTTAGCTTCGATGGCCATGACCTGAAGGTGTGTTTCCACGCAGAAACAGTGGGCTTGGCTTGCCTGAAGGGGATTCTGTCTGTTTCGGCGTTGATTAGCCAGGTTGGGTCGCAGTCGCCCATGGGGCCCAGGAGAAAGCGATGGGATTTATCGTCGGTAGGGATCAAGATTTGGTTTTTGAAGACCTAAATCGTGAGAACGACGATGAAAATATAAGACCCGGGGGGAACAGAGAGTAAAACCCTAACTTGGAGAAAGCGACGGGGAAAGCGATAATGCAGGATTGAACAAGTCGACTTACCGCGGGGATCTCAGAGGCGTAGAATGGGGCGGAAGCCATTGTTGTTGAAGAAGGGATCGCTGCGAAAGGGGTCGATGTCGATGTTGTACCGAGCGGTCGCCGGAGTTGAAGAACACGAAGAGCTTGTTGGATCGGCGGCGGAAGTTGTCGAATCTAGATCTGCGCGGTTTTCAGACAAGACCTAGCTAAGAAGTCGATGGGTTCCTCGGAGCTAATTCCGCCACATTATATAATGAAGCGGAATTGGGGGGCATGTGTTAATGGTGAAATTTGGAAATCGACTTGGAAGCGGAAGAGGAATCGAAGCAGAGAAGGAGGATTGAGTTCGAGCCAGATTAGGAGTCGTATTGGACCCGGTAGCCGTATCGGACTGGGAAAGATAATGCCATAAAGAGCGTATCGGCCGATACGGATTCGGTTTGATTGAAGGCCGATATGGGTTGTAAGTTGACAGCTTCAACGTAGGCTTGGTTTGGGCTCAAGATAAGCTTTAAGGAGGTTGCCAAATAGAGATAAAGCTCAGTTTTAGGCAACTGTATCTTGTAAATTGGGTAGTTATGATTGTTTGTTAGTTGTAGATAAGATCGTACTCGACGAGGGTTCTGTTGTTATCTCGGGTATAAATATCCCGATAGTTTGTACATGTAAAATACTGAATCAATCACACAATCAAATCAATCTACTTTCGGCGCATCGCCAACCCTCGCAAGAGGTCTTCTTCGACGAGTTCTTGCTTCTTCGGAGCAGAGGTAAGAACTCGTCCCCGACGATCTGCATCGTCGGGGCTAACGTGTCGCTTTAGACACGTTAAGCCTCGATGATGTGATCGTCGATTATCATGTCTTGAATAATTTTGACAGGTATCTTAATTAAGCCTTGCCAGCGGTTTACTCGTTTTAGGGTTTATTGCCGACGATGGTTTAATTTTTATGCTTGGCTAGATTGTTCAATGCAGCTACCATCCCCAAAAGCAATCGACGACCTGATTTTCTTCGCGTTAAGTCTCAATTCACACTTCGAGTTGCCATCGACCTTAGTCCTGTTTTGAGATCTAACATGAAGCCTGTTTTCGGTTGTAACTAAGGATAGTACCGGGGTTTTAGCCGGTCTTATCTAACGCATGTGGTTGCTTTATGTTTCTTGCATGTGTTTGCCACTTATATGTGCAGATCGATAAGTATAGATACGTCGATCGTGAAGTAATCTTAAGATTTCTTTATGGTTGATGTGTTTATATTGGCCGATTGGCTCGTATAAGTTTGCACTAGAGTACTAGCTAGTGTAGTTACCTTCGTTATCCTTATCGGCCGATGTTACTAGTTGAGATCTACATATCAATGAAGGCTGATAAGATTAGATTCATGTTTTACTTATTTTCTAAGTGAGCCGATATAGCTTTGCCCTATCGGCTGGGCTATGACAATGTGTCATCGGTCTATTGACCGATCGGCCATTGTTCTCTGACTTGGTTTACTTGTTTCTTGTTGATTGCAGATCAAATCAACTGGCACGCTCTACTTACGACTAGGCAAGCCATTTGGACCTGCACTGGAGTTAAGCAGATCTCCCAGGCCGCCGTGGTAACGCGGAACCTGTTTGGTTGCTGGACAGGTCAAAATTCTGCGCCAACAACAGCGCCGATGCCACCCCCATTGGCGCAGCCAACAACAACACTGCCACTGGTCCTCACCAGTCAGACAGGGGTTCTCCTCCCTCACGAAGGCATCAAGGAAGGATTCAATCATCTTCGGCGATGCTTCTACTAGCATGATCACTGCAACTGGATCTATCAAGGTATGTGATAAGTTTACATTGAATGATGTCGCTTTGGTTGAAAATTTGAAGTACAACTTGCTCTCCGTTTCTCAAATTGTGGATGAAGACTTTGATGTTTTATTTAAGAAAAGTGGAAGTAAAGTTTTTGATTCATCTAGTGATGTTGTGCTTAATGTTTCTCGCTATGGAAGAGTTTTTAAAGCTGATTTTGAAAATAGCGTTTCATCAGAAGTTACATGTCTTGTTGCAAAATTTTCAAAAGATGTGATGTTTTGGCATCGTAGACTTGGACATGCTGGCTTTGATCATCTCACTAGGATTAGTGGTTCTGAACTTGTTCGTGGTTTGCCTAAGCTTAAGAAAGATCATGATTTGGTTTGTTCTCCATGTTGTCATGCTAAGATGATTGCTTCTTCACATACTCCTATATATTCTGTGATGACGGATGCACCAGGACAGCTTTTACATATGGACACTGTTGGTCCAGCTAGAGTGCAATCCGTTGGAGGAAAGTGGTATGTTTTGGTTATTGTTGACGATTTTTCTCGATATTCTTGGGTTTATTTTATGGCAACTAAAGATGAAGCTTTTGAACACTTTAAAAGTTTATATCTTCGTTTGGCTCTTGAATTTCCAAACTCCTTGAGAACTATTCGAAGTGATAATGGTGGTGAGTTTAAAAACGCTACTTTTGAAAGGTTTTGTGATGAAAAAGGTCTTGAACATCAATTTTCATCTCCTCGTGTTCCTCAGCAAAACGGTGTTGTTGAAAGGAAAAATTGTTCTTTGGCTGAGATGGCTAGGACTATGCTTGATGAATATTCTACTCCTAGAAAATATTGGGCTGAAGCTGTTAACACTGCTTGTTATATTTCCAATCGTATTTTCTTGAGATCTAAACTTGGAAAAACTTCTTATGAGCTTCGCTTTGGACACAAACTGAAGATTTCTCACTTGCATGTTTTTGGGTGTAAATGTTTTGTTCTCAAATCTAGAAATTTGGACAAATTTGAATCTCGCTCTCTTGATGGTCTTATGTTGGGATATTCTGCGCATTCACGAGGTTTCCGTGTACTTGTTTTAGAGACTAATAAAATTGTTGAGACTTGTGAAGTCACTTTTGATGAGGCTAGTCCAGGTACTAGACCCGAAATTTCAGGTACTCTATCACAAGTTCAGGGGGAGGATATTTTTGTGGAGGAAAGCGATGACGAGGACGATGAGGCGTCGGCCGGTCAGACCGGGGCTGCGGCCGGTCAGACCGGTGGTATACCGTCGGTCAGACCGGAGGCAGAGGAGCGGTCAGACCGGCGGGATGGCGATTCTTCGGGAGCTTTGGGTACAGATGCTAATAGACCTCCAGAAGCTTCAACTTCGTCAGAATCAAATACAGAAAATGAACAATCGTCAGATTTGAGTGCTCCACTTCGTATTCAACGACTACATCCTCCGGAACAAATAATAGGTAATTTGGGTGAACGTACTACAAGATCAAAGGTAACGAATCGTGATTTTCATGCAAATTCAGCTTTTACGGCTAATTTTGAACCCAAAGATGTTACTCATGCTCTAACTGATGAATCGTGGATTAACGCCATGCATGAAGAACTTGAGAATTTTGAAAGAAATAAAGTCTGGTTTTTAGTTGAACCTCCTGTTGATCAAAATATTATTGGAACTAAGTGGGTTTTAAAAAATAAACAAAATGAGGATGGTTTAATTGTTAGGAACAAAGCTAGACTTGTTGCACAGGGTTTTACTCAAATGGAAGGGTTGGATTATGATGAAACTTTTGCTCCTGTTGCTAGGATTGAGGCAATTAGACTTTTGTTGGCTTTTGTTGCTTTAAAAGATTTTAAATTGTTTCAAATGGATGTTAAAAGTGCTTTTCTTAATGGCTATATTCAGGAGGAAATTTAGGTAAAACAACCACCAGGTTTTGAAAATCCTGTTTTTCCCAACCATGTTTTTCGTTTGTCAAAAGCTTTGTATGGTTTGAAACAAGCACCTAGAGCATGGTATGATAGGCTTAAAAATTTTTTTACTTGCAAAAAGTTTTACAATGGGAAAAATTGATAAAACTCTGTTTGTTCTCAAGCATGGTGATAATCAACTGTTTGTTCAGATTTATGTGGATGATATCATCTTTGGTTGTTCATCTCACGCTTTGGTTGTGGAGTTTGCTGAAACTATGCGTAGGGAATTTGAGATGAGCATGATGGGAGAATTGACTTACTTTTTGGGATTGCAAATTAAACAAACACCTCAAGGTACGTTTGTTCATCAAACAAAGTACACCAAGGATCTTCTATGACGCTTCAAGATGGACGATTGCAAGCCTTTGACTACGCCGATAGGAACTTCTACTGTTTTGGATCCTGATGAAGATGGTGAAGCTGTAAATCAAAAGGAATACAGGAGTATGATTGGATCATTACTCTACCTCACCGCTTCGAGACCGGACATACAATTTGCTGTGTGTTTATGTGCTCGATTTCAAGCTTCTCCAAGGGCTTCGCATCGACAAGCTGTGAAACGCATCATGAGGTATTTGAAACACACTCTTGAATTTGGAATTGGGTATTCTACCTCTTCATCTATATGCTTGAGTGGTTATTCGGATGCGGATTTTGGAGGTTGTAGAATTGATAGAAAGAGTACTAGTGGTACATGTCATTTTCTTGGAACTTCTTTGATTACATGGTCTTCACGAAAACAATCCAATGTTGCTCAATCAACGGCTGAGTCTGAGTATGTTGCTGCTGCTAGTTGTTGTTCCCAGATTCTTTGGCTTATTTCAACTTTGAGAGATTATAATATTGCTTTTGATAAAGTTCCTCTCTTTTGTGATAATACTAGAGCTATAAATATTGCTAAGAATCCTGTTCAACACTCACGCACTAAGCACATTGATATTCGTTTTCACTTTTTGAGGGATCATGTTGAGAAGGGAGATGTGGAATTAAAATTTGTGGATACAAAGTTGCAACTTGCAGATATTTTCACTAAACCATTGGATTCTTCTCGCTTTGCTTTTCTAAGGGGAGAATTGGGAGTTATTCATCCTTTTGGCATCATTTGAGGGGGAGAGTTGTTGGCTCTTTGTTGTATGCATATTTTCTTTCTTCTTTTATTTTCTTTTGAATTCATGTTTTAATTCATGCATGGTGTCAAAAATATCAAAAATATAAAAAAAATGAGAAAAAGGAAAAAGAAAAGGATGGATGAGCTTTGTTTTATATCTTTAGTATATTCTAGTGCTTGCTAGCAATGCTTGTTAGATAATTTGATTACTATATTAGCTTGTGTGTATTTTAGTAGTTATATGAGCTTTGAATATTGTTTTTAAGTGATATGATACATGACACATAATTCTTTTACTTGAATTAATGAAATATGTAATATTGAAGCAAGTGCTTAGGTTGACTGATTAATGCTTGTATATATATTTTATGGCTTGTTATTCCTCATGATAATCCTTTTGCTCCTATCACTGCAAGAGTCCATCCGTGCTTTTTATATAAAAAAAGAAAATCAAAAAAATGAATACCGAATCCTTGGAAACAGTCTTGACGACAAGGACGTATTCGCAGTGAAATAAAAAAAGGGTGCCGAATCCTTGGAAACAGTCTTGACGACAAGGACGTACCCGCAATAGTTAAAAAGTTCAAAAATAAAAAGCTTAAGATTCTCTTGGTTATTTTTGGAGAAGGAAATTAACTTGAGAAAGAGTATCAATGCTATAGGTTTATATATTTGGTTTTTTCTTTCAGGCTTTGCAATTGTGAATATGTTGCATTTTAAATCGTTGAAATCATGAATCATTAATGTTGACTTGATCTTATTTATAATCTTTAAGGTTCATGTTTTTACTTTAGTGCATGTTTGTTAATTAGCTAGTCACTTTTTCTATCTTGTCATTGCAATACATGTACTTGAGTTACTTTTGGTATATTGCAATGTTTATCCCTGCTCATGATACATTGATGAACTCACTGTCAAAAGGGGGCGAACAAGGTAACAAAAAAAAATTTCTTTGAAAATCTTCTGGCATTTGTAATGCTTTTTGGGTTGCTTCACAAAACAACATAAACCAATTGATTTTGTTGGGTTTGCCAATGGTTTCATCAAGGGGGAGATTGTAGAATCAAATGTGTTTGATTATCATTTTATGTGATGAAACATTGGTGGCTTGCGACATTTTATGTGTGTAATATTGGTTTATTGAGATGGTATTTCATGTGATTATATATGATTGATTTTGTGAAGAGTTGTGCGGATTTGACCTGGCGGTCAGACCGCCCAGGCACGGCCGGTCAGACCGGAGTTATGCGCGCGGTCAGACCGGCCGGCCCGCGGTCTGACCGGGAGGTTACCTGTTCGCTTTCGGTTTCGGTTTATCTTTTCGATTACGGATTGTTTCTTCATGGATTTGACTTCTAGATGGTTTCTATGCATATGGTTACTGTTGTTATACTAATGTGAGTCAAGTTTGGACGAACTTGTGCTCGGAATATGGTTTCTTTATCGTATGTGTGCAGGTATTGCTTAAGGCCTCGGGATAGTGTTGCCGGTGATGGATCGGAGTCGACTTGGGAGAAGTGGACGTCTAGGGATCAAGAGATCACGTGGGATACTAAAAGGCTAGAGGATAATGCACGTGGAAGATAGAGAATTCATATGGTATATGATAGGTATCATGTACGTATGGAAAGAGGAGTTGAATTTGGAAGGGAGTCCGAATTCGGGAAGATGGATGGAGATAAGGAAAGAGATGAGTTTGAAGCTTGCAAGAGAGGGTTTCTCACGTGGTTGGGAGTCCTAATTCATGAGAGATTCGTGGGTTTTGTACAGCCTACTTCGTGTATAAATAGAAAGGGAGGGTGTGCCTCATAGATATTGATTGGGTGGTTCATAAGTTGAGAGAATAGCTAGGGTTTCGAATAAGGTCGAGATTTTGATGAGGAGTGCTGTTGTTGCACTTTGTAAACACTTTTAGATGCAATAAAGTTGAGAGTTACAATTTATATCTTCGAGTTTGTCATCTACCGGTGTTTTCTGGGTCCCGACGGTCTGACCGAAGGAGTTCGTGTGGTCTGACTGGCAGGAGTGTGGCGGCGGTCTAACCGGAGGCAAGGCGGCGGTCTGACCGGCCAGGAGGGGCGGTCTGACCGACAGATATACGGCGGTGTGACCGGCTGTACTTCGACAGCGGTAGTACGATTTTGTTCTTGAGATTGATTTTGTTTTTCTAGATTGGTTTCATTGGATTCTAGAGGTAATTTGTGATTTGGTTAAAGTTTTGGTTTTCACTACCATTCACCCCCCTCTGGTAGGTTTGATTACTCTGTTTCGATCCTACAAACCTTATGAAAATACTAAAAGTCATACAAGCTATAAAATAGACAAATAAACCTTCAAAGTATTGCTAGCATGAACAAAGAAAACACTATATGTTTCTTTCAATTGTTACTAGATACAAAGCTCTCTTTCAATTTGTTTCTTTCAATTGTTGCTTGATAAAACCAAGAGCACAAAAACTCCCCCTCAAACCATGCCAAAAGGATGAATGATTCCCAACTCTCCACGAAGAAAAGCAAAACGAGATGAATCCAATGGTTTAGTGAAAATATCCGCAAGTTGCAATTTTGTATCCAAAAATTTCAATTCAACATATCCCTTCTTAACATGATCCCTCAAAAAGTGAAAGCGAATATCAATGTGCTTTGTGCATGAGTGTTATACAGGATTCTTAGCAATGTTAATAGCACTTGTATTGTCACAAAAAAGAGGAACCTTTTCAAAAACAAGACCATAATCATTCAATGTTAAAATAAACCAAAGAATCTGAGAACAACAGCTAGCAGCAGCAACATAAACTGATTCAGCAGTTGATTGAGCTACACTAGATTGTTTCCTAGAAGACCATGCAATCAATGATGTACCAATAAAATGACGTGTTCCACTAGTACTTTTCCTATCAATTTTACAACCCGCAAAATCAGCATCAGAATATCCACTTAAACATATAGAAGATGAAGTAGAATACCAAATTCCAAACTCAAGTGTATGATTCAAATACCTCATTATTTGCTTGACCGCGAGGAGAAGCTTGAAAGCGTGCACACAAACACACAGCAAATTGAATGTCTGGTCTAGAAGCAGTTAGATACAACAAAGATCCAATTATACTTCAATACTCCTTTTGATCCACAGCTTCACTATCTTCATCAGGATCCAACACAGCAGTAGAACCAATTGGTGTAGAGATTGGCTTGCTATTCTCCATCTTGAAACGTCTTAAAAGATCCTTGGTATACTTCGTTTGATGCACAAACGTACCTTGAGGTGTTTGCTTAATTTGCAATCCCAAAAAGTATGATAACTCACCCATCATACTCATCTCAAATTCCCTGCGCATAGTCTCAGCAAACTCCACAACCAAAGCGGGAGTAGAACAACCAAAAAGGATATCATCCACATAAATCTGAACAAAAAGTTGATTATCACCATGATTAAGAACAAAAAGCGTTTTGTCAATCTTTCCCATTTGAAAATCTTTCGCAAGCAAAACGTTTTTAAGTCTATCATACCATGCCCTAGGTACTTGTTTTAAACCATACAATGCTTTTGACAATTTAAAAACATGGTTGGGAAAATCAAGATTTTCAAAACCCGGTGGTTGTTTAACATAAACTTCCTCCTGTATATAGCCATTTAGAAAAGCACTTTTAACATCTATTTGATACAATTTAAAACCTTTTGAAGCAGCAAAAGCTAATAAAAGTCTAATTGCCTCAAACCTAGCAATAGGAGCAAAAGTTTCATCAAAATCCAAACCCTCCACCTAGGTAAAACCTTGAGCAACAAGTCTAACTCTATTTTGCACAATTAAACCATCCTCATTTTGTTTATTTTTGAAAACTCACTTGGTTCCAATAATATTATGTCCAAAAGGTGGTTCAACTAAAGTTCAAACTTTGTTTCTCTCAAAATTTTCAAGTTCTTCATGCATAGCGTTAATCCACGATTCATCAGTTAGCGCATAAGTAACATCTTTAGGCTCAAAAGAAGCAACAAATGCAGAATTTGCACAAACATCATGATTCGTTACCTTAGACCTTGTAGTCCACTCACCTATATTACCAATAATTTGTTCCGGCGAATGATATCGTTGAATGTGCAAAGGAGCAGTGATTTCTGAAGTTGTTTCATATTCTGTACCCTCACTGGTCGAAGTTGTAGCCTCTGGAGGACCATCCTCCCACTGAGCCTGTGACAATGTACCTGCAATTTCTGGTCTAGTTCCTGGACTAGCCTCATCAAAAGTAACTTCACAAGTCTCAATAATTTTGTTAGTCTCCAAAACAAGTACACGATAGCCACGAGAATGAGCGGGGTAACCAAGAAACATTCCATCGGTAGAACGTGCCTCAAACTTATCCAAATTTCCAGATTT
Organism: Oryza officinalis; assembly: GCA_008326285.1. Taxonomy (NCBI): domain Eukaryota; kingdom Viridiplantae; phylum Streptophyta; class Magnoliopsida; order Poales; family Poaceae; genus Oryza; species Oryza officinalis. The sequence continues at coordinate 14,618,811 of BDMV01000009.1, forward strand.
CAAGACAAAGCACTTGCATCCAAAAACACGCAAATGTGAAACTTTGGGTTGATGTCCAAAACGAAGCTCATAAGAAGTTTTTCCAAGTTTTGATCTCAAGAAAGCACAATTGGAAATATAACATGCAGTATTAATAGCTTCGGCCCAAAATTTTCTAGAAATATGATACTCATCAAGCATTGTTTGTAGCCATCTCAACCAAAGAATGATTTTTACTTTCAACAACACCATTTTGTTGCGAAACACGAGGAGAAGAAAATTGATGTTCAAGATCTTTTTCATTGCAAAATTGTTCAAAAGAAGCATTCTTAAATTCACCACCATTATCACTTCTAATTCGCTTCAAAGAACCAGGAAGTTCACAATTCAATCTAAGATACAAACTCCGAAAGTGTCAAAAGCCTCATCCTTACTTGCCATGAAGAAAACCCAAGAATATTGAGAAAAATCGTCAACAACAACCAACACCTTCCTGACCACATCCTTCGATTTCTTCCCCTTGAATGTGTTGTTCGACTTGGGCTTGTCGTCCTTGGTTTTCTCTCCACCGATGTCTTCCTTCTTGCCTCTCCCAAGCTTAGGACAATGTGCACGAATGTGACCAAGTGTACCACATTCAAAGCAACGAGTTGGACCTCCTCTTTTCCTGTACCTAACATTGTTCACAGCTCGAGAAATCTTGTTAGCAGCCAAAACCAAGTCCTCCTCCTCGAACTATTCGAGTTGCTCATCGGACATAGCATTAATCAAAGCAAGAGCGGTAGAATTTGACGAAGAAGCACCAACATCCAAAGAAGTTGAGGGAGAAATCAAAGCACTAGACTTAGAATCTAACTTGCGAGAAAGAATATTCATCTCATAAGTTTTGAGTTTTGTGTAAAGTGAATCCAACGTCAAAGTAGACATATCGACAGACTCTTGAATAGATGTAACCTTCATCTCCCAAATAGACATGTCAAGACCATTCAAAAAGTGGCGAGAAACCTCAGATTGTGTGTAATTCATGTCATAAGCAGAGTCAACAGATCTAAGATCACTCAAAATCTTATTAAATCTACCAAGATAATCATCCAAAGCTTCTCCAGGTTTCATCTCAAATTTTATATATTCCTTTTTGAAAAGATCTCGACGAAGTTCTTTAATATTAGTAGTTCCTTGATGAAAGTGTCTTAAAGCAATCCAAATCTCATGAGCGGTTTTAAGATGTGACACACGATCAAAATCCGAACGAGAAATTCCACTCAACAAAATATTACGAGCTTTGCAATTGTTATTAAATTCAGTTTTCAAAGCTTCAGTAGAAATTTGATCAGGAATTTCATAAGGAAGAGCAACCTTTTGCCAAACATCATAATCTTGTGCCATAATGTAAGATTGCATCTTGTCACACCAATAAACAAAATCCGAACCATCGAAAATATGCGGCTTAGTTGAAAACTAGTTAGCCATGGCTTAAAACTCTAGATCGGTAAAAATCCAAAGAAGAAAACGAGGCTCTGATACCACTTGTAAGATCGAAGAACGAGAACTAAGCCAACCAGAGGGGGGGTGAATGGTTGTAGTACCCAAAAACCAAAACTTTTAGCGGAATTAAAAGTTACCCTCAAATCGATGTTGTTCGGTCTGACCGAAGTAGATCGATCGGTCTGACCGCCCTGTACAGCCGGTCTGACCGATGTTAATCTCTCGGTCTGACCGCTCCAAAGTCGCCTCTGCCTCCTGCAGCTGTCGCCGGTCTGACCGCCGTATCGCCGCCGGTCTGACCGCCTCGATGCGTCGGTCTGACTGCCGTATCGCCGCCGGTCTGACCGCCTCGATGCGTCGGTCTGACCGCCGGTGTCTCGTCAGTTAGACCGCCGAACCCGAGCAAACACAAATTGAAGATCTCTCAAAGTAGATAACAACTTTATTGCTTCCCTCTGTGTTTACAAAGTGCAACAACAGCACTCCTCATGAAAATCTCGACCAAACTCGAAACCCCAACTAAACTCTCAACTCAATGTTCTCAAAAGCGATACCGGGAGGCCACACCCTCCGTCTCTATTTATACATAAGGTAGGCAGCCTAAAGCCACGAACCAAACTCATACAAAAAGTCATAATCCACCTAGGAAACCTTCCCGTACAGGAAACCAACTTTACATATTCCAATTTCTCCAAATTTGGACTCCTTCCAAATTCGACTCCGTATCCCATACGCACACAATATCTCCATTGTATGCCATATGGAATCATCACCAACCACGTGCATTAATCTTTAGCCTAAGTATCCCGCATGATCTCTGACCGTTCGAACGTCACCTTATCTCCAAGTTGACTCCCGATCCATCACCGGCAACACTCTCCCGAGACATAAAGATTACCTACACATGAATCAACCAAAGAAACCATATCCGAGCACAAGCTATCCCAAACTTGACTCATTGTTAGCACACAACAGTATTACATATGCATAGTATCCATCTAGAAACCATAAACATGAATTAATCACGGATATCACATAAAATAACCCGAAACCAAAACCGACACCAGAATCGGCCGGTCTGACTGCACACATACCTCTGGTCTGACCGGCCTTTCCTGCCCGGTCTGACCGAACCGAACTGTTCACCGTCTGAAAATTCAATCATCTCAAAAACCACTTCGCCAATAATCTCCAAATATCAAAACCAATAACCTCAGATGCCAATTGTTCATCACAACAAAATAATCAAACACACTTTGATTTTACATTCTCATCAACAATTTGTGAAAACGAAAGCAAATTGTATTTTAAATCCTCAGCCAAAGCTACTTCTTTCAATTCAAGCTTGTTATTTACCTTGACAGATCCTGTAGCAAAAACGGCACTAGTAGAAGCAACACCAAAAATAATCAATTCTGTCTTGGATGCCATCTTGAGGGAAGAGAACCAATTTTTATCACCGGTCATGTGCCACGAACAACCAGAATCCACAATCCACACGTTCTCCTTCCTCGCCACCAAAGCCTACACACAAGAAGATGTCGACGCCTCAGTACTGGGGTTAGATAAAAGAAATTTAGGAATCCAGTACTGAGACACACGACCAGTAGATCCAATAGGCATGTATCCACGAGCAAAAATAGTTTGAGAATTTTCAGAAAAATTTCTTCGAGGCCGGTCTGACCGAAGTACAGTAGCTAGTCTAACCGGTGGCCAGTCTGACCGCTTCTGTACCGCCGGTCTGACCAGAGCCTGGTCTGACCGATGCTCAGTAGCCGGTCGAACCGGTCGCCGGTCTGACCGTGCAACCCACTACGGTCTGACCGGTTTCCTTGAGGGAAAACTAGATTTCTGCCACTTAGATTTTGCAAAAGCAATCTCTCTTTCTTTTTTCTGTTAACGTGCTAATCTAAAACAAAAATCAACAAGATAACCATCTTTACCATAAAAGGAACAAGTACACTTTTCCCTAGCAGTTAATGGTTTTGAAACATTAGTTTTAGTTTGTTTTAGTGTAGCAGAAAGAGAGGGCATAATTCCAACAAATTTAAAAACTGTTTTCTCAACATTAGGTTTTGTCAAAATTTCACCATGTTCAGTCACTTTCAAAACATTGGGTTGATTTTTGGTGAAATAATCATGAACATCAAAACCTACACCTCTATTGTAGCTAGTCACTTTAGATTGATCCAAAATCATGTTAAGTTGTTTCTTACCATCAGAAAATCTTTCCAAAGAACTTTTCAAATAAGAAACCTCTTTTTCCAAATTTTCACAATTTTCACAATCTACCATGACACCTTTGTTTTTATGACATTTTGGACAAGAAAGTACTTCATCAGATTTTACAATATCTTTCATATACTCAACACGACGCAAAGCATCTTTCAATCTTATCTTGTTTAGTGTACATGTTGAGCAATTCAAAATATTATGTTGTTTTAAATTTTTAGCACAAATCATGTTAAACATCAAACTAGCATAAAAACCAACTTGATATATTTTCAACAATTTTTTAGTTAAAAACAATTCATTCAAAGTGCGTGTGTACATAGCAAATCAAAGAGCAAAAGAAGATTTCAATTTCAAATCATGAACAACATTAATTTCTCTAATTTTTGAAATTTTATTCATTAAAATCTCACAATTTTTGCAATCATTATCATCAGGAATAAGAGATTTCAATCTAGCAATTTCAGCATTTAGAGATTCAATCATGAACTCTTGTTTTTTATACATCTTTTCACATTTCTTATTTTTTGCACTTAAAACAAGAATAACTTCCTCAAGAGAACTCACCTCATTGTCCTCATACTCTGAATCCGATTCACCACGAGCCATGAAGCAAACACCGGAGATGTTCTTTTCCTTCTTGTCTTCATCACTATCAAAATCTATGTCGCTTAATGGCTCAAAAGCAGCATAGACTTAACTCAACACCTTCCTGACCACCTCCTTGAATTTCTTACCCTTGAACGTGTTGTTCGACTTGGGCTTGTCGTCCTTGGTTTTCTCTCCACCGTTGTCTTCCTTCTTGCTCCCAAGTTTAGGACAATGTGAACGAATGTGACCAAGTGCACCACATTCAAAGCAACGAGTTTGACCTCCTTTTTTCCTGCACCTGACATTGTTCATAGCTCGAGAAATCTTGTTAGCAACCAAAGCCAAGTCCTCCTCCTCGAACTGTTCGAGTTGCTCATCGGACATGGCATTAATCAAAGCAAGAGCGGTATAATTTGACAAAGAAGCACCAACATCCAAAGAAATCGAGAGAGAAACCAAAGCACTAGACTTAGAATCTACCTTGCGAGAGAGAATATTCATCTCATGAGTTTTGAGTTTTGTGTAAAGAGAATCCAACGTCAAAGTAGACATATCAACACACTCTTGAATAAATGTAACCTTCATCTCCCAAATAGACATATCAAGACCATTCAAAAAATGGCGAGAAACCTCAGATTGTGTGTAATTTGTGTCATAAGCAGAATCAACAGATCTAAGAACACTCAAAATCTTATTAAATCTATCAAGATAATCATCCAAAGCTTCTCCAGGTTTCATCTCAAATTTTATGTATTCCTTTCTGAAAAGATCTCGACGAAGTTCTTTAATGTTAGTAGTTCCTTCGTGAAAGTTTCTCAAGGCATTCCAAATCTCATGGGCGGTTTTAAGATGTGACACACTATCAAAATCCGAATGAGAAATTCCACTCAACAAAATATTACGAGCTGTGCAATTGTTATTAAACTCAGTTTTCAAAGCTTCAGTAGAAATTTGATCAGTAATCACATAAGGAAGAGCAACCTTTTGCCAAACATCATAATCTTGAGTCATAATATAAGATTGCATCTTGTCACACCAATAAGCAAAATCCGAACCATCGAAAATATGTTGCTTAGTTGAAAACTTGTTAGTCATGGCTTAAAACTCTAGATCGGTAAAAATCCAAAGAAGAAAAACGAGGCTCTGATACCACTTGTAGGATCGAAAAGCAAGAACTAAGCCAACTAGAGGGGGGTGAATAGTTGTAGTACCCAAAAACCAAAACTTTTAGCGGATTAAAAGTTACCCTCAAATCGATGTAGATCGGTCTGACCGAAATAGATCGGCCGGTCTGACCGTGCCTATGCCGTCGGTCTGACCGATACTAATCTCCTGGTTTAACTGCTCCAAAGTCGCCTCTGCCTCCTGCTACCGTCACCGGTCTGATCGCCGTATCCCCACCAGTCTGACCGTTGTAAAGCCACCAGTTGATCGCCGATATCTCGTCGGTTAGACCGCAGAACCCGGGCAAACACAAATTTAAGATCTATTAAAATAGATGACTACTTTATTACTTCTCTCTGTGTTTACAAAGTGCAACAACAGCACTCCTCATGAAAATCTCGACTAAACTCGAAACCCTAACAAAACTCACAACTCAATGCTCTCAAAAGTGATACCGGGAGGCCACACCCTCCCTCTCTATTTATACATGAGGTAGGCAGCCTAAAGCCACGAACCAAACTCATACAAGAAGTCCTAATCCACATAGGAAACATTCTCGTACAAGAAACCAACTTTACATATTCCAATTGTACCAAATTTGGACTCCTTCCAAATTCGACTCCGCATCCCATACGCACACAATATCTCCATCGTATGCCATATGGAATCTTCACCAACCACGTGCATTGATCTTCAGCCTAAGTATCCCGTATGATATCTGACCGTCCGGACATCACCTTATCTCCAAGTTGACTCCCGATCCATCACCGGCAATACTCTCCCGAGACGTAAAGATTACCTACGCATGAATCAAACAAAGAAACCATATCCAAGCACAAGCTATCACCAACTTGACTCATTGTTAGCACATAACAGTATTACACACGCATAATATCCATCTAAAAGTCATAAACATGAATTAACCACAGATATCCAATGAAACAACCCGAAACCGAAACCCGGTCAGACCGTGGGCTGGCAGGTCTGACCGCACACATACCGCCGGTCTGACCGGCCATACCTGCCCGGTCAGACCGGACCCAACAAAACAACTGTCCCTGTTCACCGTCTGAAAATTCAATCATATCACAAGCCACTTCGCCAATAATCTCCAAATATCAAAACCAATAACCTCAGATGCCAATTGTTCATCACAACAGAAGAATCAAACACACTTTGATTTTACAGGCTCAACTACTAGACATATCTGATCGGCTTAACGCCTCCCTAGATGCCTTAGTTGTAAATAATGGGCCAACTAGAAGCAGGTTTCAAGAAATCCAAGATCAGCTGCCCAATGAAGTGATCGATGCCATATCCCCAGCAGCCTTTCTTGAATCTCACCAGATCAAAGTCTAGAGGGGTAGGCAAAGGCTTGCAGATCGCCTTGAGCTTCAAGCTTTGGAATCGGCTCTTCAAAGCAGCCGGCAACGGGTGAACGAGAACAAGGCCAAGCTTGACGAGTTAACAACTGGCCCAGAAATAACTCAGAAACGCATTGCTGAGCTGGAACAACAAGAAGCCGATCTCTTGGCCAAGCTAGAGCAAACTCGCAAAGAAATCATCCAAGAAAAACAAAAGTTAGCCGATCTCCCCAAGGCCATTGAAAGTCAAAAGGCAAAGCAGAAAGCATCGGCTAAACACTTGGCGGCACAAAACAAGGCTTTGAAGCCAGTCCCGAGAACAGATGCTGATGATATTCGAGTCATCGAAGAAGTTGATCAAATTCGTCTACGCGTGATATCGGCAATTCAAAGTTTCTTGGGTTGATGTAACAATTTTATGTCTTCAATACATTCTATCATGAAACACTTGAAACGTTTTTGTGTAATGCAATCATCGGCCTTCGAGCCGATTTGACTCCTACTCCTTTCATACTTGTATATTTCTGAAAAGTCTGTACAAGGCTTTTTAGACACTCTGTCCCAACACTGCCTTCCCCCATGAGTCACCTTTCCCTCACAAAGACAAGAAAGTACCCACGACTAATCCTAACACCTAGCATCTAACCACCTAGGCCGGCAATGCCCAGATTCGGAATCCTACTAGGCCAGGTTCTTTTCATGAGAACATGTGGTTGTACGGCAGGCTCAGATCAATGGCTTATGAAGTTATGTCCTTGATTGGCCAGGGTAACTTGTCAAACTACAATAGCACACAACATAGGATAGCAGTTTGAGAACACATAGTTGGCCCTTTGAGCAACTAAATAGCACACAGCTTGACAGTAGGCTCACATAGAAACCATACCCGGTAACGATCAGACAAATACATTACCACCTAACCAGGCTCATACAGAATCACACACCACCCCGTCCAAAATGTTTCATCCGCCCGTTGTTTTATTACACGGTGCAACACATGCTATCAGAAAGATAACAAACAGCCACACAGTTCATATAAAGTGATTATAAGTATAAGATTAATTGAAATTATATTTTTCTTGTAAAACAACCTTGAGCAGGGTTAAGCATAACTACTCTACCTTGAGTTGAGCCCAATGTTCAACTCACAAAGGCTAGGGTGACAAAGGAATCACCGGTAATCAGTAATAATCAAAGGCAGGGTATAATAACAAATAGGTCACACTACCCATCGATGGTTTATAAATAAAATAATGCATGTATTCAAAACAAAACATTTTATAAAATGGGATCAATATGTTCAAAGAGTGCACCTGCCTTGCTTGCAGTACTATCCTTGCACTGTGTCTTCTGCAGTGAACTACTCTTCTGCTCCAACGTCTACACGATTGCAAATGAGAAACAAATAAACAAAAAAAAAGGCTAGAGCTCGATGTTAAACCAGGAGGTAGAGTTCGATGTTAGAAGAATTTAGGAAAAAAAGGGGTCGAATCGTAGTTCGAATGGAAAAGTTATGGTCTCCGAAAGTTCAAATTCAGAGAAAATCTGAGGATAAAAGAAAAGGAATATTCTCTGAATATTTAATTTCAGGAATTGAATTATTTTTTAATAGGAAAATATGGTGGGGCCCACTGGTAAGTGGCTAGGGTTGGTGGACTCGGTGCATGGTGGACTGGGTGACATGGATGGATCTAGGGCTGACGTGGCACTGGTTAAGGTCATGTAGATCCAATGGCCCTAGATTGATCTGGATGATTGGATGGTCGAGATTGATTTGGGGCTTTTGTCAACCCCCGGTTTTTGTACACCAGAAACCTCATGTGATTATAGTACCATTCCCTGGATTAGTAGATGGTACACACATGGTAAAGTTGCATATTCTATAGTTGACATCGTTATAAAGGTTTTACAATACATTAATAATACAAGGGTTGCCAGAGTGGGACCCAAATAGACCAAGCAAGGTCAATTACATTACCAAGCACCGAAAGAAGTAGATGAGGTAGCGGAAGCGAAACAGCGACAGTCCATCATATTCCATAGGCAGCGACTGGTGAACCTAGGTCCCTACTCCACTGTCTTCGGCACCTTCTCATCAACATAGTACACATGTGGGTCGGCTCTAACACCTTCTAAAAGAGTTAATTAAGTACCAATCGTACTCAGCAAGCCACTATTCCAGAATGCATTTAGTGCACATAAGGATTCAAGGATGACTTGGTTTATTTGCATAAAGCTAGATTTCACAATTCATTTCACAAACCTATGACTTAACAGTTTTAATTGAAAAAAATGTTAAGTTGAAGTTGTCATTAATTAACAAGGGTTCTTCCACCTTCCCCAAGCCTCGCTTGGTCTGATTTATCCTCGCATCGTTTTCCATAAACTCCACCATTCCCTCCTAATCCTATTCTAAGCAAGATTAAAACTTATGAGGCTAGTCAAGAGTAGTACAAGTCCTAACGCTCAATTAACCGCGAGCACGGCTATTCGAATAGATTTATTTAACTCACACTGCAGTGGATGTAAGCTTTTAATCCCACACCCCGTGACACACCCAACACATGAGACTTGTCATGACCCGGTTTTTCAGTTCCCCTTGCATTGCGGCACCCGCTCCAAGGACTATGAATCCTCATGCACCCTAGCGCCCAACCCTACCTCGAGCCAGTGGTGAGAGGAGTCCTGGCGCTCCCGAGGTATCAAGGCGGTTACATTATATAACTAATATTAGGGTGCGTTTTAGGTTTTGACGTCATTAAACACCACAACACTTCATCACACATCACAATCATTCACATACAGAACCATCCATGACTAGGGTGCCGTCCCGCTTGGGTTACCTAATTCGCTGAGTCTATACACATTCAAGAAATGTAGTCGTACTCTAAGCGTTTCCTTGGATAACTTCTTGATTCGATCCTTAACTAACTAGGGTCAACAGCTTGCCGTTTCATAGAACCACCAATATTCTATTCGTGTCGCCCCAGTCGAAATATTTTCTTTTATTAAGTTTTTTGTTTTTGCAAAGGTTTTGAATTGCGGGTGGCACTCATGTCTCCACCCGTCTTCCAACAATCACCAAGTGATCATTGCATTCACATCCATATACCAAACACGGAGTGTATATTTGTCCAAACAAGCAATGCTAAGCAGTGTCAATAATTGACCATGCATAAAGAATAGACTCAGGACAACAAGGATATAAGTGTAACAATTTCAAAGATGGCTTACCAGCAAGTTTAGGTACGCATTTTCATAAGTAGCATGCAATTTTATTTGCAATCAACACATTTATAAAAATAGGATCAATATGCTCGAGGAGGGGAGTGTAGTGACTTGCCTTGTTCAGTCAAAGGCTCCTCCTCGACCGATTCAGCTTCGCCTTCACAAATGTAACCTGTTTGGTTCAACCAACGGATTAATATACTCTAAGTCCTTTTCCTAACAAAAGGGCTGAAATCCTAGAAAAGTAGAAAATTTTCCAAACCAAGGCCATTTTGAAGATCCTGAATTTAGAAGAATTTGGGAGAAAGTTTCACCGTAATCCGTTTTAAAATGAGGGAGTTATAGGTTATTAAAGATTCAAATTTTAATTTAATCAAATAAAGGTCAAACCCTATTGTTAGGAATTTTATATACTTTTCGGAATTATTTTTCAAAGGGAAAACCTTGAGTGACTGACAGGTAGGGCCTAGGTCAAAGCTGACTGGGTCAACTTGACCTCAAATGGCCTGGGCCCACATGTCAATCTCACATCTTTTAACATAATATTCAAAAATAGATTTTGAGTTATTGGGGCCCATTCGTCAGTCTCTAAAGGCCCTGTTTGAATCTCCTGAAGATGAAGATTAAGATAAAGATAAAGTGTTTCATGTAAAACGAGGTGACATTAATGTGCGATTAAGTGAGTTTTAATTATTACAAACTTGAAAAATGGATTAATCTGACATTTTAGAGCAACTTTCATATTAAAAATATTCGCACGAAACGCACCGTTTGGGAGTTTGAAAAGCGTGCCATGGAAAATTTTATCTTTATCAGCTCTTTTTAGAGCTTTAGAACGGGGCTCTCTCAGCTCTCTCTCTCTCTCTCTTATGCGTGTGGGAGCCAACGCCCGAGCTAGGGCTAGCCGCGCCGGCGGCGAGCTGAGCGGTAGGCAGGGCGGCTGGCGGAGGCAGCACCCATGGGGACCCAGCCATCCCTGGGCGGCAACGCACTAGCTCGGGAGGGATGAGGCGGCGGAGTGGGTTTGGTGCGGCGGTGGTGGCTTTGGGTCCTAGGGCACGCCGGCGAAGCGGTGGTCACCAGGCGAAGAGGACGCTAGTGGTGGGCATATGGGGTTCTCAGGAGGAAGAAGGCAGGGTCCAACGTGACTAGCGGTGGCTAGATGATGGGGCGCTCATGGGGCTCAAGGCAACCATGGCTGTGGCGGTGGAGCTCGAGTTGTCAGCGAAATTTGTCGGAGTCGGCGAGCAAACAATCGCAACAAGGCTCGGGTAGGATTCCTAGGGGCTAGGGAAAGCCTTTCTCTCAACTATCATGGTCGGAAGTGGAGGCTAGGGGCAACGTCGGCGGCGGATGCTACACGGGCGTGGCGGCGCACACCTAGCATCGGCAAAGGGGCTTAATCGGTGGGGCACGGGTGGACGATGGCTACGGGATAGCTAGGGCTTTCGGCCGGCGAGAGGGCAACATCCAAAATCGATCACGGGCGGTGAATGAGTTCGTGCGGCTTGGTGCGAAGCCGAGCAGAGCATGGGCTCACACTAGCGAGGGTGCGAGCGTGGGCGCAGCGCCATGCCGATTTGCGATGGCCGTGCATGGCTTGCAACAAATAAGGATGGCAGCGAGGGAGGGATAGGGGATGGGTGGGGTGGCGCGTTCTCACCGGGCGGCAGCCAGGTAGCGGCACACCGAGCGGCGAAGGTGGCAAAATGACGGGCGATGAGGTTATGGCCAATGGAGGTCAAGGTCACAGTTTGTCCACTCTCCCAGTGACCAAACGACGACGGGGTTCGCGCGGATCATCCACGGTTGCAATTCGTCCATGGGTTCATGGCGGCGGCAGGCCCATAGCGAGCTCAAGGGCTGCGCACGGCTTCCTTGCTCTGGCTCGGTGTGTGCGGAGCTGAGGCAAGGTGGCGAGCATGGTGGCGGTGGTCCTCGGCTCTGGGTTGGTGCGAGGCTGGGGTGGCTGTCTCCTCCTCGCTCCAATTGGGCCGATGTTGGGCACGGGCGTAGGAGCGCTCGAAGCAAAAGGAAGGGCAAGGTGTTCGACTCGGGCGGAAAAGAGGTGTGGCGACACGACGACGAGTGCGAGCGAGAGGGGAACGGCGCAAAAGGCTGAGGCACAGGGCTTTTAAAGGCGGCAGTGGTCGCGCTTGTGAAGCCGAGGTGAGGCGATCGTTGGTCATGGCTTTGGGCGGCTGGCCCCGCGGGCATTGCTGCACAGCAGTGCCGCAAATGGCGGCGGTATGGCTGACGCGGTCCGGGCGCAAGTGGGCGCCAAAACCACAGGAAAAAGGCGGAGGGCAGAGGATCTAGAAGCATTGAATGAGGACGGTGCGATGTCCGCGGGTCGTCATTTAGCGGCGTGGCACACGGAAGATGGCACTCGACGTTTTAGCATTCGTGCCATGAATGGAACGGCGGACGGGCTCGGTTAGGATTAGGTGGTGTGGCAGTGTTGTTGGAGCGGTGCGGTAGGCTTGGGCATGAGCAGCTCGGTGCACAGTGCGACACGACACCGTGTCGAGCACCTTGCATGCACCCGGGCTGAGCAGCTCAGCGGCTAGGATTTGGGTTTGGCGGCTCGATGATTTCTGGTGGTGACGGAGCACGACGGATAGTGCAGACTCCGTGTTAATGCCAAAATTTGGTAAACCCCAAAATTGTCATCGTCCTAGAGTTAGTATCGGCTTCAGAGTCCTGGAATCGGCCGATGGGAATTATCAGTCACCAGCAGTTGGATTCTTAGTGGAGGTTAAGGAAATTAATCAATTAAAGTAAACTTATCCAGAAGATGTCGAGTTCGAAGAGGATGCACCATGGCAATTTATCTATTAATTAGACAGAGTCAGTTAGTTTCCTTTTATTTTTAGGAAAGTGTGTTTAGTGTTCAATCAGGATTTATGTTTTTTCTTTTATCTTTAGAAAAGTTTGTGTTGTGTCCAATTAGGACTCATATTGGCCTGAGGGTATAAATATGTACACCCGAGGTCTTTGTAATTTATCTCTCGATCAATACAACTTCTCTAGGCGCATCGCCACCCTCTTTTTTGAGGTTTTCATTTATCACCGGCGGAACTTGGTACTAAACATGGGGCTGCATCAGCTTCGATCTCCGGCAAAGAGGTAAGCCCTACGTTCCGCCAGCCCCGGTGAATATATCGGCTACATTAGTGTTGTTCAAGGCTGCATCGCTTCGACCTCTTGGATTGCTCTGGTTCGGTTGATATATTTGCCTACTTGATATTTCGATTCTATCTTTAGTAGCATTGTGTTTAGAGACGCATCGGTTTAGCTGAGACTGTCTCAGTTAGGTCTGATCTTCTGTCTTAGCTGATATATCTCTACAATCACAATGATTATTTAGATAGATTTGTCATATCCATCACATTAGACAGATTTATCGGCTCATTGAGTGTTAGATTATTATATACAATCTCGTGCTGCATCGGTTAGGTTCGACTTACTAGATTGTTGTTAATAATCTAAGTTTTGTTAAGCCGGTAGGTTTATGCTAATGTTTTATCGGAGGGTTAGCCGATCTTATCCGATGCGTTAAATTTCTCTTTGATGGTTTTACTGTCTTGGTTAAATTTAATACATGACCACCCTAAAAATCAATCAAAGGCTTGATTGTTTAGATCTTATACTTCCTTTCATACTTAGTGCTGCATCAATCAGCGATATTAGCTGATGTAGCGATACTAGCTAATGTCGATAGGGTTTTGATCAATCGGCTATATGTCTGATGTAAATTCCAACACTTGAATAAATAATGAAGTAAAGGCAATCGACTAATGGTAATAGAAACCAATTGGCTATTAATGATATGATAGAATAAATGTTGATCCAAAGGTTAAAGCATACATCGGCTGGAGATCAGATGTCAATAAATTCAAATGATTAAATAATCAATGAAGCCTTTGCTGTCATCGGCTAAAACCAACTTGTATGTAATCCTTATAAGCCGATGCAACGTCTAGGTAACTCATCGACTAAAACCCCGATGATACCTTTATCGGCAATCAAAGAGCAAGCTAGTTCTTACAATTCCAAGTATGACTTAGTAGGTCAAACCCAATTGATGCAGCACTAAGTATGAAAGGAAGTATAAGGTCTAAACAATCGAGCCTTTGATTGATTTTCAGGGTGATCATGTATTAAATTCAACCAAGACAGTAAAATCATCAAAGAGAAATTTAACACATCAGATAAGATCGGCTAACCCTCCAATGAAACATTAGCATGAACCTATCGGCTTAACAAGACTTAGATTATCAACAACAATCTAGTAGGTCGAACCAAATCGATGCAGCACGAGATTATATATAATAATCTAATGCTCAATGAGCCGATAAATCTGTCTAATGTGATGGATATAACAAAACTATCTAAAGCATCATTGTGATTGTAGAGAAATATCGGCTAAGACAGAAGATCAGACCTAACCGAGACAGTCCCAGCTAAACCGATGCGTCTCTCGACACAATGTTATTAAAGATAGAATCGAAATATCAAGTAGGCAAATAAATCAACCGAACCAAAGCGATCCAAGAGGTCAAAGAAAATCAGCCTTGAACAACACCAATGTAGCCGATACATTCACCAGGGTCGGCGGAATATAGGACTTACCCCTTCACCGAAAGCCGATGTAGCCCCGCGTCAGGTGCCAAGTTCCATGGGCGCGCTCTGGTGCAGCGAAGACGCGTCGGCGTTCAGCAGTGTCGGTGGAAGACGGCGCCAACTAGAGAAGATGGAGGCGGAGCCACTGGCTCAGCACAACCCGTCAGGGTGCACCGGAGGCGGTGTTCGGCAATGGAGATGGCGACGGCGAAGAGAGAAAAAGAGTGGAACGAAGGCGCAAGGCTGGGCGGAGCTCACCGGGGGCAGCGGCAACTTTAGGAGGAGGCGGCGACGGCAACACAACTTTCAACAGTAGTGGGAAGCGGCAGCGACGGCGGCGTCGGAAGCAGCGGCGATGGCGGCAACTTGCGGTGGCGACGACGGCAGCGGCGGTTTCAAAAAGAAGAGGGGAAAAGAGCGACGACCGGTGGCTTTTCATAGAGAGGGCTAGGGTTAGTGTTAGGGTTAGGTTTAGGGAGCCGCTTGCAAGAGACCGGCGGCGGTACAGATGCGGTTTGGCGGCGTGGGCCGACTCGATCGGCGGTGGCGCGGGCCGAGGCGACGTCGAGGAGAGGGGGCCGGGCCGAGGACGACGCATGGTCTCGAGGCTTGGCCACCCCGGGCCTGCAGCTCGAGAGGAAGGGAAAGGAGGAGGGAGCCGGCTGGAGGTGGAAGAAGAAGGAGGAGGAAGGAGGAAAAAGGAAAAAGAAGAAGGGGCAAAATGCAAAATAGGAAAAGAGAGGAAAGGAAGGAAAGGGAAAATTGGAAAAGGCTAGGAACTTTTCTGGAAAATTCCAACTTTGGAATTTTAGGAATTTTTAGAAGATTTAGGAAATTAAGAATTGAATTAAAATATTTGATTTGGGTGGAATTTGAATTAGGAATTTGAGCTCCACTTCCGAAATACAAATGAAATCCAATTTAACTTCAATTAAGACACACAAAGCAAGCGACGTAATTAATTAATTAATCACATTAAACTCTTTTGATTGACAAAATTTTCATTAAGCTATTTTAGGTGAACAAACTAGAGGTGAATTTTGGCACACAGGTGAAAAGAACAGAAAGCGAAAAATCAAGACGTGACAAACCTACCCTCCCCCCCTTAAACAGAATCTCAACCCCAAGATTCAGATTGGCTTGGGAACAACTCTGGAAACTCTGCCTTCATATTATCCTCACACTCCCATGTGGGTTCAGCTTTAGTGTGATGACTCTAGTAAACCTTGCAAAAACGAATAGTCTTACTCCTTGTAGTTCGCTCTGTAGTCTCAAGAATTCTAATTGGAACCTCACGATATGTCAAATCTGGTTGTAACTCCACTGACTGCAGTGGTGCTTCCTCTTCTGGCTCACGAAGACATTTCTTCAACTGGGACTTGTGAAACACATCATGAATACCAAACATCAAAGGCGGCAGCTCCAACTGATACGCAACTTCCCCTCGACGAGAATAATCTAGAATGGACCAACATATCTAGGGGCTAGCTTTCTTTTCACCTGAAACCTCTTGGTTCCTCTCATTGGTGTCACCTTCAAATACACATAGTCTTTCTTTTCAAAGGTTAAATCCCTTCGGCGATTATCTGCATAGCTCTTTTGACAAGATTGGGTCACCTTTAGCTAGTCCCTGATCAGAGCAACTTTCTCTTCAGCTTCACGGATTACATTTGGTCCAAAAACTATTTTTTCTCTAGTCTCATTCCAATTCAAGGGTGTTCTACAAGATCGTCCATACAAGGCTTCAAACGGTGACATCCACCAGCTTGCTTGGTAACTATTATTATAGGAGAACTCGGCATAAGGTAAATTTTTGTCCCAATTAGAAGTATAGGCTAAAGCACAAGCTCGAAGTATGTCCTCCAAGATCTGATTAACTCTTTCTTTCTGTCCATCCGTCTATGGATGATATGCTGAATTGAAGTTTAGGTGAGTTCCCATTGGTTCATGAAGAACCTACCAGAAAAGCTAGGTAAACTGAGTTCCTCGATCTGAGACTATCTTCCATGGTACTCCATGCAAGCATACTATCCTGTTCAAATAAAAATCTGCTAACTTGTCATCCGAATAGGTTATCTTGATTGGAATAAAGTGCGCTACCTTGGTGAGACGATCAACTATAACCCAAATAGAATCATATCCTGACTGAGTCTTAGGCAAACCTGTGATGAAATCCATGCCAATCTCATCCCACTTCCATTCTGGTACCTTGAACGGTTGTAGAAGTCCTGCGGGTCGTTGGTGCTTTGCCTTGACTCGCTGGCAAACATCACAAAGTGCTACGTACTCTACAATCTCATGTCTCATACGAGGCCACCATAGTCTGTTCTTGAGGTCTTGATACATCTTGGTACTTCTAGGATGAATGGAATAACGGGATTCATGTGCCTCTGACAATATAAGCTTCTTGAGTTCTGGCTGATCCGATACAACCAACTTCTCATGTAACCATACAACATCATTCTCATCCTCAGTGAATCCTATGGCTTTCCCTTTCTTCATGTTGAACTTGATTTCTTTGACGTTAGCATTATCTTTCTGAGCTCCCTTGATTTGATCTTCCAATGTAGGTTTGACCTCTAGGTAGCCACATATCCTTCAGGTACTATCTCCAAACTCAACCTTTCAAACTCATGGTAAAGTGACGCTGACTCTCCTTGATTTCTATGTTGTTGTAATGAACTTTCCTGCTCAAGGTGTCTGCAACAACATTAGCCTTGCCTGGATGGTAGTGGATTCCCATACCATAGTTCTTGATCAACTCTAACCATCTTCATTATCTCAAGTTCAAATCATGCTGAGTGAAAATATACTTCAAACTCTTGTGATCAATATACACTTCACATAGATTGTCGATCAGGTAATGTCTCCATATCTTCAGTGCATGTACCACTGCTGCAAGCTCCAAACCATGAGTTGGATAGTTCTTTTCATGTGGGCATAGTTAGCGTCAAGCATAAGCGACAACCTTACCTTCTTGCATCAGAACACAACCAAGTCCTGTACAAGGCACATCACACTAGATATCAAACCCCTTATGGATATCTGGCAAAACCAACACAAGTGTTGATGTCAGACTCTTCTTCAAGGCCTCAAAGTTGCATTGACACTCTCATATCCACATAAACTTCTTTTCTTTCTTCGACAATTATGTCAATGGACTTCTATGAACCTTCTGTAATATCCTGCCATACCCAAGAAACTATGAACTTGTGTCACGGCCTTGGGCGGTTGCCAATTGTTAACTGTATTCACTTTTTTTAGATCTACTGCAACTCCAGCGGTGGTCACAACATGTCCAAGGAATTTAACTTCTTTCATCCAAAACTCACACTTGCTAAACTTGGCATACAACTGATGCTCCCTTAGCTTTTCTAATACAAGCCTCAAATGATTCTCATGCATGAATACCTTATCCATGAATACCTTGTTCATCAATGAAAACAACAACAAACTTGTCCAAATATTCCATGAATACCTTATTCATCATGTTCATGAAATAAGAAGGGGCATTTGTTAATCCAAAAGACATAGTCTTCGGGATATCCTCTGGCTTGATCCTAAGCTGATGATACCCTAATCTAAGATCAATCTTAGAGAAAACTCATGCTTTCATCTAGTCAAAGAGATCATCAATCCGTGGCAAAGGATACTTCTTCTTGATGGTCAAATCATTCAAACTTGTATAATCAATACACATTCTCTTGGTTCCATCTTTTTTTTCGACGAAGATAACTGGGGCTCCCCATGGTGATGAACTAGGTCTGACATAACCTTTCTCTTGCAACTCTTATATCTGCTTCTTTATTTGAGCCAACTCATTTGCTACCATACGGTATGGTCGCTTGGATATAGGTGATGTCCTTGGGACTAGATCAATGACGAACTCAATGTCTCTATGTGGTGCCATGCCTGGCAACTCTTCTGGGAAAACATCTAGATATTCTCTAACAATTGGTACTTTCTGTAGCTCTGAAACTTCCATGTGGTGCACTAGGGCTCCTTACCAAGGCAGATTAACTATGGCTTTGAAAATTTACTTTCTCTCCTTTAGAGTTTTCTAAGGTGATAGATCTATTTCCACAATCCAACACTGCTTTGTTGCTGTGTAACCAATCATTCCCTAGGATGACATCAAGCTGGGTTGGCAAAGAACTCTAAGCCCTCTATTTCAATCTTCACTCTAGGACAACCGGTTTGGGTTCTCATCTCTGATCCCGGTGTTTGAATAAGCAAAGAACACTTAAGAGGGATAGTAGGAAACTAATGTTGAGAAGCAAAAGGCCAAGAAATAAATGAATGCAAAGCTCCAGAATCTAATAAGAGGAGTTTATTAGGAACCTACTAGGAACTTACCCAGAACAACGTCTGTAGAGGTTTGAGCTTCCTTTGCAATGACATGGTTCACATGTCCTCTAACGACAGTCTGCTGAGTTGCTGATGTAGCCTGCGGTGTTGCTCCTGGTGCTGGCGTCTTGATTGGGGTGCTTCCCAAGTTGAACTTCACTGGAGTAATGTTCTTGGGATGAGGGCAGTTGTTGGCGAGATGGCCTGAGTCTTTGCAGTTGTAGCAACGACGAATAAATGCTTGACTTCCTGCACCTTGCACGGACTAAGTGGGAGTAGCCTGACGAGATGCTTGAGTTACTAGAGACAACGTCTATGGAATAGTCCTGAACTGTGAAGTAGCTAGCTGACGGTTGTTGTGTTGCTTAAACACTCGATGCGGCCTTTGGCTTGGACCACTTGCTTGCTGGTTCATCTTGCGCTTGTGATCTTCACCAAGCTTCCTACATTCTTCTTCTAACAATAGAGTCTTGTTCACCAGGCTATGAAAACTGCTAAAATCATGAGCAACAAGTCCCACCTTGAGACCAAAACTAAGACCTTTCAAGAAATTCCTCTGGCGATCTACATCTCTAGCAACATCTTCTAGTGCGTAATGGGCAAGAGTAATGAACTAAGTCAGGTACTGCTACATTGTCTTGTTGTCCTGCTGAAGAGTACGAAATTCTTCCTTCTTCAGCTCCTTGATGCCAGCAGGAACATAGTAATCACGAAAAGCTATATGAAATTCCTCAAAAGTTTCAGGGTCATCCAAGCCTCCCCTGAGGTTCTCATACCAATCTAGGGCAGCTCCTTCCAACTGTTGGATAGTGAAACAGACTTTCTCTCCATTCGAGCACTAAGTGATCTCCAGTTTGCGTTCCATGGTACGCATCCAGTCTTCTGCATCAAGTGGAGTACCCATTTCCTTGAAGGTTGGTGGCTTGGTGTGCAGAAACTCGAACAACTTGCTCTGTGGAGGTGGAGAGCCTTGGGGTTGTTGCGGCGGCTGTCGTTGTTGGTTCTAAAGTTGTTGCATCATCATCCTCATGAGCTCAGTCTGGGCCTGCATGAAGACTTCAAAATTCTGCCGGTTCATGCATGGGGCGGTTGATGACCGGTGGCATGGGCATCGGTGTTCTCGTGCTCTCCACCATGACCTCCATTGTTCACCTTCTATTGAACATGTGACTAGTCAGAAAGGGTACTAAGAAGAAAAGAATAGCTCTAAGAAAAAGGCAACTAAATGGGGTAGAATTGCACATCCTGACGAAACACACATACGACTGTTTAGGAGCCAAAGGGTTACAAACAGACCGTATGACAAACCAGAAGAACCAAAAACTAAAAACAAGCAATTTTTCTATCACGAAAGCTTAACGTCTTACTAACATGAGCTACTAACTAAAGGCAAAGTGACTCAAAGACAAAAGCCACTTCTAGAACTTAAAACCTGGTTAGCGACAAGGCTTCTGCAAGAACCCAACTGGTGTAGATCATCCTTCCGAAGCTAACGATAGAGATTAAAACAGGTAGAAGGATATTCAGAGAGGAAGAAGGAAAGAAAGAGTGAGGAAAGAAAGAACAATTTACAATATTTGTGTTTCATGAAAACAATTTTGAAATAAGACCAATCTATCTAAGGTTGCAGCCTATATTCGACACAGCTCCGATACCAATTATGTGAGAACCAAAATAGGACCTCCTGTGTATAAGTGCTAGTCCAGGATCAAGCTAGCACACACAGACACAAACATAATATCACAGCCAACATCACGAAGGAAACCTAATATTAATTAATGAAGTGACTATGTTAAACTTTATGGCTAAAGTTTACATTTATTCTGCCACGAAGGGCCTAAGGAAAAACAATAAAGTAACAGCGGAAAAGATAAACACGTAGTAGTTCCAATTTTCGCAAACAGACAAAAAGAACAGAAAGCGAAAAATCAAAACGTGACATCGGGCTAGGTAGCATGCTTAAAATAGACTTTCTGTCAATTTGACTCTCTTTACTAGGTCATAACCATTGATATAGGCCATCTTTAGCACCATATTTTACTTGGTTTTATGCAAGGAGAAGATGCCAATCTATTTAAAAGAAAAAAGTTTTGTAATTTGAAGAAATTTTGGTGGTACATATATAATATCAACATGAATTTTCAATAATATATATACACATACAATTATGAAATCTGAAAATATATCACCAAATCTTAGTGGGACATTCATCATGGTGCATCTGTGATGTCTATCATGTCTTTGAGTATCCCATATATAAGTCATGATAATTCCATGGTATCATAGATGATACTTTGGTAGTATCACGTACAAATCATAATACCTCTCAAGTTTCACATATAAATTGATAATTTTATGGCATCACGGATGATAAATTTATAGTATCACCTATAAATCTTGATACCTTTAAGGTTTTAAATAAAAATCATGATACTATCATAGATGATAGGTATCACAT
>BDMV01000009.1:15352037-15450893 GCA_008326285.1 Oryza officinalis
TCCTAAATGCTATAAAAAGATCTTTTTGTTTTCATATACTACTCCCTCCGTCCTAACAGTGTGAGCAGCAAAAACATGCTACCGGTATTTGAGACATGAAGTACTGCTAGCTGGTCCTAACACTGTACATACTACACTGTACCTACATTGACCGTATACGAATCCGATATATATGGTTGAGAAGAAACATGTACAGATACCTGCATTCATGTCTGCCTTTCGAACGCAAGAGAGTGTTATCGTATTGTGATTTGTGAAGAAGAGACACCGGCCGGCTAGCTCTCTGCCAATGTCAGCTTGTTCATGCACTACCAGACATCTGCAAATATATGCATCTATGTTTATATGCAGCTTCCTCAAAAGAAAGAAGCTATCTGATCGATCTGAATCTCCCATCGAGATACATATACACTTACTGTGCGCGTTTTTGACTGCTCCGTTTGATCTGCAAATTAATCACGCGCTAATGACCGCTCCGTTTTTCGTGTTTACTGTGCGCGTTCTGAAAACATTCAGCCGAACAAAGCCTTAGTACTTGCATTGATACATTATTACATGTGTGTGTGTGGGTTTTTGTACCATAGCGTTTTGTCCAGATGCCAAACTGTAGTTTTTCTTCGGTTTCTGATCATCGATTCAGTATAGCTACAATAAGTTCGAAGTTCGCTTGACCAGTACACCAAACACAGTATATATTTTATACTTGAATATACATATATAGATGTGTTTATGTGTGTGATGACTGCCAGAGCATGCATGCAACAGGAGCAATGCAAGCCGACAAGTGTTGCTAGCTTGACCATGCACTGTAGCTGATCAAAATATACACATGAATGTGTGCATCCGTGTTTTGGAAACTGACCCTATATATTGGCCCTGGTCATAGCAGCTTCTGGTTGGTGCAGGCATTGTGTTGAGAGAGGATGAGAGCATTGCATCCAGCAAGTGTATGTGAGAGCAGAGAGGCACAGGGTTTTTCTGGCCCTGTCACATGCGTGTGCATCCATGCCGAGTTTATATATTCGGATCCAATTAAACATCGAATATATATACATGTGAGTTTGTGTACATGTGTTGTGTATTAATTGGACCATGTAATTGGTCGGTCGATATGCACACCAGATACATATAGTCCACGGCTTTGCTAACAAAATTTTAGTCACACTAGTACACAAATCATCATAGGTACCGGTTGGGAACCGGCTATAGGTGCCGGTTTTCCAACCGGCACCTATTGGTCGGCACCAATAAGGGTAACCGACACCTCTATGAAAAATATAACCGTTACCTTTACCTTTACTCGAGCCAAAAAAAAAGAGAGCCGGCTCGAATCGAGCCAAACTCATCATCCCTGCCGCCGTCGCCGCATGGGGAGGACGCGGCCGCCGCCGAGGTGCGCCACCTCTCCTCCCGCCGGATCTGGCGGAGGGGAGGGCGCGGGCACCATCACCGTCATCACTGGAGGCCGCCACGGCCTCCCATCCCGTCGCCCCCTCCCACCGGATCTGGCGGAGGGGAGGGCGCGGGCGCCGTCGCCGCCATCATCAGAGGCCGCCGCGGCCTCCCATCCCGTCGCCCCCTCCCACCGGATCTGGCGGAGGAGAGGGCGCGGGCGCCGTCGCCGCCATCATTGGAGGCCGCCGCGGCCTCCCATACCGCCGCCCCCTCCCATCGGATCTGGCGGAGGGGAGGGCGCGGGAGCCGTCGCCGCCATCACTGGAGGCCGCCGCGACCTCTCCTCCCACCGCTGCCGCCTCCATCGCAGACGCCGCCGCTGTCGTTTTCGAGAGAGAGAGAGGCGAGAGAGACAGAGACAGAGACAGAGAGAGGCGAGAGAGAAAAGATCAGGCGAGCGAGAGAGAGAAATCGAGAAGGGACGATGGGAGTTATAAGCCGCGCGCACTCGATCGGCTTGTAAGCGCGGCTCGGTTTGGTATAGGTGCTGGTTTTTTAAAAGAACCGGTACCTATAATATATTATAGGTGTCGGTTTTTTAATTAACCGGCACCTATAATATATTATAGGTGCCGATTCTTTTAAAAAACCGATACCTATAATAAAAAGTGCCGGTTTTAGCTAACAAACCGGCACCTATACTTCCTTAAAGGTACCGGTTCTTTATTTTTTATCGTGCAAAAGTGAAAAAAGGCATATAGGTGCCGGTTTTAAATGAACCGGCACTTATAAGGCCGGTCCCTATAAGGGTTTTTGTAGTAGTGTCACCTACGGCTTCTCCGTCGTTCGATTGAGATAGAAGGATCGAAAGTCATATTCAACCTTTGGACGAGAGAGAGTGGGGACGATGGATAGAGGACTCACCGACAGTGGGTGGTTGGCATGGCACGACTACGAGGCAGCGGTGTTGCTGCCTTGGTCATGGGAGAGGAAGAGAGGGACGGATCTAGTGGTGCATGTGAGCCGCAAGGAAACTTATCGGAATTGAGGAAGAGGGGCGGCAGCTGCGAAGGATGAGGAGGGAGGGAGGAAGGCAGCGGGAAGGACGCAATTGGGCATAAATCTTAGAACAATATATATGAATCGTTCAAATATGACTTTGAAATAAAGGAATTTTAGAGGAATTTGGAAAGATTGGATTCCTATAAAAAGAAATTTCTATATGGTCATTTGGAATTAAGGAATGGCTCTCCTAAATTCCTAAAGATTGCCTCAAATCATAGGAGGATTTGTCAACATGAGGCTCATGTCTCTTGGAAGAATTCTTTTGTGTCCATCTCTCTATTCTGTTCTGGTTCCTGTGTTTTTATGTGTTTCATCCAAAAGGTTATTCTTGCAGTTTTTCTATGTTTTTATATCCATTGGGTTTGAGATGTCAAGGCACTCGAATTCTATGGTTTTTTTATTTCTGTGTTTTGAAAACCTTGTGTTTCAAAGGAGCCTTAGATTTGACCATAGAATCAGGCAACTGACAAACCACAACTCCTATCGGATACATATGCATGCAAGCTGTACTATATGCAATGGGGAGAAGATTGAATGCTAGCTATATGTTATCTATTTGGCTATTCAATTCAAGATTTCACTGATCTCAAATAAACTGTGGGTTAATTTACTTCTCTTTTTCTTAAATAGATAATATATCATTATATATATACACCAAAATTTAATAACTTAGGATGCAGATATATGCATGAAAATGCCATATATTATTTTTCATGTGAAACTGATGTATATAAGATTCTGAATAATTTCTCTGAATGTATATATAACTAGAAAAAGTACATGGTCAAATGTGTGAACATATTGCATTGGAGACCGCGCCTTGGTACTGAACAACGTAAATAGAAATTGAGTTGAGTATTTCTATGATAGTAACAGCAAGTATTTGTAGATTATATTTATTTTAATTTTGCACATATGTAGGATACAGACAAGAGAAAAAAATGTTAATTAATCCAGCTTTACATGTGCCTTCAAGAGGACAAATTAATGAAGCACTGTAACATAAGAAGAGTGGTGGGTAAAATTGAAGACAACCTGGTAATTGAACTATTGTGATAGTTAATTAGCTCCAGTATCATCCTAGATGACATGTAGTATATAATATGGCTTATAAGCGATAATTGGCTCTTGAACTGGCTGTGAATATGCACAAGAATGTGAAAAAAAATTAATATGTGCAACATAATATAATGCGTACCACCACACAAAAATCACCTCAAAATTTGATATATTACATGCATGGATATTAAAAAAAGAACAGGTTTGCTAAAAATATGACATCACATTTTTTACTTAATTACAATCAATTTTCCCTATGTAATTACTCTCTCTCATATATATAAGTATCCTTTTATCTTTTATAACGACTCCTCTTCCAAATAAATAATAAATTATTTTTAATTCTCTTCTACATCATGTATTAGAAAAATCATAATGTAAATATTAAAACTTACAACGTATGTATTGTAAGTTTTAAAATTTATAGCGTAAAAACGATTCACTGTCTTTTTTTAATGTGACATAATAAATATAGCTAAAAAACATCATGTTAACAGTTGTATGTATTATTTATGCATTATTTGGAGGCAAATTAAAAGTTCTCTTTTTTCGTGTGTGTGTGTCTGTGTTTGTCCGTGGTATATCTACAGTTCTGGAGTATATATGTCAGTACGTGCTTTCATGCATGTTCCTAGCTATAGCTAGCTAGGTATCTCTTGAACTGCAGCAAACGTACGTACGTACGTACGAATATACATGCATGGAGTGAGACACATGAGTGTGTACAGTACTACAGGGTATATATAGAGAGAGAACTCATAAAAAGATTGACGACGAAACATGGAAAAAGGAAAGAGAAAGCATATATATACCTGTACATGCATATACGTGGAAATGGAAATGGAAGGAACTTCAAATCTAATCTTGTGATACACAAGAGAACAAATAACAAATATGATATATTACTGATACTCATATTTATTTTTTGAAACACAGTACAGACATAGTGATGAGGACATCACTTCTTTGGATATACACAATACTTCTCAAGTTGATATGCAAGGTCCAATTAATAGAGCTCGCACTCGATAATTGAATTTACAAGAGTGAGCTCGTTCATAAGTATTTTTTTATTGATTTTGAGGATAGATTGTTACCTAATGATTTAATTATGATTAAAAACTATGGAGAGAACCATGGAGCACTTGAAAAGAGGCTAGAAGATGAACAATGTCATCATGGGTGTTCAAGCCAAGATGAAGGTCCAACTCATATCAAGTTCAAGTCCACCTCGAGCTCCAAGTACAGTTAGCACTGTTAGCACTAAAATCGTCAGCCATATTACATTCGGACTCCGATTTCGACGTTCTACATATGTATGAAAAGCTAATGAGATCACATTTCCAATGGATTTGGTCTCATGTCAAAATTTCTTCCAAGTCAACGGGTATCATTGAAATAAGAAGACATTCATAATCTGTCCAGGTGCTGCGTCACCGTCTTTCAACATGTTGGGTCGTGTATCGTGTCAGAGTCCAATAGGGATGCATCCACTGGTCCAAGGTTGACCCTAGAACCTATATATTCAGTAGTTGTCATTGAGTTAGAGTTGGGTTTAGTTTAGATTATTTATGTCATTGCAGTTTCGACGTTAGATCGTTTTGTGGAACCCCAGCTTCGAGTTCTTGATTAATCATTCATCTGCAATTGAGTTGTTATCTTTCTTGTTCTTGTTTGTGTTCTTCGATTCACACGCAGGGATTAGCCTTCTCGGTGAGGTCATCGGGTTTCGACGCGGTTGATAACCAGTGGAGACGTGATGCTGTTATTGCAGAGTTTGGATTGTGTTGATTTGATGCCGGATTGTGTACGTCAAGTTTTTGCCAAATCGATAGTTATCTTCACCTGACAGAAGATCGGACCTCTCGTTGCCACTGCGTGCTCATATAAACACGTGCACATACACACATGCGGACACGCCCAAAGATTAGGCTGGCATATGTGGAGATTTACGAAGTTATCATAAATGTCTCACTGTTACAACTAAAAAAATTAATAATTAGTTATAAATGTGAGCACTTGTGTGTCAAGTCAATGACTTGAACTTGTGCAGGCAGGTTTCACCATCAGGAAGTTAACCAGTTAAGCTAAGCTCACTTCGTACTCATACTTTTTTTAGAAAGTGTACATTAAATTTGAGTTCGCATATTTGTGGATTGATATATCGTACATTGATCTATCTTATTAATTAGTTTTAAAACAATTTTTACATCCTTTTAAAAAAACAAGGGGATGTACTCCTAGAAAAGCCTTTCCCATAGTATAAATACTCTCTTTGTCACGGATAAAAAAAAACCAACCTATTATTGGAAACCAACTTTTCGTTACCCAATAGTCGTTTTTTTTTCTAAATTATATACATGGATTGGATAGATATTCCTTCATGTATATGATCTAGGGAGAGAGGCAGGGGCGTGTGTATACGTAGGTAGGTCATCGGGAGTCGTGCGAGCAAGGGTGGGGGCCCAGCTGAGAGACGAGACCGGGGAGGGGGGACAGAGGCAGGTGGGTCCCGAGCCGGTGCCATGCGAACGGCAGGTGGTCCCATGCATGCAAACGCAAATGGCTTTGCGTTGCGTTGTGTCCCCTCCCTGCCCTAATGCCTCCAACGCCTACCTCCTGCGATGCTAGCTGCTGCCCCCTCCCTATCGCATGCAGCGGCCAGCGCCTCCGTCCATCCATCCGATCCATCTATCCATCACACTCGTCCATCCATGTCCTATGTACTCCCAGTACCACCGCTCTCTCTCTCTCTCTCTCTTATCTGTGATCGTGTCGTGTCAATTAAGCTTGCAGTGGTCAATGTATACATACGCATATAGTATATATATATATATATTCTGATTTTATAACGTAACAACTTAGTATTCGATAAGACGCATTCTAGTATCTCTGTCTAGACACGTAATACTAGGATATAAGTATTACATCCTAGTATTACTATATTTTGAAACTGAGGTAGTATTTATATAGCCGTACGTACTACCTTTACGTACCTAGCACACATACTAGATTCGTTCTTCAAATATAAGAATTCCTACGGTTTAAATTTTATATGCAATGTAAGTATTTTGTGACACTGGTTCCATTACACAGGAATCCAAGTATTTTTCAGCCCATCAGGTGTTTAGTAGGGGAATCCAAGTAATTAAAAAGATTTAAAATTTAATCAATGAGGTGAATGAAAGAGAATATTTCCCTTTATTCTTAATCTTTCTTAAACAACCTAAAAATCGTCTATTTTGAATTGTCTTTTGACAATTGGTTCTTCCCCCATAAGCGATGAACTTTTATACCCTCATAAAATGTAGCTATGTATGGTTTTACAAAATTTGGCATATAATCGTCTATTTTGCGTTGTCTTGACAACAAATTAGCAAGTGTTAGATTAAATGTCAATTATAGCTACCATGTAAGTTAAATATATATTTAGATGTACAATGTAAACCAAAAATTAATACCATTATTATACTGCCCTAAAATTGGGGGTGGTATTTGCAGGAACCAGTTTTAACCGTTGAGGGAGAGTGCATATATAAAATGTCTGGTTTGTAGCCAAGGGTTGATTTATAGACTCAAAGAAGGGTAAAATAGACTTTGGCCATGTTTGGGAGAGCTTGTAGCAGCTTCTCTCTGAAGCTTCAGTTCTCCTAAACAATTTAGATTCTAAAAACATGTAGCTATAGAATTCAAAAAATGAACTACAGCCAAAAGTTGTGTTTTTCAACTTCTCCAGATTCTCAAAAACTGATTACTAACAGTTATTTCTCAGAATCTTAAACTCTCGAAATAAGACCTTTAAATGCACAAAAAGGTAGCTCAATGCACACTAGACAACACATATTCTTGTAACTTGCATTAACCCACCACATGGTTGTTAGGGTATGTACGTACCCAAATATAAATGTCATTGCACGTGCAAGCTCCCCCTACACTACACATATATACCCCCACACTACCAATCATTCACTATATATACCTGTATAATTTCTCTCTCCTCTCTCTAGCTATATATACCACCTCTACCATGTCCATGGACACCCCATCCACAGACATTCATCACCAAACAACAACATACTACATATCACCTAGAGTAGATCAAGCAAGGCCCCTCCATCTCCTCTTCCAACACTTGTTTGCTCCCCCACTCTCTCTTCCATTCAATCTTCCAAACTCTCTCACTCACTCATCTTAGAGAGAAAGGAGAGAGAGTGAAGCTATATACATAGCTTATCTTGGTAGCTAGAGAGAGAAAATCTAGAGAGGGAATCAAGAATGCATAGCAGCAGCTACAGAGCCATGCATGCTCACCTGTACCAGAGCCACCACCACCAGCACGTTGCTCCTCCGACCAAGCATGGCGGCGGCGCCGGCGGCGAGGAGGACGACCAGTCCATGCTGCTGCTCTCGCTGTGGCCTCCCGGCCACGGCCACCACCACCACCACCACCACCACAACCATGGCGCGGTCTCGTCAGCGTGCTCGTCTTCGTCCATCTCCGCCGCCGCCGCAGCCGCCGCTCACTCTGGTGGCGGTGCTGGCCATGGCGCCGCCACCGCCGCGTCGTCATGGTTCCACCCGAGCCACTACCATGGCGGCGGCGGAGGAGGGTTCTTGTTCCAGGAGCAGGAGCCGAACGTGAGCATATCGCTGTCCATAGCCCCTCCGTGCGGCGGCGGCGGCAACGCGGCGGCGATGGCGGCAGGGAGCTTCGCAGCCTCGCCGTTGCTGCAGCAGCAGCCGCTGACGTCGTCGTTGCCGTCGGCGGTGGTGGCCACGCCGCCGGGCGGCGGGCAGGTGCCCAGCCAGTACTGGATCCCCTCCGCCGCCGAGATCCTCGTCGGCTCCACCCAGTTCTCCTGCGCCGTCTGCAACAAGACCTTCAACCGATTCAACAACATGCAGGTATACATACTTCTCGAATCTCGCACTCCGGCGGCGGCGGCGGCGGCGTCGCCATGGATGCCGACGAGATCGCTCATATGTTGTTGTTCACGCGCAGATGCACATGTGGGGGCACGGGTCGCAGTACAGGAAAGGGTCGGAGTCGCTGCGTGGCGCGATCACGGTGGCCGGGACGGCGCCGCCGGCGTCGCTGATGCGTCTCCCGTGCTACTGCTGCGCGGAGGGATGCCGGAACAACATCGAGCACCCGCGTGCCCGGCCGCTCAAGGACTTCCGGACGCTGCAGACGCACTACCGGCGGAAGCACGGCGCCCGGCCGTACGCGTGCCGGCGGTGCGGCAAGCGGTTCGCCGTGCGCGGCGACTGGCGCACCCACGAGAAGAACTGCGGCAAGCTGTGGTTCTGCGTGTGCGGCTCCGACTTCAAGCACAAGCGCTCGCTCAAGGACCACGTCCGCTCCTTCGGCGGCGGCCACGCCCCCCACATCGTCGAATCCTCCTCCGTCGCCGGCGGCGCCGGCGCCGACGACGACGACGATGACGACGACGACGACGACAACGTCTCGCACTCCCGCGCCGGCGGCGGCGCACACGACGACGCCTCCTCCGACCTCCTCCTCCACGACGACCCCGACATGCTCGTCGTCTAGCTTAGCTATACTTGCTTTTGTGTTTACTACTTTCGATCGAGTTAGTTTGTTGTTGGTGTCGTCGTGAGTGTGTGTGTACGTGTCGAGGAAGACGACCGTACAGTCTAGCTAGGTAGCTACTACTAGATGGCTAACCATGGTTGTACGGCCAGGGGAGGAAGAGATACCGGCCGGCCGGTTGGTTGATGGAGTAGCAGAGTTAGGGTTAGAGAGAGAGAATGAGAGAGACAGAGATGTGTACGGTTGGTGTCATGGTCATTTCTTGTACCTGTCAGTTTGGTCTTTATCTGCGTCCAAAGTTCTACCACTGTTTCATTGTGTCTCGTGCTCTCTCTCTCTCTCTCTAGCCATGCTTGCTTCCTTCTCCTTCCCTTGTCAAAGACACCTCAAGATCATTGAAAAAGCTACACCTAGAGAGAGAAACACACACGTACTCCTTCCGTCTTCAAAATAAACCAATCCAAAATAAGATATAACATTAATTATCCAGATTCATTCTACTAGATAATATTCGTATCTCATCCTAGGTTGGTTTAGTTCGAGACGAAAGAAAGTACAGAGCAATACATATACTAGTACATGATATATACATGTAGAGAGAGACGGAGAAAGAGATTGAGATGTTGATGTGGTGGATGCAGCATATCACATATGGATGGAAAGAAGGAAGAAGAAGAGAGTGATATGCTTGTGTTTTGTGGTTTGCTGGGGCGGCGACTTGTCATGTCGACTGGAGCAAGGGGTGTGTCTCCAGTCCGTTTTGGTGTTTCAGTCACAGGTCCTTTTTCCAGCTTGTCTTTTCGCACGTATTTGTGCAACCTCTCTCGGTCGACTACTAGTACTACTGATACTGATAAATCATATATGCAAGATCCAAGGCAAGAGTGGTAACAAAGAATCTCCTCTCTCTCTCTCTCTCTCTCTCCACCAGAATGTGTGTCATGTATACATACATGATTGGGACTACTGACCATATGACTTTAGTGAGAAAACTTTGATCATGATTTTTCTTGTGCATATTTTAGAATGTTGGGTCACAATCCAATGGGGTGCAATCTTATACTCCCAATTCATGTACATCTACATCTTCTAGCGCAGATCCACCGGATGAAAACGGTTTGGAAATTTTCTTGCCGTACTGGTACGGTTACGTTTCTGTAAAAAATAATAAAAATGATATAGCTTAATTTAGGTATAGAAAAGGAGGCAATATGCATATATCTATGTGTGTTTAGCAAACAAATAGAAATAGCAAAAAAATGGTATATGCGCTATACACTAACTAATGCAACATTTAATTTCTACTAGCTAGTCTTGAGGAGTATGTACACATATGTGAGTATACAGATGCAAGATGCAGAGAGATGCTGGATGCATATGCTTGTTTGTGTTTGTACTTGTACGTGTGTGTGTATATATATATATATTTTGAGAGAGACCGAGAGATGCACATTTATGCAAGAGAGGCATATATGGGAGAGGGAGGTGCACGATGCATGGCATGGAGATGGAGAGTGGAAGGAGCCAAAGTCGTGAGTTAGATAGCCAGCTTTTGGCTGTGGCACTCACTTGGCGCCTTCTCACTCCTCTCTCTCTCTCTCATCCTTCACACACACATAGAAGAAGGCAGAGTGAGAGAGAGAGAAAGAGAGAGGGAGAGAGAGAGCTGGAAATAGGTAGCTAGGCGTTCGTCACGGCCTCCCATTCCCCTCCTTTCTTTACCCAGCCAGCCACAGCCTTCCCCCTTTACTTGCTTTTCTTTCTTTCTTTCTCTCTCTCTCTCTCTGGTCTGGGCTCTCTCTTCTGCCAAAGCTAGCTACACACTCCCTAGCTCAGTATTGCTGCAGCTGCTGCTCGCTCATCTACAACCTCTCTCTCTCTATCTCTCTATCTCAGTGTCTAGAGAGACGATGGAGAGAGATGCAGATGCACATGGAGATAGCTGCAGATGAATGGGCGAGTCTGGCTGCTGCTGCTGCTGCTGCTGCTCAGTTCATCAGCCAGAGCAGCCAGTTGCTCTGCTTTGCAAGCCGTGTGTGTCTGCGAGACAGAGAGAGAGAGAGAGAGAGAGGATGAAGCTAGGCTTGTTCAAAGTTGAAATGAGCAGGCATGCAGATGCAGATGCAGCCATGAGCTAGCTAGTAGCCTGCCTAGCTCGCCATGCCATGCTTGCTGCATGCGATGGTCGTCGTCGTCATGGCCTCTGCAGGCAGCAGGCAGCAAGCAGGGAGGCAGTACGTGCATCTGCGTTCGTGCATGGGGGTGAGAGAGAGACGACGACGACGACGATGAGACGAGGTTGGGGGGTACGTGGCGGCGAGGGATTGGGCGGCTGCTGGGGTGGGTGCCGGCGAGGAAGGCGAGACCGACCGGCCTCAAAGTGAGCGCCGGCGCCTCGCACGCTCCGCAGCGAATCATATGCTCTCTGCGTGTGTTCCTCGATCTCTATATATACTTCCTTGCTTGCTTCTATCCATGTCGTGCCGTCAATTCCATGCAACAATGATTTTACTGCCATTGCCGGGTTGAATTAATGCATATATGGGATGGCATGGATATACTTTCTCCGGACTGATGATAATATTTGTTGTTTCGAACAAGAACACGGTCTTTGACATACCAATA
Organism: Oryza officinalis; assembly: GCA_008326285.1. Taxonomy (NCBI): domain Eukaryota; kingdom Viridiplantae; phylum Streptophyta; class Magnoliopsida; order Poales; family Poaceae; genus Oryza; species Oryza officinalis. Next base: position 15,363,736 of record BDMV01000009.1, read on the forward strand.
AATATATGATTTTGTTACAAAATATATATATATATATGTATATATATATAAATATCAATAAATATATGATTTTGTCGAAGTACTTTTTTAAGATCAATTAATATATATGGTCACCATATTTCTAAGACAAATATTTTAGATGTAATTTATAGTCAAAGTTTTTAAAGTTTGACAATAGTCTTATCCAACATGAACAAGTATTATCAATTCGGAGTGAGTAATTGCTAACCAAACCACACCTACCTGCTGGCTGCATGCTATACCTTGCATAAATAACTCCATTTCTTGTATATATTGATGGATGCGTATGTATGCGCGTTCTTCATACATGCAGAGACCACATCTCGTGTGGCATTTCAAGTTTTGGCGTATCTTTCTTTCTTCTTTTTCTTACAGTTCTTACTCCTATTTTGTTTGTATCTTATTTATAAGAAAGTGGATTTTAAACTTTCGAGGGGACATCAATCTTCTCGTTGTTTGTATGTTATCCAAATAATTATAAAAAAGATATATTAATATGTAACTTATAGGAGTTAAATTCGATATTGCATGCTTATGGAGTGATCAATTCATCATAAATTTATCAGTGTTATTGAATTTTTTTATAACCATGTAAGTAACATGTATATTACTATATAGCTACACTTATTTTGGGACGAAGAGAGTAACAAAAGAAAATGTCAACTCGAGAGTTGAGAATTGTTTCCAATGCATGGGTGCAGCTCAGACGTACGTACGTGGGAGCCAATAGGAGGCGTCCTCACGGGATATATGTGATGCTACAGTAGTACTCGTTGTGTGTACGTTGTCGTACGTCGTTCGACCCATCACAATTCACACATCCATGCATGTATATCCATATGTCCATCACATAGGACATGTACACGTACTCAATATTGCAAACTTACTGTACGTTGATGCATGCATGCAACCCAAACGTAGGCACAGTAACACACATATATATATACTCTTCTTCTCGATCGGTGAAAGGTAACATGCATGCATGCTTCCATTGATGGATGTACAGTGTGATCAACTGTTGCTTGCATGCATGGCACTGCAGCAAGAGCACGTATATCTTGGTGTGTACTCCATCCGTTTCATATTATAAGTCGTTTAATATTTTTTTTATCAAAGTTTTTTAGGTTTGATTAAATTTATAAAAAAATTTAGTAACATTTGCAACATGAGAAATTTTATCATTCAATTTAACATTGAATATATTCTGATATAATGTTTGTTTTGTATTAGAAATGTTACTATATTTTTTTGTAAATTTGATTAAACTGAAAAAAGTTTAATTTAAAAAAAATCAAAACGATTTATAATATAAAACGGAAGAAGTACACACAATCACAAGGCATGCATGGCTCTCTCTGCCTGCACTTGTTGTTGGGCGTCGTCGTCGCTGCACGTTTTCATCGGTCGGATCGATCGGATGCATGCATCGTACCCAGTGCACGTTTGCCGGCCGGCCGGCCGGTCGCTTTATGCATGCACACATTGACACATGCATATGTACACGTACACGGTCGATGTAGCATACATGCGCGCATGCATGCTGCAGAAGATAGCTTGTTACTAGTAGATAGATACTTCCATCGATATGCATGCATGCATGCATGCAGCTATACTATGTAGCTAGCTCGACATATATCGGCACGTATATATACGTACATGTAGGAGTATATGTGTATGTACAAATTAAAGAACTGACCATAGACATGCATGCGCAATGCATGTACATGGACCATGTACAGTGCAACTATATATGCCTGTCGATCTCTGTACACGTTCCTACCTATCACATCGATCCTATGTAGTATATTTGTATGTGTCTCTCTCACTGTTCCTACTACCTCTCTCTTGCTCTACTTCTCACTTTCTCTGTCACTGCTGTGTAGTCTGGTGTGTGTGTGTGATTGATTGGTACAGTGTGTGTGAGAGCGAGAGAGAGGACTAGTCTGTGAGTAACGTGTGCAGCGTAGTCATGTCACCGGTGCGTGGGCCCACCTGCCATGCATTTCGAACCCAAAACTGTCAGTGTCCTGTAGGGTACAAGTATATATACGCAAATCACACTAGCTAGATACACTGATGATGGAGCTAGGACAACAATAGAATGCTCCTTTAATCACCTAGCTATCTATCTCGTCTTTGCATGCAATGCAATGTTTATCTTTTAATTTAGACCTCTGGATATATATATGCATCAGTTAATATATAAGGCACAACCAACAAGCCATCTCATCTATATCTAAGTTATAGAACATATACTTGTGGAAAAAAAACAAGAAGCTACTATTCATATCAAATGTCTATTTATCTTTCTCCAAAGGAGAAAATTAAAAAGGGGGTACAAACTCCTAGCTCGTTTTCATGCTAACATTGAAGTGGCAGGTAAAACACAAAAGGCTATATAGCTAGCTAGCTAGGAGGTTGATCTTATCATGAGTTCCCATGTTTGCATATAGGTTAGCATTTAGATATATGTTGTCCTTGTTGTGCAAAAGGGCTCAGCAGCTCATGGCTCATGTACATGGTTTCTTTTTTAGTTTGGACCGGTGGGCCCACGGGTCAGGCTGACATGGGTAGCAGCCAGGGCACCATTTCTGGAGAAGAACAAGCACAAGAGTCTGGTTGCATGGATGCAAAGCTCCAAGCTCTATATATGCATTATATATGCATGGCCATGCAGCTGATGCTGATGCAGATGACCAGCAGAGAGAGACACACGCACAGAGAGAAAGAAAGAGAGAAAGAGAGAAAGAGAGAGAGACCATGCAGAGGCCGGCATGGCAGAGGCTTGCATGCATTGGCACTGTACGTCCAGCTTCTTTAAACCGCAGATAGCCTGTCTGCACTGCATTGCAATGGTCCCTATGGCTGCTGGCAAGGCAACCGAGATCACTCTAGACGATCGACCTATAGCTCCTCTGAATCCATATGCATCGCATGTAGGAGTATGCATTTAATAACACGAGTATGTGTGTCTTGAGCTCTCTGGTTTGGACTAGCTTGGACATGCATGCTCTCTCTCCTACCTCTAGCCATCTCTCTCTCCCCCCAAGTTTGCCTTTCTCTCTCTCTCTCTCTCTTTCTTGTGTCTCTTTTACTTTTCTTTTCTTTTTTTTCCTTGTGTGAAACTTATGTTTTACCTCAGTAATTTCTATCTATGATGGGTTAGATTTTTTATTGTTGCAAATTGATATACAGTAGATGCTAGTACATATAGTACATCAAAAGAATTCAGACAATGCATGATCTGTAGTTTGCCAAATTTATGCATAGTAAGTACTTTATGACAATTCTACTAGTATACTGTTCTGTGTGAGAAAACTAAATACTTTTTGAGCTGAAATTGTGACTTCGGCATGCAGCGATGAAAAATCCTAATGAAAGTAGAAATAGCTAGGCAAATAGCACCTTATTGATTCCTTGTAATAACATTGTGATATAATAAAACTTTTGTGTTTACAAAACTACTACCTCGATCTGTTGGTTTTATAAGGTGTTTTTTTAATTTTTACTAGTCCTTGATTAATGTTAAACTCTGATAATTGATTTCTCATAACTATATTACAATAGCTACACAAAAACCAATATTGTGTGTGCAAGGACTTAATTTGAAATGTGAATATATTAATATATTTTTATATACTGAATGTACTTGTACTTTGACTAATTGTCAGTGAAAACTACGAAGTTTGACTTTTAGGATTAAAACAAAACACAATCTTATAAAATCAACGACTGGCCTGGGTACCTCTAAGGTTTCCAAATGCATGAGTATATATATATATATGGTCGACTTGAGCAATTAAATAGCTGTATATATACTTTCTCATAATTAGAACAATTAATAGTTCTAGAAACAATTAATGGAATATTCATCTGGAAGAACTACTTGGCATTCAGTAGAAATCTGGAAGTTTGCCCATGCATGTTGCTAAGTAGGTTGATTCACAACATTATCATGGCCTCATGGGAGATTGCCGGCTGGGCCCATGCATGCCAATCATTGCTTTGGAAGGGTACAATAATGCATACCATTCCAATTAAGTATGCATGACATGTATGGGGACAACTGGAGATACAATTGAGGACACAATCCTATATATATAGCATTAGATTCTGCTTAGTTATATGTGTTTTCTATTTTCCTTAGGCGTCTCCTAGAAGCATCCGACGTTTGTGGATAGCCTCGGGCCAGGCAAGTTTGTGAAGATTTTACTTCGCCTCCAAAAGGGAAAAAAAAAAGGGTACTTTTGAGTGGTTACAGAACTCAATAAAGACGTAGGATAATTGACATTTGAACTTTGGTAAAATAAAACCATTTATCTCCCTCTCTCTTCTATACCGCTTTGTGTATTTCCTTTGCATATCTTGTGATATTTGGTGCTTGCATTAGTTCATTATTCTATATATTAACAATATATTGACAGTTCTCTTGCCTAGTTGTTAGACCTAGTCGTGAAAGTTATGTGCATTGAGGCATCTCGTGGGTGTGCTCTGATGATAGAACACCCGGTACCTTAGACCGGAGGTTTTGGCCCAAAGACTAGGGGTTTTGACCCAATAAGATCTGCTGTGTGAAGTTCCTTTAGGAATTTAAAGGAAATCATATTTACCCCCTCTAAGCGACATTAAAGTTCTTTCAGCCTAGATCTATCAGCCCTGGATTACTATTGTCAACAACCCTACTGATCTATTAGAAATCAGAGATAAAAGGGTGAAATGGACCTATATATGAGACTTGCAGACCGAATTAGACACTATTACATGATTGTGGATATATTATACAATAATCTATATTGTCAGAATTTCTATAACCATTCCACCTTTGTTATTCATCACTTGATTGATGAATACCATTGGATCAAGATCCAATGGCCTGTCTATTGTCTTGCACCTGTAGATAGAGGAGACAGGAAGAGAGAAGGGAGGGGTTAATTTAAGGTTATAGATACAGCACGAATCTTGAAGCTAGTGATCCCGGCCACTGAAAAAACGACTTCTGTTTTTCCAAATTTTCACTTGACTCAATAGGCAATAGCAAGCCCCTAACTATTTGGATCACATGAAAAAAAAAACTAGAGACATGAATGCATCACTCGAGACACTTTTGCATACTTATAATAAGTATTAATTCTTCACCGGTTCATGAAAAAAATAAGTAATTCAAAAAGCTGTCTATCTTATGCATGTTTGCCTATGATACAACTTCATATAATAAATGCAATAAGATAATATGGAGGAAAGGAGGAGCTACCTCTCATTATATTCAATAGGTTATTTCTGCATGAACTTGAAAGAAGACGAAAGAAGAAGGTAGTGGATTAGAAGCAAGTGTATCAGGGCTAGTTTACTACAGACATTATGTATGTTAGCTTTAAACTTATGAGAAGATGATACGAACAAAATTAGAGATAGCCATCACCTCTCTTATCGAACTAGCTCTCATGTACATGTGCACAGATGCCGATCGTCCAGCCTGAAACGCTGCATGAGTGCATGCATGTGCCTGCCTGCACTTAACTTTGTACTCAGTTTATTAGCCAGCTAGCTAACCTCGACATTAACGTATATGTACGTACGTGCCTAGCTTTTGCATGCATTGCTGATCGATCGATCGATTGACGCTGCTAATTTTGAGCCGAAAGCTAGGTAGCAGAGATGATGATCATGATGATAGCAAACAATTTATGCTTGCAAAAGTTGCGAGGTGCCCGTAGAAAAGGCCGACAAGGTTCATCATTCTGATGAAAGCTCACGGCAGCTATTGTCGTCGTCGTCGCTGCTGCTGCTGCTGCAAATGAAGACTTTAGTTTGTGATTTCAGAGCCAATGTAAAGGCACTTGTAACTGTGTGCTTTTCATGCTTTGCCTCGGTAATGTAAACACACAGCCTCATTTCAATCTTTTTTTCGCGCTGCCTGTGGGAGGGAGCAGCTGTGACGACATCGATCGATATATGTATGTATTAATTAATTTCATTAATTAACGTACCTTCAAAAACTTTACTTTGGTATAAAACACGTACTCTCTCTCTCGTAAAACTCTAACCTTAACATCCAAAAATAATTTAACAAGAGATACAAAAGACCATAATACCGACCCTTGATTAATAAGAAAATTATAAGGAATTAAATTTTTTAATTTGTGGATTGGTGATAGGTAAGAAGATAGAGGTTGATTTATTTTGGACAAATTTCAAACTCTACAAGTTTGTTTATTTGAGATGAAGGAAGTAAATATCTAAGAGATAATAGCAAGGATTACGATAATCTTGTTTAGTACAATTGCTTCGAGATGCTTCAGCCAGCTCAGTTCTTTTTATTATTCATCGGATTATTAAAATAGATTATTAGCTCCACGATTCGAAAAATACGTATTCTTAAAAAACTTTCTTCAACTACATTATTGTTAATTAAGATCACTTGATTTAAAACTATTTGTTGAGTTTATTTCTTAAAATATTTAATTTATTGCTATAATTAAGTAAATAATATGTGGCAGCAATCTGCTCAATAGCGTAAATCAAACTGAGGATTAAGTATCTAAAAGCAATTTATAGATGCATGAGAGTGCAAATGATTGCCTTTTACACACACATATATATATATATACACCGTAGCGCTACACGAAGCGCTGCGCTCTAGGAAGCACGTGGTGCGCTTCCGAACGCCTCCTGCTTCCGATTGCACCCCTCTGCTCCCCTAGTTGCCGAGTGAAAAAATTACTCTCTACTTTTTCCATTCTCATCAGTGCAATCCGTTTCCGATCTTCCCGCCTGCATCTATGGCATTAATTCCTGCTACCCATGCCTGGTCCTTCCAGAGAAAAAAAATGTTCCAAGGTGAAATTTTTACTAATAGGTATTTTTGTTCGTTTTATGATAGTATTTTTGTTCGTTTTTTAGCATCCTAGACCGCTTTTACTGCTGTCACCGCCTGCAAAGCAAAAGTTTTTCTCATCCCATTTGCCCCGAGTTAAAAAGTTACTCATCTGGTCATGTTGAACGTTTAGTGAGTAAAGAAATACTATCTCTTCTTTGTATGGCAAGTAAAAAAATCACTGGCTCATCTCTCCTCTAATTTGCTTGCACACCACTCCTAGTGAAGGCTGAGTAAAATAATTATTGTCTCATCTCCGCCAATAGTTATAAGTTAAAAAATTACTCTGGGCCTTATTTGTCATAAGGTTTATGTTAGTGATAATTTTACTTTTATTTAAGAATAAAATAGAGTGATGGTAATTTATTTATTGCTTTTTGTTCCATCAGGAGTTTAGGTGGCACAAATTATTTTCTTGTGATAAGATTAGAAATTGTGATAGTTAAAAAAAACTCAATGGAGTAGAATCTGGACGATCATAGCGTATTTTAAATAGACTTTAATTTAAGAAGCTATCAAATGAGGTCATGGAAAACAGGGAATTAATTCGTGCTAACTTTTCTGGTGACGTGAATAACCTACGGACTCCACAGTCTCGATCCGAAAATAACGCCAGTGCAACTTATTAGTTCCCGAAAAAAATGGATAGTGCGAAATAGTATCCAAGTTCATAATTTTTTTACTCGCCATGTGACCTCCATCCTCATCAAGTTGAAAAATTATACTCTCATGACTTTTATCCAGTAAAAACTTACTACCTGTAAATATGAGACAGATCGTGTCTCCATGTAAAAATCTAGCATAAATTCTTGAGAAAACTTTTTAGGTACGGTCAAAGTTCAAATCTCATATCAATCCTGTAATCATCTTTTAATATCCATGATTTAGTATTTTTTTACTAACACGAATCACTCCATATTCATCGTGCAATGATTTTTTTATCAACACGTATAACTTCAGCTTTCATCATTTTTTTCCAACATATCACGTGAATTGCAATTTTTTACTCCACAAAATTACCAATAGTAATTTTTTTACTTCACTTTGATATACTGATATGTGAATGGTAATTAGTACGTATTGTTTCAACATCATACAGTGAATCACATACATAAAAAATTTACGCACGATGAACAAATTACAAAAGAAACACAAATGGCCATGGACGGCTCTCAGCAACATCCCAATCGGCAAACAAGAGCCAATAACTTTCAGATTGGCAAGCGAAGGATCCCGGCCAACGACACTGCAGCACCACGATTGATTTCTTAGGCTGGACAGGCCAACGACACTGCAGCACCACGATTGATTTCTTAGGCTGGACAGCACCATGCCACCGTGGGGGCAGCTTTCTCACCGTTGTAAAAAATGCAAAAAAAAAAAGTAGAACTTGCTGTCGACATCGAGGAGCCACCACCATTCCGTTGCCGCTCTCCCCGTATTGTTGCCAGATCCATATAAATCGGACAAAAAAGTGGGAGCGATAAATGGCTAGCTGCAGGCAAAGGATATATATATAGGATGTCAAGATGAAAGTAAAAAAAATACTAATGACGAAAGGGGAATAGGGTGGGGTGGGGTGGGTTGGCTGTTGGAGTCAAGTGAGTAAAAAAATTACTCTTCGAGTGAGGAGACAGAAGGGGTTGTGAGGAGTGCTATGAAACTACCTAGCACGTAGGGTGTCATGTAGTAGTTCCCTATATATATAAAACTGAAAGGGACATGACTGTTGAATAACATATACATTTTGTCTACTTTATCTGTCTCAAAATATAAAAACCAAGGATTGGATGAGACACATATAGTACTACGAACCTAAAAATCCAGATGTTAGTATCAGGATGTATCTCATCCAGTTCTGTCCAGTCCAGATTAATAGTATTATGATATGTTTCATTCCGTTTTAAGTTTTATATTTTGGGATAAAGGTACTTATATATTTGACCTACCGAATTAATGTGATGTATGTATGCACGCTACTCTCTACACTCATGCATGCCCAAAAAAAATAAACAAAGGTAGGAGGAAACACGCGTACACTTGCAAATTAAGGCTGCATCGTGCAGTATACCATGTGCAAGTTCTCATCAGCATGCAGGCACGGCACAAATATCATACCATCTGTGCAAGTGCATGTACAACAATTTATTAACAGAGACCAGCTATATAGCTAGCTAGCTGTACGTAGCAACGTACGTGTACGTAGCATGCATGCAATGCAAGGTAAAACAGTAAATTAACTCACAGAAGAAATAACACCTACACCCTCCTAAAAAAAATTCTGAAGATATAAATCTGGACTAAATAAATAATTTTTTGAGATAATTAAATCTGCACAAACCCTTATCGATATCCATCCCAAAAATAACTGAGGCAGTAGCTAGATAGCCGTTTGCAATATGCAAGGTGTGCGCATGCTGCAAACAAAAGATGCAGCACGATCATAAGTTGCCAGAAGCTGAGCATGATGGATGGATCGATTCGACCCATCATCGGTGTACGGCACTAAGGCTGTGTTTTTCTTTTATGTCAGGAACCGATACGTAAAACAGAATATAATTAATTAAGTATTAATTAAAAAATTAAAAAAAATATTAATATGTTTTTAAAACAATTTTTTTATAGGAACTTTTTATAAAAAGACAAACCACATTTTGACAAGCATGTGTGAGGAAAAAAGGTTAGAAAAATATAGTATAGAACGACGTAGCCTAACCTTTAAAACAACACGCATATTGATATATATGTGCACACAAACCATGTATCTTTCTTTTTCGATTAGTTAAAGCAGATTTTTAGGCTTGGTTCGGAAAGAAGAAATTGAAGAGGTATTGAACTAAGGCCCACTTTGATTGGTCTGAATAAATGGTGGACTATCTAATTTAATTTGTGATCATATTTGAGGTACAAAACGAATAAAATTAACTATTACAAAGTTAAATAATTATTTTTAAAATAGTACCCTAAGCAATTTATGTATAAAAAGTTAGGTAAAAACCATACCATTTAGAATCTTAGTAATTGCACCTACGATAATAATTAATTTGTAAGAGAAAAAGAACTAAGACGAAATCTTATAAAACTCCCATAAAATTCTCGGATTCATCCAAAATACACTTAATTCATGTAATGAAATAGGTGATCACATCTAAAGAAATTAATATTGCCTTGCAGTAGCTAGCATACATATGTTAATTGGGCATTGTTACTGTACATTCTACTACTAGCGACAGTAGGATAGTAGATTTTAAATCTAACTATAGACTTTCATGAGTATAAACTATTGATCCAAAACTTTGCTCAAATATCTTTACTGATTCATCTATTTTAACATGATATATGACATACGAATTTATCACGGTATTACATATTTAATTCTAGTTTTAGCACGACAAAGTTCTACTACACATATTTTTCAGATATAGTATAATAGAATCATATGAATTTAAGAAAATGGATGGCTCACAATTATTTGAGGCTATCTTTATTAAAAAAAAAACAGTCGACCTATCCCCGTAGAATTGTAGAGATGGACTAGAGATATATATAGGCAGGTACGGTGGGCCACCACATGCATTGCTTTAGAAGGATCCATCTCCATCGCCGGCCTCTTCCCTACCCTGTGGGCCCACCCTGACATCAATTGGCTTTGGGGCCCACTGGCCCACGCCACATAATGCCACCCATACACACAACACGCACTGTTCACTCCCCCCTCTCTCTCTTTTTGTTTTCTAAAATTAATTAATTTCTCTCTCTAGCTAACCTCTCCTTAATTTCATACACGATAAGTCATGGATTACTATTGGATGGATATACATGTACACTTATAGTACATCTGCCTTCCTCTTACACCCTATTTTCTGGCAAAAGTATGTGTTTTAGATAGAGAGACTGCAATGTTCAGAGAGAGTGGTGGTCAGAGGGAGAGAGAGATGGATGGATGCATATGTGTGTTTTGATGTTTTCAGATGTTGGTTTGGTGCAGGGAGAACATGGGGCTCAGATCATGCAGGGCGAGGCCATGCATGTTTGTCTAACGGGAAGGAGCCTATCTATATTTTTTTACTTTATCTGTCTTAAAATATAACAAACTAGATTGCTATATTTATGTTAAATTGTTATATTCTGGACGGATGAAGTACCTACCTTAGCATCCTAGCATGCACAAAGCCATATCTAATTCTACTTTCCTCATCCCACTTCTAGCTAAATATTGCTTGTTTTTATGATGTTTGCCGTCTTAAATTCAGGATTAAAATTTGACCAATAATTTCCCGCGGAATATTTCATTGATATAGCTATAAGTCAATATATACCATGTGTACAAAAGTATAACAAAATATGATTCTTGTTTGTATATATACTTCCTATAAAGTGAGTGTACTTGTATTTTGACTAGCTATTTGTTGGTCAGAATTTACGATCAAAACAGGTATTATGAATGGAGAAAGTGCTATTGCAGAGGAAGAAAATTCAATATCTCTAATATAGTATATAAACACACCAAATTATCTAAAATATATATTATACTTGCTGTACAACTATTATTTATTTGGAATAAGTCTACTTCACCCCTCGAAGTATTGAGGCTGGTCTACATAACTCCTGAAGTACGAAATCAGGTATTTTACCCCTTAAAGTATCAAAATCAGTTTAACTAACCCTCTGAGTGGTTTTATAGGTGGTTTTGTTGTACACACGATGACATGGCAATGGTTTTGGTCTCTTGGGCTATAGAGGAGACTATTGTAACAGGCTAAGCATTTTATTTACAAGTGAAATGGGTTAAGAATGATGTAAATTAGCGTTAATATATACTTCCTTCATCCCATAATATAAGGCGCACAAGCATTTCAAGATTCAGCTTCTAAAATATTTGACCAATAATTAGTATAATATAAATTAAATTTTATTTGTTAAGAATATTATCATTGGATTGACATTTGAATTTACTTTCATATGATTATAATTTTGTTGTTATAAATCTTATAGTACATGAGAAATTATAAGCCAACTGTACCAAGTTTGACCATGCCTTATATTATAGGATAGAGGGAGTAATAATTTTTAGGCTTGCCGATCAACGAGTTAGAAGTAATAGTTAGATCAACTTAGGTTTACTAGACTAATATGTATCATGCAAGCCAATACCGCTGTCACGTAATCATTTATATAGCAAAACTACCTACAAAACTACTCTAAGGGGTTATTTGAACCGGTTTTTATGTTTCAAGAGATAGAATATTTGGTTTTGTACTTTAGAGAGTTAAGTAGACCAATAGAGGGTGAAGTAGACTTATTCCTATTTATTTCTAAGAGATAATATTGCATTTCATATGCATTAATTTGTATCCTATTATAATATGACTCCACCACAATGGATAATGTAGATACTAACATGGTATAATTAAATGATGGAGAGCGAAATCGGTACTAGTATCTCCTTAATTTTAGCCTGGTCAAAAGGAGCCACCGATTAAATTGGAGGTAGCAACTAGTCCTCTTATTAGTAAATTCACTCTTATATATGTCGACGGAGAGAGCACAATATCCTATCCTAAATAAAGAAAAAAAATAACTGCGTGCTTAGTGCTATGTGTGTATCTTCTTTATAATTGAAAAAAAAAAGGTGAAACACAGGAAAAAGGAACTACACAAAAAAAGCCAGATAATTAAATGGACAGGGAGAGAGAAGAAGGCGCGTGACTCAGCGACCGTTCCTGTAAACATATCATCAGTTTTGTCCCACTGATATCTGCAGGCACTGTCAAAGGGAAGAAATTTCTCTTCTTTTTTCCGTAGCAAAACTGATCTTGTTCATCGTTTTTTGGAATGTTGATGCAGGGAAGACAGGCCTGCCGTGCAACCGATGGTACAAAAGATGCATGCACAATCAAGGGCTCATTTGAAATAGAAACAATTAATAAAATTATCCAAAATTCTTATCAAACAACACAATTCATAGCCAGAAATGCTATGTAGCTAGAATTACTGACTGATTGCTGCGTATGAGATTAGTTGCATTTCACACATGTGCATGGAGGGTTGCAGAAGATAAGAGATCGGCAAAAATTAATTAGTAACCTAAATGGCAAAATTAATCAGCAAAATTAACTAGTAGTAACCCAAAAAGCCAGGCTCCAACGGCAGACAAAGACAAGCCAATAGTACACTGAAATTTGCATTGCTTGCTTAATGTGTCAGGCATGAATCTCCAGACAGGGAGCACAAGATAACTGTTGTACGTCTATTTTGCGACAGATTATGCCAAACGATGCAAACCATAATGCACTGCATTGGCAGGAGTACATGCCGCTTGCTTCGACAATTAGCAGCATCTTACATGTTCCAAGTCAAGTCCCAGGCTTAGCACGAGTAGAGTTCCAAGCCCTCGTTACAAATCTAAGAGCAGACATAACGAAATATCTTATGGTTCAAGTAGCTCTCAGTACAAGCATGAGTACATGGTACAACAGCATTAAATAAACTAATCAACTATCACCATGGCACGTTACAACAACGTTTGTAAACTCACCCAGCCAACAAATTTTACATGCATCACAAGACGCACGTCTATTGATGCAAACCCCAAAAAAAATATTAACGAACAGTCAACAATTGGAAAAGGATTTTTACAGTTTAGGAGGACAGCACGCTCTGAAGAATTGATTTGTGGGTGGATGGTTGCAGCTAAGCACTTCCACATGATAAATCCCAACAGCAGAATCATCCGATTGGCACAGTTGCGATGACATCCTCGTATGAAGCTGTTCATACAGAGAAGCATAAGGACACCGAAAGGATTAACTTCAAATATTTAGGAGTGTTGATTCACATGCAATTGCAGAATTAAGTTATATAGTTCGTCTAGGCACGCAAATGATACAGGAGACAATCTAACACGAATGTAAATAATATGAAACTGCCATGAATACTAAAGAAAAAAACAGAAAGGAAATTTCAAATGACTCCAGGAATTAACCTTTAGAAAATGGAAAAAGGGTACACGAACCACTGATGCAGAAAATTAACCCCTACCGGATGCTCTATCTGATGATGGTTAAGGTCAATATTCTGCTTAAGTAGTACAGTAATACGTTCCTACTCCTAGCATAACCAACCTCAACAAATAATATAAACAGAAAAATAAAATGCCTGGGTACGCACATATTTTGCCAATACCTTCAGATCACTCACACTTCCTCGGGCCCATCTGGATCCTGAAAATAACATATAAGGTTAAGTTACTTTGTCGGAAGCAAATGATAATGTTCGGTTATTTAAGTCAGGGTTCATAAACAGCAAGTTCAGGTAAACAGTCAGGAAACATCAAGTAAACTAGGCCCAAACTCAGATAGTGAGCATTATTTACATCTACACTGTCAGCTACAAGCCAAGGAATGATGGTGTGATAGATGCATCAAAGTTATTACAAGAGCAATGGAGGATCAATCAATTGTTATCATATTTCAAGATTCCAGTGAGTTTTAGAGGAGGGTAAATTGTCTAATTGCTAAGGATTCCTGAATATTGTATTCAAGATATTGTACATAATATTGCTGCTAACAGAGGTATATACTAGTTCAGCTACAATTCCTTTTTTACAGTGAGGATAAGGAGTGCCGGTGCTCATAGGTTCACAAAAACATTTCCTAAGCTCTTTGGTCCTCAACTAGAATTGTAATCAAGCGCATTTAATCCTAAACATTATGCAAGTTACACCTTCAACAAAAGGACATCTTAGATATCAATCCTGCTAAGAGTCCAGATCAGGAGGTTGTATGCAGCCCAATCAGTAAAAACAGAAAAGTTGGTGGTTGGCATACTCAATGGGGAGCACAAGTGATGTTGCTGACAAGAAGAAAAGATAAGTCCATCCAAACATGTGCTATAATGATGTGGAAAGCTACATTCAGCCAAAAGTGTGTATAGAATGTTGTTCTCGATTACACTTAATTCTACCACCAGGATACAGAAGTACTATTATCATTTTTTTTACATAAAAATAATCAAAGACGGCAATGCTAAACACTATTTTTTATATAAAGTAGAGGAGAGACCTACTGAAATAATAAATATATTTATGATAAGATAGGATTATACAAAAGGTCTACATACATGCTAACCAAAGTGAGCTGAAGGTAACAACATCATGGAAACTTCAGGCTATGGTTGCTAGAAATATAGAGAACTAGATGACACCCCGCATGTTGCCACGTTAGACCCAAAATGTTCTATAAGAAAATTAGGACATATTTGTAACTTGGTTAATGCTAAGAACATCATACCGGTAAGAAGTCCCAATCTTCCTCAGTCAAATCAAATTCTTCAATAGTTGCATCGGTAAACAACAACTACAACAATACAAAACATAAAAAATTGTGTTTTCCTGAAATTACACACCCTACACATTAGCAAGCCATATGTTGACAAACTCACTGTATGTATTCCATTGCGCTCATTGAAGTCATATATACTTGCTGCGAGATACCTGAACAATGAGATAAATAATCAAGTGGCTATAATGGATCTAATCTCAAAAAGGAAAAAAGAAAGAAAGAAAGGGAAATCAACTTCCTCAATCAGATATACTAAAACATCTTGAAAGTTAAAATAAACTGTGCACCTACTCTCAATGATTTTGTTAGATGAAGTCAAAACTAGTGACAAGTAACATAACCACTTGGAGCCAAAATGTTACTCATAGGCAGCCATGAAAAACTAACCCTGTTTCCAACCTTAACAACGAGTTTAACAATCCAGTAGAGAGCAGTGTTGAATTGGACAACTTATCACATTTTCCCAAATAGTATATGATAACTAGATAGGTAGATTCTCAGATTATAGGAAAAACTTAATACATTTTCCGATGGTTAGAAGAATCCACGGTTGCCAAAGCTTACATGCTGTGCCGTCGATGCCACAAACGGACAATCTCCCCAATACAGTTCTCCAAATATGTCTTTCTTTTCTTCCGGACATGCTGATCTTGCGACAGGTTTCCATTATGAAGTACAATTGAGTTAACAGGCTTTGTGATGCCAAGCATTTTTCGGCAGTTTGAAGATCCACAGTGACAATCTTGATCAGCTCCAAATTGGACAAATCTGTAGGCAAAGCTGAGAAATTAAATACCAGGAGTAGTTCCATATACAGAAAATTATGAATCATTATGCCTGAGTGAAATGAAAAGAAGTCAAGGATAGAACTAGAACAAAAATACTTGTAATCATAGGTCAGCTCCTCCCCCGTTTTTATGTCACGAAGAGCAAAAATTCCAACTCTGGTCTCTCCCTCAACAGTCCTGAAACAATATAAATACTAGCCATATATCAGGGTGATCTTAGAAGAACGGCATATATATAAACAAACTAACAAGAGTATAACTTACCATTTCTGCATCTCTGTGTTTGGCTCACAGCTATGATTTATGAAGCGCGACATGTTTCCTTTGTTGGTCGCGTCGATCACCATATTACTACTGACCTCACAAAGATAGAAATTAGTGTCACCCTGCCTCTTCATTTTCCATAGTCTCTGCTCACATGTTCTGTCATCAATAACTACAATATGTGTGCAAGATATGTGGATATTAGTTTTTAGCTCCAAGTTATTGTATATTGTAACAGTTTGAAAAAAAAAGTTACTGGAGGATATGATAGCTCTCCAACCCAAAACAATCTGGATTCTGGACTTTAGTTTGATTACCAATATGTTCAATGTGAGAACTCATATCAGTAGATCGAATTATCGATCTATCTATACCTATATTAATTGGACACTGCGAGGAAAATCTCACGTTAAGCACAGAATAGTGGATAAAAATCTGGTCATTAATCTAGGTGGGACCAAACTACGACGACTTAAATTAAAAGAAGAGTCCAAGTGAAGTAAGTTACAACTTACTTTTTAGTAATTTCTAAATCCGTAACTAGATTTAGGATACAAGGTTGAGATTCCAAGACATACAATATTTATGAATTGTGAGTTTTGGAATTACTAAATAGAAAAAACTCAAATTGCGACTCCAAGACAAGTACAACCTTTTATTTATTAATTCCAAACTTAGAATTTGTTTCATCAAGAACAAATAAAATTAAGACTACGTACAAACAACAAATTTATACTCCCTCTGTCCCAAAATATAGCTAACTTTGTAGTTCAACATAGCCCTTTGTAGTTCAAATTTGAACTACAAAAGGTAGCTATATTTTGGGACAGAGTATGACTTGCCAATATTGAATTTCGAATTCTGGAATTATTATATCACGAAAAACTCTAATTGAGACTTCAAACCGGTTACAGCTTTGTATGTAAAGCTTTTATTCATTATTTTCGAATTTCAGTACTACAATTCATATCTTGCAAAAAAAATTAATCAAGGACAAACAAAAATTAAGACTCCATGACAAGTAAATCATTGTATATATTAATTCTAATTTTTTTAATTATTAAAATGAAAAAAATAGAAAGTAACAAAAGAAGTGGTAGAGTGGATTCTGTATATAATTTTGTGTGGAAGTAATAATAAAGTTGAATTGTTTTAATCCTTACGTACTTACAAGTAAAGTTACATATATGCACAGGATGTAGAAAGCCATACCTTCTCCAACATATTCTATTACAAACTCTCCTTTTTTTATATCTTCCTCAGCTACCACCCCATTGCCACATTTCTCTGTCTAGAAGAAACTGTTAGTCATTTAGTATATAGATAAAAAGGGATAAATATGTAGTAAATACTAAATACAGTATAGAAACATGGGAATGTAGATTTAGAATGTCAATCATGAGATCACAAAGTTATATTCTTAAGTATGTTATAAAAAAATCAACTATCACAATCAATTTGCTTCTCTTATTGCATTGCTAATACACAAGGGAATAATTTCCTCCAAACAATTTGTCTTCCAGTAGACAAGTATTTGGTGGCAAAAGTGATGGAATAAGTCTTGTGCTGATTGGTCTTGGCCTTTGTGTGCTTTTTTGCTGTTTCAGCTTTTAGGACAGCATTTTGATTTCGGTTTGGGATGCTCTAGGACAGCATCTCCTTTTACTTTTTAGACTAGCACCTTGGACTAGCATCTTAGCATATGCTTGGCTAGTTTGGATGGCTATAAATATGTATCCCCAACCCCTAAGATTGGTATGGCATTTGTGAGGAATAAACAGAAAATTGCCCCAACTCTCCTAGCGCCATCCTCTCAATGAGAGTAAGGATACTGCTACTAACATCTGGTATCAGAGCCATTATATCCTGTAGCTTAGACATCTCCTGCTCATCTCCTTCCCGAGTTCCCCTCTGTCCTCAGCCGGCAGCAGGAGCACCGGCTGTCCCTGCTCATCCCTTTCCCCCTGCGTTGACAAGCAACAGCTCGTCAGAGGCAGCCTCTTCCCCACATGTTAGTATCTCAATGGTTACTCTCATTGAGAAGAGGATGGCACTCAAGATGGGGCAATTTTCTGGTTTTCTTTCATTCACAAACTCAAAGTCATACCAACCTTAAGGGTTGGGGATACATATTTATAGCCATCCAAACTAGCCAAGCATATGCTAAGATGCTAGTCTAAAAAGCAAAAAGGGAGATGCTGTCCTAGAGCATCCCAAATTGAAATAGATGTTGTCCTAGCGCATCCCAAAACTGAAATAGATGTTGTCCTAGAGCATCCCAAACTGAAATAGATGCTATCCTAGAGCATCCTAAAAGGCATACAAAGACCAAGACCAATCAGCACAAGACTTATTCCATCATTCTCCCCCTAAGCCTTGTGCGTCGTCTTGTGGGAAAGTTGGACCATCCCGGTCCTGGAGCAAAGTTCAAGGAACTTGATCCTCCCAAGGGGCTTGGTGAGCAAGTCCGCAAGCTGGTCCTTGGTGTTGATGTAGCTCGCCTTGATGCTCCCTTCCTCCAAGCAGCCTCGGATGAAGTGGTACCTCACCCGGATGTGCTTGCTCCGTTCGTGGAAAACGGGGTTCTTTGCCAGAGCCAGAGCGGACTTGCTGTCCACCCTGAGCTCCACCGCTCCAGTGTCTCTGCCGAGGAGATCACCAAGCAGTCGAGCAAGCCAGAGCGCCTGAGTTGAAGCGGTGGAGGCCGCTATGTACTCGGCCTTGCAGCTGGACAAGGCCACCACCTGCTGCTTGACCGACTGCCAACTAACGAGGCACTCGCCGAGGAAGAAAAAAATCCCGCTCGTGCTCTTGCTGGTGTCGATGTCGCCGGCGTGGTCGCTGTCGCTGTACCCGACAAAGTGTGCCTTGCCAGGACACCTCGGGTAATAGAGACCGTGGTCGAGAGTCCCCGCAACGTAGCGGATGATCCTCTTCATAGCCTGCTGGTGCTCCGTTGTCGGTCGCTGCATGAACCGACTGACGTAGCCGACGGAGAAGGCCAAGTCCGGCCGTGTGTGGGTGAGGTAGCGAAGGCTCCCCACAAGACGCCGGTACTGTGTAGCATCCACCTCCTCCGTCGTGCTGTCGCGGCTCAGCTTCAGTCTCTCCTCCATCGGAGTGAGGGCTGGGTTGCAATCGATGAGCCCAGCCAGCTCAACGATGTGCTTGGCGTAGGCGGTCTGTCAAAGCGTGATCCCGGAGTCGTCCTGGTGCACCTCGATCCCCAGGTAGAAGGAGAGAGGCCCCAGGTCACTCATCTGGAAGGTGGCCTTCATCTCTTCCTTGAACGCCGCCACCTCCGCATCCTTAGTGCCGGTGATCACCAAGTCGTCGACGTAGACACCCACCAGCAGGGCATTTCCTCTATTGCCCCGCCGGTAGATGGCCGCCTCGTGCGGGCTTTGCTCGAAGCCCATCCCTTTGAGCGTGGAGTCCAACTTGGCGTTCCACGCCCTCGGTGCCTGCCGCAAGCCGTAGAGGGCCTTGTGCAGGCGGAGCACCTTGTCCTCCTTGCCGGTGATCACAAATCCCGGCGGCTGGTGCACGTAGACCTCCTCCTTCAAGTCGTCGTTCAGAAACGCCGACTTGACGTCCATGTGATGGACGCCCCAGCCTTCCTGAGCACCCAGCGCAAGGAGTCGCACAGACTCCATCCGTGCCACGGGAGCGAAGGCATCGTCGTAGTCGATCCCCTCCTGCTGCATGAAGCCGTGTGCCACCAAGCGAGCCTTGTGCTTGACGATGGCTCCGGCTTCATCCCTCTTCAGCTTGAACACCCACTTAAGGGTGATCGCGCGGTGATCACAAGGGAGGTCAGCAAGTTCCCAGGTGCGGTTCTCTTGAACCACATCCATCTCCAACTGCATCGCGGCACGCCATGCCGCGTGTTTCTCGGCCTCTGTGAAAGACCGAGGCTCACCGTCGTCGCACGTAAGGTGCAACTGCGCCTCCAGATCACGAGGCACCAGTCCCGGCACCGGCTGATCGCCGAGAAGGTCCTCCATCGTACGGTACCGTAGCTGCTCGCCGTCGTGGTACGCGTCGATGTGCTCCCCGTCGTGGGAGAGCGGAGTAGCGAACTCCACCGGGCTGCGCTCAACACGAGCTGGAGTCGGAGTAGGCGTGCCCGGAGGAGTGGCTGTTGGTGCTGGAGCGCGTGGGGTCGCCAGCTATAGTGGTGTCAGTCGAAGTCGTAGCTCGAGAGTGTGTCGCTGCCGGAGTCGGTGGAGGCTCGGGGACTGGGGTAGGCACGCTCGGTGAAGAGGAGCTGCCTACTCCCCCAGCTCCCTCGAAGTGGACATACTCGACAGTGAAGTCGTCGTACGTCGGGGTCGAGCCATTGTCCACCGCCTTGTCCCATACCCACCCTCGCCCTTTGTCGAACACTACGTCGCGCGCCGTGCGCACACGCTGTCTCCGGGTCGAGGATGCGGTAGGCCTTCGAGCCCTCCGCGTAGCCGATGAACACCCCTGGGGTGCTCCTGTCGTCGAGCTTGCCGATGTGGCCAAGCTCCTTGGCGAATGCGAGGCAGCCGAAGACCCGTAGGTGGGAGACCGCCGGCTTGCGCCCATGCCAAGCCTCGTACGGTGTCCTGCCATCGAGGGCCTTAGTAGGAGAGCGGTTGAGGATGTAGACGGCCGTCACCACCGCCTCTCCCCAGAAGATGGCTGGCATCCCCCTCTGCTTGAGGAGGGCCCGAGCCATCCCCACAACCGTCTAGTTGCGCCGCCCGACGACGCCGTTCTGCTGCGGGCTGTACGACGCGGTGTAGTGGCGCTGAATGCCCTCATCAGCGCAGTACGACACGAATTCAGCCGCCGTGAATTCGCCGCCGTTGTCGGTGCGCAGCACGCGCAACTTGCGGCCGCACTCCACCTTCGCAGCAGCCTGCGCGCGCCTGATGGCGTCCGCAGCCTCTCCCTTGCTGCCGAGGACCATCACCCACATGTAGCGGGAGAGGTTGTCGACGAGCAGCAGGAAGTAACGTCGTCCTCCTTGTGTGGCCGGTGTCACTGGGCCACACAAGTCCCCGTGCACGAGCTCGAGCCGCTCCTTGGCTCAAAAGCTCGTCTGCTGGGGAAAGGGGAGCCGCCTCTGCTTCGTTAGGACGCAGACGTCGCAGAGCTGCTCCACGTGGTCAAAGCACGGCAGGCCTCGCACCATCTCCTTGGCACTGAGCCGCTTCAGGGCCTCGAAGTGGAGGTGCCCGAAGCGCTCGTGCCACTGCCACGCCTCGTCGTCCCGACGAGCGGCGAGGCAAACTGGTTGTGCCACCTGCGCGCCGAGGATGTAGAGTCGATTAGTGCCTCTGGTTACCTTGGCAAGGAGGCAGCGACGGCGATCCCAAATTCTCATGACTCCGTGCTCGACCAGCACGCGTGAGCCGTTTTCATCCAGCTGTCCCACGCTGATGATAGAGTTCCTCAACGCGGGGATGTAGTAGACTCCGGTAAGCAGCCTGTGCTCACCGGACTTGGCGGAGAAGGTGACGGAGCTGACGCCCTTGATCTCCACGCCGGAGGCATCCCCAAACTTGACGGAGCCTCGGACGCTGGAGTCAAGCTCGGTGAAGAACTCCCGCCGGCCAGTCATGTGATGGGTGGCGCCGGTGTCGAGGTACCACCCATCAGCCTTGTCGTTGCTGGAGCTGTTGCCTAGGAAGGCGTGTACCTTCGGCTCGTCGAGGTGGAGGAAAGCCGTTGCGGCCGGTGCCGCTGGAGATAGCTCGATGCTTGCGTGTGCCAGGAGCAGAGCCGGCTCTTCCTCCTCCACCTGTGCGACNCGTTGCTGGAGCTGTTGCCGAGGAAGGCGTGTACCTTCGGCTCGTCGAGGTGGAGGAAAGCCGTTGCGGCCGGTGCCGCTGGAGATAGCTCGATGCTTGCGTGTGCCAGGAGCAGAGCTGGCTCTTCCTCCTCCACCTGTGCGACGTGGGCCTGGCCGCGTCATGGCTGTCGACAGTCTTTGGCCCAATGGCCAAGCTTGCCACAGTTGCGGCAGGTGTCGTCTCGTGCCGGCTTGTGGTTGCCGGCGGCGCCGCCCTGGGCGCCTCTGCGAGCGCCACCCTCGGCGCGTCTTCGCGCCCACCGCAGCTAGACGCCTCCACGCGCCTTGCGCGGCTTGCGGCCGCCTGTCGAGGAAGAAGACTCCCCCTTCCTCCCGTCACCCTGAGAGGCCTCCCACTGCTCCCGAGTGAGATGGAGCTTCCCGCCAATGGTGATAGGCCCCGAGAAAGGCTGTGGCTCATCACCGTCGACAACCTTGAGGCGACCTAACGCCTCCTCGATCGACATCGTGGAGAGGTCCAGCAGAGACTCGATTGAGCGAGCGATCTGCCTGTACTTCTCTGGGACGCAACGGAAGAGCTTCTCGACAGCTCTCTACTCGTCGTAGGTGTCGTCGCCGTACTGCACCATCTTCTGCAAGAGTGTTGAGATGAAGGGCAAAGTCATCAACATCCTCACCTGGCTTGAAGGCCAGGTTCTCCCACTCCTTGCGGAGTGCCTGCAGTGTGGACTTGCGGGCGCGGTCGCTGCCGATGCGTGCCGCAGCGATGGCGTTCCAGGCCTCCTTGGCAGTCCGCTTCTGAGAAAGTGAGAACTGCATCTCGGGCGGAACTGCAGCAATGAGGGCATCCAGCGCCCGCAAATCCTCGTCGTAGTCGACGTCGCCGTACCGGACTGCCTCCCACATGTGCCGCACCTGGAGCCTCACCCTCATCACCGCAGCCCACTCGATGTAGTTGGTTTTGGTGAGGGTAGGCCACCCACCGCCGGGACCAAAGTCCCTGACCACCGTCTGGACGCCGTGGTGGCCATGGCGCCGGTCAGGGGAGGGAGAGCGGCGCTGTCTGCGAGGACCGCGCTCTCCGTCGAACCAGCCACCTCCACCGGGAGCGCCGTTGGACATGGCGCGCCTCCGGGAGGCTGCTGCGTGGAGAGGGGGAAGGAAAAGGGGAAGGAGGAGCAGCCGGTGCTGCTGCTGCAGCTGGCTGAGAGCTCAACCGAGCTTGGGAAGGGGTGGAACAGTAGGTGTTTAACCTACAGGAAAGTGTGGCTCTGATACCAGATGTTAGTATCTCAATGGTTACTCTCATTGAGAAGAGGATGACACTCAAGATGGGGCAATTTTCTGGTTTTCTTTCATTCACAAACTCAAAGCCATACCAACCTTAAAGGTTGGGGATACATATTTATAGCCACCCAAACTAGCCAAGCATATGCTAAGATGCTAATCTAAGATGCTAGTCTAAAAAGCAAAAAGGGAGATGCTGTCCTAGAGCATCCCAAACTGAAATATATGCTGTCCTAGAGCATCCCAAAACTGAAATAGATGTTGTCCTAGAGCATCCCAAAAGGCACACAAAGACCAAAACCAATCAGCACAAGACTTATTCCATCACCACGCAGCAGCCCCCTAGTAGCGTGCCATGTCCGCAGGGCAGTCTCAGCGCTCGGTCGCCTTGAGCGTGCGGCTCCGATAAGAGGCCGTGCTCGCTGAGGCAGAGGGACGCGAGCGATGTAGGAATAAGTCTTGTGGTCTTGGTCTTGTGGTGTCCCTAGTCTTGGTCTTGGTCCGGTGGTGTCCTTTTCCTTACTTTTCAGCTTTTTTTTAGCTCTCTAGGACAACATCTCTAGAAAGCATCTCTACTTTCAGTTTGGATGTTCTAGGACAGGACAACAGTTTGTTGAGATGCTCTAGGACAGTTTGTTGGGATGCTCTAGGACTGGGATGCTCTAGGACAGCACCCTCTCAGACTAGCAAGCAGCAGCTATAAATATTTATCCAATCCCCCTTTGGGAGGATATGACTTTGAGTTTGTGAATGAAAGAAAACCAGAAAATTGCCCCATCTTGAGTGCCATCCTCTTCTCAATGAGAGTAACCATTGAGATACTAACAAGCGAGCGGCGGCAGAGACCGCTGCGGCGGCAGCGAGGGCGTCAAGGCTGGCGGCGGCGGGATTGGCAGCGGCAAGGGTGGAAGTGGAAGCAGCAGCGTCGGTGACAGAGCTCAAGGCTCTGCGACATTAGCTCCAGCAGCTCTGTCTCTGCCTGCGGCAGCACCGATGATGAGCTGACGAGGGAGGCAGCTCGTGAGCGGGCGGGGCAGTGGGCAGCCGCGCAACCCCACGCGCGCGGTGGCGGCAGCCCAGACAGGCGCAGTCGTGCCGACGGCGCTCCTGGTCGGGGCGCGCGCAACAGCAGCAGCCCAGACGGGCGTGGACACGTCGGCGACGCTCCCGACGGCGACGGCTGGGTCAACGGAGATCACGGTCTTTGCAGGCGGCGCGGCTCTCCCTTCTCGGACCGGTACCGTGGTCACCGCGAAATCCAGGCTATCATCAGGGATGTCGGCCCCGGCGATGGGTGGCCTACCCTCACCAAGACCAACCACGTCGAGTAGGCCGTGGTGATGAGGATAAGGCTCCAGGTGCGGCACTTGTGGGAGGCAGTTCGGTACTGCGACGTCGACTACGACGAGGATCGACGGGCGCTAGATGCCCTCATCGCCGCAGTCCCGCCTGAGATACAGTTCTCGCTTTCCCAGAAGCGGACTGCCAAGGAGGCTTGGGACGCCATCGCTACGGCACGCATCGGCAACGACCGTGCCCGCAAGTCCACACTGCAGACACTCCGCAAGGAGTGGGAGAACCTGGCCTTCAAGCCAGGTGAGGACGTTGATGACTTTGCTCTCCGTCTCAACACTCTGCTGCAGAAGATGGTGCAGTACGGCGACGACACCTACGACGAGGAGAGAGCCGTCGAGAAGCTCTTCTGTTGCATCCTAGAGAAGTACAAGCAGATCGCTCGCTCGATCGAGTCTCTGCTAGACCTCTCCACGATGTCAATCGAGGAGGCGATAGGTCGCCTCAAGGTCATCGACGGCGATGAGCCACAGCACCTCTCAGGGCCCATCACCATTGGCGGGAAGCTCCATCTCACTCGGGAGCAGTGGGAGGCCTGTCAAGGTGACGGGAAGAAGGGGGAGTCCTCTTCCTCGACAGGCGACCGCAAGCACGGCAAGCCTTGCAAGGGGGGCAGAGGCGTCCAGGTCAGGCTGCGAGGACGCACCCAGGGTGGAGCCCGCGGAGGCGCCCATGACGGCGCCGCTGGCAATCACAGGCCGGCGCGAGACGACGCCTGCCGCAACTGTGGCAAGCCTGGCCATTGGGCCAAAGACTGCCGACAGCCACGACGCGGCCAGGCCAACGTCGCACAGGTAGAGGAGGAAGAGCCGGCTCTGCTCCTGGCACATGCGAGCATCGAGCTATCTCCAGCGACACCGGCCGTAGCGGCTTTCCACCACCTTGATGAGCCAAAGGTATGCGCCTTCCTCAGCGACGGCTCCAGCAACGACAAGACTGATGGGTGGTACCTCAACACCGGCGCCACCCATTACATGACTGGTCGACGGGAGTTCTTCACCGAGCTCGACTCCAGCGTCCGAGGCTCCGTCAAGTTTGGGGAGGCGTGGAGATCAAGGGCGTCGGCTCTGTCACCTTCACCGCCAAGTCCGGTGAGCACAGGCTGCTCACCGGAGTCTACTACATCCCCACGTTAAGGAACTCTATCATCAACGTGGGACAGCTGGATGAGAATGGTTCACGCGTGTTGGTCGAGCACGGAGTCATGAGGATTTGGGATCGCCGTCGTCACCTTCTTGCCAAGGTAACCAAAGGCACCAATCGACTCTACGTCTTCAACGTGCAGGTGGCACAACTGGTTTGCCTCGCCGCCCAACGAGACGACGAGGCGTGGCAGTGGCACGAGCGCTTCGGGCACCTCCACTTCGAGGCCCTGAAGCGGCTCAGTGCCAAGGAGATGGTGCGAGGCCTGCCGTGCCTTGACCACGTGGAGCAGCTCTGCGATGTCTGCGTGTTAACGAAGCAGAGGCGGCTCCCCTTTCACCAGCAGACGAGCTTTCGAGCCAAGGAGCGGCTCGAGCTCGTGCACGGGGACTTGTGTGGCCCAGTGACACCGGCCACACCAAGAGGACGACATTACTTCCTGTTGCTCGTCGACAACATCTCCCGCTACATGTGGGTGATGTTTCTTGGCAGCAAGGAAGAGGCTGCGAACGCCATCAGGCGCGCGCAGGTTGCTGCGGAGGCGGAATGCGGCCACAAGTTGCGCGTGCTGCGCACCGACAACGGCGGCGAATTCACGGCGGTTGACTTCGCGTCGTATTGCGCTGATGAGGGCATTCAGCGCCACTACTCCGCGTCGTACAGCCTGCAGCAGAACGGCGTCGTCGAGCGGCGCAACCAGACGGTTGTGGGGATGGCTCGGGCTCTCCTCAAGCAGAGGGGGATGTCGGCCGTCTTCTGGGGAGAGGCGGTGGTGACGGCTATCTACATCCTCAACTGCTCGCGTACCAAGGCCCTCGACGGCAGGACACCGTACGAGGCTTGGCATGGGCGCAAGCCGGCGGTCTCCCAGCTGCAGGTCTTCGGCTGCCACGCGTTCGCCAAGGAGCTCGGCCACATCGGCAAGCTCGACGACAGGAGCACCCAGGGGTGTTCATCGGCTACGCGGAGGGCTTGAAGGCCTACCGCATTCTCGACCCAGAGACACAGCGCGTGCGCACGGCGCGCGACGTAGTGTTTGACGAAGGGCGAGGGTGGGCATGGGACAAGGCGGTGGACGACGGCTCGACTCCGACGTACGAAGACTTCACTATCAAGTACGTCCACTTCGAGGGAGCTGGGGGAGTAGGCAGCTCTTCTTCACCAAGCGTGCCTACCCACCGACTCCGGCAGAGACACTCTCGAGCTACGACTTCGGCTGCGACGAGTTCTTCGCCGACACCACCACAGCCGGCAACCCCACGCACCCCAGCACCAACAGCCACCCCTCCGGGCACATCCACTCCGACGCCAGCTCGTGTCGAACACAACCCGGTGGAGTTCGCTACTCCGCTCTCCCACGACAAGGAGCGCATCGAGCGTACCACGACGGCGAGCCACTGCGGTATCGTACGATGGAGGACCTTCTCGACGACCAACCGGTGCCGGGACTGGTGCCACCGTCAAGCACAAGGCTCGCCTGGTGGCACGCGGTTTCGTGCAGCAGGAGGGGATCCACTTCGACGATGCCTTCGCCCCCGTGGCACGGATGGAATCCGTGCGACTCCTTGCGTTGGCTGCTCAGGAAGGCTAGTGCATTCATCACATGGACGTCAAGTCGGCGTTCCTGAACGACGACTTGAAGGAGGAGGTCTACGTGCACCAGCCACTGGGATTTGCGATCCCCGGCAAGAAGGGCAAGGTGCTACGCCTGCACAAGGTCCTCTACGGCTTGCGACAGGCATCCAGGGCGTGGAATGCCAAGTTGAATTCCACACTCAAGGGGATGGGCTTCGAGCAAAGCCCGCACGAGGCGGCCATCTACCGGCGGGGCAATGGAGGAAATGCCTTGCTGGTGGGTGTCTACGTCAACGACTTGGTGATCACCGGCACCAAGGATGCGGAGGTGGCGGTGTTCAAGGAAGAAATGAAGGCCACCTTCCAGATGAGTGACCTGGGGCCTCTCTCCTTCTACCTGGGGATCGAGGTGCACCAGGACGACTCCGGGATCACGCTTCGATAGACCGCCTACGCCAAGCGCGTCGTTGAGCTGGCTGGGCTCACCGATTGCAACCCAGCTCTCACTCCGATGGAGGAGAGGCTGAAGCTGAGCCGCGACAACACGGTGGAGGAGGTGGACGCTACGCAGTATCGGCGTCTTGTGGGGAGCCTCCGCTACCTCGCCCACACACGACCGGACTTGGCATTCTCCATCGGCTACGTTAGTCGGTTCATGCAGCGACCGACGACGGAGCACCAGCAGGCTGTGAAGAGAATCATTCGCTACGTTGCGGGGACTCTCGACCACGGTCTCTACTACCCGAGGTGCCCTGGAGAGGCACGCTTCGTCGGGTACAGCGACAGCGACCACGCCAGCGACATCGACACTAGCTAGAGCACGAGCGAGATCCTCTTCTTCCTCGGCAAGTGCCTCGTTAGCTGGCAGTCGATCAAGCAGTAGGTGGCGGCCCTGTCCAGCTGCGAGGCCGAGTACATAGCAGCCTCCACCGCTTCAACCCAGGCGCTCTGGCTTGCACGACTGCTTAGTGATCTCCTCGGCAGAGACACTGGAGCGGTGGAGCTCAGGGTGGACAGCAAGTTCGCTCTGGCCCTGGCAAAGAACCCCGTTTTCCACGAACGGAGCAAGCACATCCGGGTGAGGTACCACTTCATCCGAGGCTGCTTGGAGGAAGGGAGCATCAAGGCGAGCTACATCAACACCAAGGACCAACTTGCGGACTTGCTCACCAAGCCCCTTGGGAGGATCAAGTTCCTTGAGCTTTGCTCCAGGACCGGGATGGTCCAACTTTCCCACAAGACAACGCACAAAACTTAGGGGGAAAATGATGGAATAAGTCTTGTGCTGATTGGTCTTGGTCTTTGTGTGCTTTTTGGCTGTTTCAGCTTTTAGGACAGCATCTTGATTTCAGTTTGGGATGCTCTAGGACAGCATCTCCTTTCACTTTTTAGACTAGCATCTTAGCATATGCTTGGCTAGTTTGGATGGCTATAAATATGTATCCCCAACCCCTAAGGTTGGTATGGCATTTGTGAGGAATAAACAGAAAATTGCCTCAACTCTCCTAGCACCATCCTCTCAATGAGAGTAAGGATACTGCTACTAACAAAAAGTACAACTTCTATAATGTAAGTTTTAAGATATAAAGGAATTTGGATGGCTATGGTACAGGATATGCTGATGACAGAATATGCCTCTATATGAAGGCAATGTTGGATTTTACCTTGGTATACTAAACATTAGTTAATCGCTAAGTATTGTACATAGACATAAGGCCAAACATACAGAAAATATAAAGGGATATGGATATACTGTTTTCTCAAATGTCTGTATTATTAAGCAAATAAAAAGGCACTGTATTATGAGTTGTAAGTGATAGAACTAGGATTTTAAAATTGTGAAACAAGCAGGCCAGACAAATAGGGAATTTAGACAGCGAGTGAAAAGCATTCCTGGCCACAATGACCTATAACCCATCCCAGTCCTGGTCGAACCCAAAGAAGTATATCAGCGGAATTCTCACAAGGCACCAAGGAATCATGCTATACTAGGAAGTAGGAATGCACTATGAAACTAGGAGAGTAGACAAACAGATTACATGGATGTTAAAATCATGAAAATCACCATCAAAATCAGGTTGGATTACCCTAAGGGGGGCGTTTTAACTGGTTTGGTAGTTGAGGGGTGTAAAATTGCTGGTTAAATAGTTCAGGACTGATTTCTGGAGTCAGGCAATAGTGGAGGGGGTAAAATAGACATTACTTAAGAAGGAATGCCCATACAAAGAGGTTTATTTCCAATCATATCGATATTATACCAAAAGTTCTGAAAGAATTTAATAATCTTTTTTTTCTTCAAGCTAAAGACGAATGTCCCTTATTTTTTCAGGAAAGATTTGTCAGAATACCATGATCTGATTGAGATCTATCCTACCATAACTGGATTCATAGTTTAAGTTTTTCTTTTCTCATTTATTTCATCTGGCTAACATTTCCTTTATCATTCTCAGTGTCCTATATTCCTATACTACTTTACAGTTTCCACGAGAAAAGCTAACATTTTTAACAAGTGCCCTATACTCCTATTACAGTTTACACAAGAAAAGCTGACATTTTTAACAAGGAACACATAGTTGAAAGACTATATTTTTATAACAAGCATTGCATCAAAACTTTATTAGCATCAGCTACAGCAATGGGATATTTATCCTCAGTCGGCTTAAATGGTTATCTGCCAACTCAACAATTGTAGAAACTTGATTCAATCATACCTTAATTAATTTGGTTTTCCTCAAAGTCCTATGCTGGAACGGTTTGTTAGCACATTTATTCTCACATTTACAGGTTGACGAACAACAAGAGAACAACATCCTGCATCACAAAAATACAGTATTTTAGAATGCCTCAACACCCATTACCAATAAAGTTTACAGGTTGTTCTAACAAGAATGGTTCTTACCATTTTATTAATGAGGTTAGATTCAAGACAAAAAAAAAGCACAGAATCAAACACTCCAGGTAGTATCTGTTAGGAATATAAAGTCCTTTACATATATGGGTTATTCCTTTACATGTTATAGGTTAGAGTCCTAACGCTTTATGCACTCTTGTACTCCTATATATTGCCTCCTTGAGGCTATTATTCAATACGAGCTATATTCATAACAGTATCATGCTATATGATGGGTGCAAGTTGGAGCAGAGAGGGGGGGGGGGGAGAGAGATTACCCGCATTGGCAATCTTTGTCACAAGTTACGGATGATCCAGAAGAAGGGGTACAGGAACAAAAAATGCCATCATCCTCAATGCGTTTCCTAGTCATATAAGCATCTTAAGTAGAATTAAGGACAACAGCAATCTTAAATAAATTTTTAGACAAACAGAAATTTTACAGCAGCAAAAGGCAAGTCCTCTGTTTACATTGTGAAGTTAAGATGTTCCAGCCATGCAATTGTAAACGAGTAATTGGACGACTATGTTATAAAAATGAGATTCAACTGATTGGAATAATGAAGATACCATCTTAAGCAATTTTGAAATACAACCCCATGTCAAAACACGTTGTTGAAGCCATTGTTAAATGCATCCTCGTGCCAAGACATGTTATTGAAAAAACAAACCACTGACTTTCCTATGCTATATTATACTTTGTAGTCCATTAGGGTTTAGTAAAAGAAATAGAAATTTTCGGATATACAACCAATCTAGACTGCTACAGCAGAGAATGAGAAATACACACTCAACTTTGTAGAATGATTGCTCCAAGAAATGAAATTTTAACCAGAGACATTGCAAATATAAATGAGCACGATGCAAATCATTGCTGCTCCGAGAAAGGAAACAGATTAAATGCAATGGTGAGTAAGGATACTCCGCTTAATTGGCACATAGTAATTTGACTTCCATTCTTTCAATACAGGCGGCAGATCAAAGTCCACAGGAGCTTTTATTGCCTTGATCAATTGATCAAACACATTCTCATGTTTTTTCTGCAGCATAGAGACATTAAGATAAATAAGCATATAGAGTTATGAGTTAACCAACAAAAATGAGGAAGCAAGCATACAAAACAAATATAGAGATAGTAACACGATCAGTCTATTCAGATATGGCGTAGCCTCTTTTCTCTCATGCAAGCTTATGTAACTACGGAGAAATAAAAACAATGAACTAATGGGTGTAGAGTATTGGCCATGCCATGTTATAATTCCATTGAATATAAGATACATTCGGTCAATAAGAGTCCAGTCATGTGTTCATTCATTTCCACGGATTAATCCAACAGTCCTGGTCAACACTAGCAGTCATTTGGGCTCACTTGGCGACAGCATGTAAATCCCCACAAAGCTTCACTCACTTAGGCCATCGTATCAATTCAAAATACTCACCCCGTTTCCTGCAGGTTAGAGACCTAACACCACATCGCTTGTCAGAAGTGCCCGCCTGCCCACCCGCCTGTAATTTCCACTGTAGCCATCCCAAGTAACTGTTTGTCTGACGAACAACTTTCACCGCAAAAAAAAAAAGATCTAATGAACAAAATGCTCCTTCCAAGGGAGCACATGTACGCATCGAGACCCTGAACCCCATAATCCATATACTCCATAACTCCCCTTGCTGCTTCTCTCGAAGGGCGAACCTTTGCAAGGCACCACAAAAACGGTAGAGATGCGGTTCCCTAGCGAAGATTCGACCCCCAAAAAAATTAAAAAAAATTGCAGGAAAGGGGAGAGGTGCGTGGGAGGAGTGGTACCCTGATTTTCGCCGGCCGAGGCATGGGGGGCAGGTAGGCGGGGCCGCGGGCGACAGGCGACGAGGTCGAGCCCTAGGCGAGGCTGCAATGGCGGAGGGAGTCGGCGGAGAAGCGCGGAGGTCGAGCCAAGACAAGAGAGAGAGGAATTGGGGGATGTCCGTACCCATCAAGGGAAGGAGGAGAAGAAGGCCCAGTCCGCCCGGCCCAGCCCGGCCCATACGAATCCCAGATGTTAGGAGAGAGGGGGCCCTAGCCCTGTGGGCTGTAGGCCTACCTGTGGCTT
This sequence comes from Oryza officinalis, assembly GCA_008326285.1. Lineage (NCBI taxonomy): Eukaryota > Viridiplantae > Streptophyta > Magnoliopsida > Poales > Poaceae > Oryza > Oryza officinalis. Next base: position 15,396,148 of record BDMV01000009.1, read on the forward strand.
CTTCAGCCTTTACATCGCCCACTAGGGCCCACCACTTACACACCGAGTTTAATTTGACTCTCTTAAATATAGATCGGATTTGACCCGTATTCCTAATCCGTAAAAGCAGGTATATCAACTCATCTATTATGCTTTTTTTAATGGACTTTATATGATTGAATGATTGAAGCACAGATCAAAAGGATAATCATTTGCAGCTTCCAATCAACTTCGAATGATGCCCTTCATATAGACAAGATCTATTAGAATTAGATGTTTAGTTGATCAAACATGGACGTGTGTTTTTAGAAACTATGTTTTTGTTTCAGACATTTAGATGTGTTCATACACAATTTTGAACTTTGCTTGTACCTTTATGCGATTCGATTATAAATGAATTAATTTTTTGGATTATACTTGTTGTTTTGTATGGTATATATTTATTCACATGTAATTCGTTGACCGATGTTTACCACTAGTTTTGACTTATATTTGTATATTATAATAGGATAACAAAATATTCTCGTGTCTATAGTTTGTTGCCACAAAAAGTATGTGTGGCAATACCATATTGCAACAAAAAGTGCTCGTGGTAATAAACTATTACTAAAAAATTGTTCGTGTGACAATAACTTATTGCAATGGATGGTTGTGCATTGCAAAATCTTATCACCATACAGTACAAGCCATTGCAATACATGTTTTTGCAACATTATTAGTTGTTCCCATAGCATGGTGAAATCTTTGCAATATCACCCTTTTATGCAACAGGTCAAAATTTGTTGCAATAGCCCTGTTACCATGGATTTTATTGTAACGGTTGCCAACGAATTCAATTTCGTTGCGATAGGTGTATATTTGAACAAATTTAAGACTATTGCATCAATAGTATTTTTTGTTGTGATAGGCTTTGGTTTATTTTGCAGAAAGCAAGTTTTCACAAGCATTTCGCAAGTCCTATTATCTAGCATTTTGGACTAAAATAAAACAAGAATTTAAATTGTCATGAAGTTGATATGTAATTAAAAATAAAACAATTTTCACTTACATTTTCAATTGTTTGTTCTTATATCTATACTACTTAAATGCTAGTAGTGGTGATGTTCATTCTCACGTCACCCCTAGTATCAACAACTGTACCTCATAATCTGTATTATAATACCACCTTTCAACAAGTCATTCCCTATTTTATTATTGGCTTTCCCCAAATTTCAAAATTACATACTTGTTCAATAAGAAAAATCATAGTATTACTTAAACTAAATAAGTGCTTATTAATTAATTTAATAAGCTAGAAACTTAATTTATTTTCCGTTGCAACACACTTGCTCTAGGCTAGTATAATAATAGAATTCAATGATGATACATAAAAAGATGTATTGTGAATTTGCGATGACCCAAATAACAAGTAATAATAAAGTAATAATAACAGAGGGAGTAAAATGAAGTAACTAGTATCCATGGTACGGCAAATTAACTAGCCAATTAACACTACCAAACATCTGATTAAAGGAAAAACACACACACGTACTCGTAATGCTGAAACAACCTCCACTACTCGATCGATGAACTTGAACAACCTGCATGCGCGTGGTTTCCAGCTGAAACCACCTAATTATAATTAACAGTACGGCTGCTCTCGATTATCTGCCAATTATCGTCGTATAGAGCCGGCGGAGATGGCGGCGGAGGCTTCTCACAGCAAGGCAACGGCAGCGACGGCTCCGGCGCAGGAGGAGGAGGACGACGAGCAGCGGACGACCGGCGGGGCGGCGGCACGTGGTGGCTGTCGTCGTCGACGTCTTCTCTGTTGTTGTACGGTGCCGCAGGACGACGTGGCGGCGGCCGCTGACCAGTTGCTGCGGGAGGCGCCGCCGGTGGTGGCGGAGGCTTCTCCCAAGGCGACGGCAGCGGCGCAGGAGGAGGAGGAGGAGCACTTGCCGACTGGCGGGGCGCCGGCACCTCCTCGTCTTCTCTGTTGTACGGCGCCACAGGACGACGTGGCGGCCGCTGATCAGTTGCCGGCGCCGGCGGCAGCTCGGCTGAGTAGAACGAGGGCGGTGGCTGCACTAATATGACCGGCATCGTCGTCGTCGGCGACGGCTTGAGCAGTGGTTCATGTGGCGGCGGCGGCTGTGCTGGTATGAACTGCGGCGGCGGCGGCTTGAGAGGTGGGTCATCATGCGGCGGTTTGCTGCCGGCGTCGTGCTGAGGTGGTTCTTTGGGGTGGCAGCAGAACAAGTTGCAGGAAGTGTTGTCGCAGGAGAGGTTAAGGGATGGGCATCCAGACATGCTTTGCTTTGCTTAATTACTTTGCTGGCGTCTCTGTACACCGCCCGGCTTCAGGACACTTGGCTTTGTATATATATATATTGTTAAGGTTGCAGGAACTAGATAATGCTCCACGATTCAAATATTATATAAATAAATGATGATGATGTTGTATATTTACTTGCTGAGTTTTAGGTACAGCGGGACTTAAGAGTGAAGTATATGGGCAGCCAACTAGTGCTGAAGTGTCATCAGAGTCTCTACACTTTAAATATATTATTATTTTAGGTTTCAGACTTATCTTGGGTGTTATATAAATCCAAACAGGCCTTAACCTGCTCTATTCGCTGACACGGCCTGTCACAGTGGTGTCTATGTACATATCAGTCACATAGAAAAAAAAATTAAAAAACATATTTTTCTTGATAATATATGACCAATGGTGTTTATTTTTTTCTATGTGACTCACATGTAAGTCCCACTAACGCGCAAATGCCACCGTGGCATGCCACGTCAGTGCAAGGAGCATGTTAGAGTCCATTTAGAATATATGATACCAAAGACAAGTTCAGAGACTAAAAATACATTTTAGAGTTTAAGGACCTAAATAACACACGTGCAAGATTAGAGACCACCCATGCACTTTACTCTAACTTAGATATTCTCTCCATCCCAAAATATAGCAAATTAGTATAGAAAAAACATCAGGCTCATCGCTGTGCTCATCACCTGCCATTGGTAGCTAGTGGTAGGCGCCAGGCGAAGATGTTCTCTTCTCCTCAGATCTACGTTGGGCAGAGGCGGGAAAGGGTCAAGGAGCCGGAGTTGGTGGCATACAAAGCTCCAAAGATGCATGGAGATCGAAATCTAACCTCCAGATCTAGGCGGTGGCTGGCTTGGCCAAGGATTAGGAGACACATCTCGTCATCGCGGCTCACTAAGAACACCGATGGTGTCTCCATTCCCCTTTTTCCTTTGTTTCGTTCTGATGTACTCCTAAATTACAACAAATGCAACGGTGGAGTAGTTAGTAAGAAGACAACATAGCTTCTCCCAACTCACCGAACCGCCTAAATTACACTGAACTGGTCTTTGCAGGTCATTTGGGTTATTGTGCAAACTTGCCTTTAACCACGCATGAATATGCCAAATGTATGCACAAATCGAACATGCTACAAATGAATCTATAGGCCTGACAAAGGTTTTGTCGTGCATAACTATGAGACAAGAATTTAAACTATAATTGGTAAAATTATGCACCCCTTGCTTCCATTGTCAGCAAAAAGGTGTCACTGATTGTTTTTTTGTCCACACGAAGATTACTATATTTTAGAGGTGCCTCAAATAGCAGAGAAGACTACAAAATGGGGGTTCGATATTTGGGAAAAATCGGACACCACGTACCTTCTACGTGTCGTTGATTGTATGGATGCATGCACTACACCCGCATGACTAATAATATTTCTTGCTTTCTTTCTTTCTTTTTTTATCATAGGTGCATATTCACTTTTTTTACTAAACTCTAAACAATTTTTCCACCTAAAATACCTATTTGATTTATAATATGTTTACACCGTTGAATTTGTTGTAATTTAATCTATATAATAAGATCTCACACAATTATATTTTGATGAATATATATATATAAATTAAACGTTGTTTCAACTCTTATAGTAAATTGTTTCATCACTTGATCAAATGTTTTAGCTCACTTTATGAAATTTTTCAGAGATATGCAAAAATTTAAAAATATTGACTACAACAATAACAACTACCACATGAAACATTAAGTCCAACGAGTGAAACATAAAATATTTTTATATGAAACATACAATGTATTTGGAAATACTTGAAATTGTTAAAACATTTTTATATATCGTGTATGAAACATTGAGATGTAAATAATGAAACATAAAAAAAAGCTTGCTGAAACATCAAAAAGTGTCCTTGCAACATTTACAAACATCATATTATTTGAGAAATTTAAAATCAAAGATTAGTTTTAAAGATCGTGCCATGTTTGACTGTGCTTTAGTTAGTGGGACGAAAGGAGTATATTAGTAATTTTGGAAAAATATCATCAAAAATTTAGTTAAAAAGTTGTTATTTGTATTGGGGAGGAGAGAGAAGAGAGAAAGTGTTACTTCTCACCTGTGATGCATGTATGCATAGGCACATGGGGATATTAGTGTGCTGCATCCAATAGCGATGAGGGAGATGGCATCAAATATTTGAGCCTTGATCGGGTGCCTGACCTAGAGGCCAGAACATTCTTATCAAGTATATGGACTAGCGTGATATTTATTTCAAGTCCTTTTACCGCACTTGAAAGGTACCTTGTGTATCTCCCATACCAACGAGAATATCTACCCTTTATTCTTAAAGGGTAGATTAGTAATAGATAAAACAAAACATGGGTAATTTTGTAATTATTTGTAACTAAAATCGTTGTAAGTAACTCTGCAACCTCGCCACCCACTAGATCCCTTCATGATCGGCCAATTAATTTGCACCATAACTTCTAAGAGACGGCAAAAGGATCTTGGAGTGTCCTGCTCATAATTGTTGCACCCATGCCATTGTTTGTTGCTTGTCTTTTAAATCATTAGGATAATTTCTTGTCAATTTGCTGGTTTAGCCGCATGAAGGCTAAATGGCTATTAGAAGAAGACGGTGGAACTACATTTACTCCTTTCACGACAAATTGCTCATACTCATGCTTAAAATAATCAAATTACTAGTCAACTTACTTCCTAGCTAGTTTTGTTTTGCATCGCTTACGTCAGCCAAACAGCCACCCAAATTAAATCGAACAAATGGTTAGTATAACAGGAGGGTGAAATAGCAATTCGACGAGAAATCACCGTACCAAATGAAGTGATTTGAGCCAATTACTATTCTAACCTTCCACTTTTGTACCTGCCGGCTGGCCCAACTTTAAGTATATTTTTATGGGTACCTTTTATCATATCAGTTGGTTAGATTGCAATCGATCAAAGGCTCCAATACATCTCAAGCACCATAGAAGGTCTCTTGGTTTTGGCTTTAAAGTACATGCTGGACACATAGACGCACTCAAGCACACATACCATATGCTCATGCCCACATCTGTGCATCCTAGCAAACATCAAATAAAAGATTAGAGAGCTAACCATCTCATATAGCTTAGTTTGATTAAATCCCAAAAAAAAAACACGAGCACCTGCATCAAATTTAGGACTCAAATCCAGATGTGGATAGGTTCTCACTATAACGACCCAACCCAATCAAGTTATGCTCAGTTCGCTTACATTAACGTACTACTTGACCTGAAATGCCAAAATATATATGGTCGGTCGGTATCACTTTTGATGAAGGTATCCGATTCAGTCTCCCCACTCTTTCACCTGCAGGTTTGGCCAAATCATTCAATGTTTATCCAACCACGAAACCATGTATATGTATCTACTACCATCTTAGTGTATAATCTGAGGCATAAACTACACATGATTCTTGTAACCAATGATTTGTTCCATTACAGATATTCCATTATATTGGTCGGCCTCAGTAAAAGGGAAGGTATAAGTTCCATGGACAAGTGTGGATGCTGCCACCACAACTCTTGCTTGTAAATATTCTTCCCAAAAGAATGGGGTTGTAGAGTTTAGTTATCCATATGATCTGATATCCACACATTTATCCATAGTCCTTAATTATTTAGGATGGGGAGACAAATATCCACACATTTATCCATATGATCTGATAAGCTAAATTAATAATATATATTACTTCTCTTTTTCTCCTAGTCCTTTTGTTAGAAGGATACACGATAATCTACAATTAAACATTTGTGCAAATGAGTTTATAAAGCACAAGCGTATAGAGTAGTTATTGGGAGAAAAAAATGTAGAAAGGATAGTGAACCTCTAAAATTTAAGGCAGAGAGATGAAGTTCATAGATAATAGGATCATCAAGAATAATAATATTATGTTTATAACAGGAACTCCAAAAACAGAGGTCGTCCAAAGATCATAATTCATGAAATCATCATTCTTGGTAGTTCAGAATGTAGCAATAGAAAAAGGTAAACGGGCATATATATATATATATGATTGAAATAGGAGACAACAACTACACTAACTAATCTGCAAAAGCAACTCCGATCCTGACCTATATGTATGTATGTATGTATATGTGTGTGTGTGTATATATATATATATATATATATATGTTGCCGTCTCCACTACTCTTTGGCGTCTTTATTTCGATCATATATATGTATATATATATATATATATTTCGATCATATATATGTACATATATATATATATATACATATATATGTATATATATATATATACATATATATATGTACAGATACATATACATATATATATATATATATATATATATATATATATATATATATATATATATATATATATATANTATATGATCGAAATAAAGACGCCAAAGAGTAGTGGAGACGGCAACAAACTTAGTGTGTAACAGTTATTGGTGATGGTAAATAGGTGAATAGAACAAGGTGTTTAATTATTGCACCCTCTAGTGAAAAAATATTTGACATTGAGAGAACGAAACTCACTTCTCCCAACATCAAATAAATTTGACTGGAGGGACTATGCGTGAAGTTTTTATTAGATAATGGAGTATTTGTAAAGTAACAATAATGCTCCTAGGGTGAAGGGACCTAGAAGCAGCTAACATAGAGGTGGAACTTCCTGGGGTAATGAGAAAAGTAAGGAAACCATTACTAAATACTGTACAATATGAGAAGGTTTCAAAAGGTGGAAATGAAACCGAAAGTTTACCAAGGTCCATGTCATATGAAAAGCTACATCCAAATCCATGTACGAGTATATATGCATTGGTTATTATCTGTCCGAGAGTGCCAAGGTCGTGCTGGCCTGGTCCAAGTCATTTTTATGTTCAAAAGTACGTAGATTGGGCAGGATTTGGGGGAAGACTTCAAAACAGCATATACATAGGCATGGCCCAACTATATTCTTTAGATAAGCTAGCATCAACTAATACACACACACACACACCCACCTTGTACTTCTTACAACATTACAGCTTAATTACATTTTCCTTTTCACCTTAAGGTACCCTTTAAATTTAGAAAACAGTTTCCCAATACACTGTATTCTAGTGATTTGTGAATAAGCTGAAAACAGCGCTTGGCAAAGTTTGATGTTATGTTACAAAGCATAATTTCTTTTTGTAAAAAACTTCTAGTACAAAATATTGAAACTAACAAAGAAGGTGAGTATACCTGATTATCTACCGGCCAGGGAATATATATGTAAGTTGTTGATTCCTTTTGGAAAATATTTTCTTATAACAGTACATCACAAACCCAGTAGGATTATTAAGTACTGATTGAGTTTAGCATACATGCATTTGTTATATCAAAATAGTTATATTGTCATTTTCTAATATATATTTTTAAGATATCTTTACCTTGGTGAACAAGCGGATGGGGATGGTTCTATAATATTCCTTGCTAGATTAATTTTGAAATATGGCCTTCTCCTTTAGTTGGGCTGCCCAAGAGTAGATTATCATGAGAGCATCTAATCCTCATTCCTCCTTTTAGGCTATATTGCTTTCGGAATATGTAACAAGCTAAAGGAAACAGTATTACCTAAAAAAGTTAAAGAAAATAGTAGTATGTACTTTTTGGTCGTTTTGTTTTTGCCACACCTAAATGTTTTGACAAAATTAAAGAAAATTTTGAATCCTTAACTTTGTGTGGACCTTATTCATGCATATCAGTTGACTCCGTTCTTACTGTACTGGTTTAGCAGGATATGTTATAGCTATACTGGAGCCACACTTAATTGAATATCGAGGTTGCATTGTCTTCACCCCCTTGGATGGCATGCTACTTAACTACATGCTTAATTTTGTTTATAGCTTAATTTATTTTAGCTTTTAGCGTCAGTACCTTATTTGTGGTATCAAAATGTATGGTTATGTGTATTAATATTGTGTCAGAGCACACACAAAAATTTAGATGGGTCAAGACATATCGGCTGCTTGCCGCTGGGTCCATGGCTGATGAGCGACAGAACACGGTGGATGGGTGCTGCCTGACGCTCAGGCCGTCGCCAAGATTTTCAGACTCTGTGTGTTAAAAGACAAAAATGAGGTCTTCTATTTAGAAATACTAAATAAAACAAAGTAAATTTTACTTCAATCCATATACATGGACAAATATTGCATGAATTTCACGTGACCAATGACCGTTGGACATAAAAGATCACCAACTGACAACTAATGGTGGTACCGATTTGCTTAAGTAGGAGATAGGAGAATCATGCCTAAATGCAGTGATTCAGTTCTACTTACTAAGCGGAAAAATGGGACCTTCGATGCCTAGCTAGAACGCGCGTTCACAATATCGTCATGAGCTTTAATAATTCTTTGAGGTGGTTATAATTATTATCTAACATTTGTTATAGCTGAGAAAACAAGCCCATTCTAACTGAATAAGTGAAAGAGAAAAGGAGAAACTTAGAAAATGGAACAGGAAGTCCTTAAAACATGTTACAAATGCATTTGGCTTTTAACTAAATCATATTTATTTAGAGTTTTTTTTTGGAGGGGGGTGTCGGGTTCTGGCTGGCAGAGTAGCTTTGCCGCAGGGGGCGCTCCACCTCCAAGACCTTGTTGCAGAAAAAGGGGTGGTTTTCTGGTCGAGATCAACATCACTGTGGTTTGTAAATATGAGAAGTAATAGATAAAATTTTAGAAATTGATTAGGAAGCTTGTTAGCTACTGCAACGATCGTAGCGATGCTAGCTCGATCTTATCAATATTTGCTTCGTTAATTATTGACACAAGCAGATAGATACATTTTGCCTGGTCATATATATGCACACAATATGCTCTAAATGGGACATGTTGCATTTGCATATGTGATTTGCATCAGTGATTCGCCTTAATCACTTTGTTCTTATTCATAGATGCAAGAGAATCATGTCTCTTTAGAGTGACAGGTATTTGTCAAGTCCGATCCCCTGGTTATGAAACCGAATCCAATACTGCACGTAGCTATTGCAGCGTAGATCGAATCACTAGTATTGTATTTGCAGCCATGCAAGAGAAAGAATCATGCTAATTTTGTTGGAAGTAGTATCATTTAGTTCCAAGTCATTCTGTTCTGTTAGTTTTCTTTCTTATTTTCCTTTTTTTCGCTGTCAAACTCTTATGGTACGTACAAGTAACTACTAGTCACATAAATTCCAAAAAATGCCATTGACTAACACCCTATTTCACATTGAGATAATTGCTTATTTAACCCTGTTTTTTAAAATTAAACACTTCGTCTGATCCTATTTTCACTATACCGTTACGGTTTCTTTTAGAAAAAAAATCTAATTACTACTCTGTCAACAGGTTGTATCCGTAGACCGTATTCTAAGAGTATTGGGTACGTTGGTACAAGGATCTACACGAAACGATATCAAGCACACAGAAGACAATGATTATACTGGTTCAGACCCCTCGTAAGGTAATAGCCATATTCCAGTTTATATGGGATTATGACGAAAGCCACAGAGATTACAATAGAGAACAACAGAAAATATAGAATACCAACGAAATCCCTATCAAGAACGACTCGACGAGATCCAGACGACGAGTTGCCTTCAAATCCTCCGGATTGCCTATGCTATGGTAGCGGCTTGCGCTATGACTCGATGATTCCGTACCCTCGGGAAAGCTTTGTATTTATACCGCAGACTGCCTTGGCCTCCAAGTATAACTCGAAGAGTACTCTTATCCCACGAAATCACAGAGATTATATCTTCCCCGAATATGACTCTAACACCTTCTATTCGGGATACAATTTTCCTATTCATTAGCCGAATTCTATAACGTTAAGATAACCTTCTCGTATCCTAAGGGTATACCGTATCCGTATACTTCACAACCCAAAAGATAGGAGGTATGCCTTATCCGTAACCCTAACATATTTGTACTGACCAAAATACCCTCAAAGAAACCCTCTCCATTCAGCCGAACTCTCTTGTGCGCATCCTCTTGGCGAATGTGGTGGCAACACACGGAGGAAGGGATCAGCGGCGGCGCCGGCTCGCGAAGGGAGGGAGCGGGGCGGCGCTGGTGCGTGGAGGGAGGGGATCTGCAGCAGCACCCGTGCGTGGAGGGAGGGGAGTGGCTGGTACGCGTGGCGTCAAGGGCAGTAGTGGCTACTGTGCACGATGGTTGTTTGTCACGCCCCAAACTAGCCCCGAACGGAGGCCAGAATAAGGCGATCCAAATTAACCTGTATGCTTGTACCAGCACTGTGTACCAGTCCCAGGAAACAGTGCTGGTACAACAGGAAGATAGAATATCACAACCACAGCGGTCTCTTTATTAAGAGTAAAATTACAGTCAAGGTTGGAACTGCGGACAGACCCCGAGTTCGCAACAGCATTAAAAAAGGTGGAAGCGGAAGACTAGCCCAAAGCCACAAGCAAAGCCTTGGGGAAAGGCCGAAACCCTATTACTGCTCGTAGTCTACTTGCTCCTGAAAGAACTCTTCTTCAGTTGGGTCCAACTCCTCGTCTTCGAGAACTGGGGGGGTTATTTATATAGAGCAAGGGTGAGTACGAGGGTACTCAGCAAGTCAAGGGAATTAAGTGTTTGATGCAAGTTTCAAAGGAGAGCTGGTTATTTTTCACATTCGATTTTAGTTTAAGACTTTCAGAAAACAACTAAGTGAGTGCTTCTCAACGACACGGACAAGAAGGTGCGTCTCATCCAGCCAGAGCAGTGAAATTGTATGGATTGATTCTTGTCGGTACGAAAGGCTCCCTGCCAATCGTTCACCGACACCGACTGTACCAACAGCCACAAGTCAAGCACGTCGGCACGAGAGGCTCTCTGCCAATCGTTCACCGACACCGGCTGTACCAACAGCCACAAGTCAAGCACGTTGACACGAGAGGCTCCCTGCCAATCATTCACCCACACCGGCTATACCAACAGCCACAACTCAAGCACTGAAAGGATTTCTCACAACAACAGCTGTTCACAAGGTAGTCAACAAACTACGCTAAGGAATCACCTCACATCCGCCCATGACCATGGGCATGGCTGTTCGAACAGTTATTAACCTCTGCAGAGGGGGTACACTTTACCCACACGATGTTACTAACCTCGGGTCACCCAGCCTGTGCCTCACAGCCACATCTGGCGACCTTAAGGCTTTCACGACAAAGCATTTCGAAAGCCGACTCAGGGTCATCTTATGCCAACGGGAGGGGTCCCACGGACCAACACCAGATTAGGTCCCAGACCATACTGTGCCAGGAAGCCCAGGGGTTCCCCCCGACACCACCCCGGCGAATCCACTTGTCCCTTGGCATCAAGATTTCCCTGGCCTAGCTAGTTACTCAGCCAGGGGTGTCCCATATCACCCATGTGGTCGTACTTGACATATGCTCGGATGTAATTCCCAAGGAATCGGTCCTTAAGGCGAGAACGGGTAGACCGTACCTCCAGTACGTCTCCCGCACCGCGAGTTTTGGAAACTCACTTTATTTTCAAGGCACCGACCCAAATGTCAGGCTTTCCAAGCATTTTGTAAACTCAAGTTTTACCCAGTTGATTATTTTAAATTTGAGGGGAGCTTCAATATTCGTATGCGGGTACGAATACCGAGACCTGGCCTGAAGGAGACAAATGGGTGTTAGGTTATTCAATAATCAAGGAGGTTAAATGCAGCAAGTAGGTAAGGCCTGCCGGTTGTATTACAAACCGAGGCCAAATTATCAAGTGTAACCTAAAGAATGCATAGTTTGCGAAATCAAAATACTTAATTTCAAATTATAGGTTCAATTGATCAAAGGTGACTTGCCTTGCTCGAGATCTTGAGCTTCCTCCTCGAAATCCACGCACTGCGGGTCTTCCGGTTCTGAAGCTACATACGAAACGAGGCGACTCAACACAACGATAAAAAGGAAGCCCTATTAATGACTAGTAAGTGTGCCATTAGATAGATCTCGATTTTTGAGGAATTTTGGAAGTTGAACGGAGTCAATCGGACGAACGGTTGAGAAGATACGAATTTCCTAAGATTAAATGATTTTCTGTCTAAAGGAAAAGGAATTATTAATTCCCTTGAAAAAGAAAAGAAAAGGGGGACTTGAATTGGACTTTATTTTGGGCGGCTAGGTGCGGCCCAATGGATTAGTGCGGGCGCGACCGAACGGATGGGCCGACGCACGAAAGAAACGACCCACGGCCGAGTGGCGCGGCCCAACGAGCGAGCGCGGGCGCGGCCGAGCGAGCGGACCGGCACGCGGGAAAGACGGCCCAAGGCCGGGTGGAGCGCGCGAGGCGGAGGGAGGAAGCCGACTGGGCCGGAGGCCGAGTGGACCGAGGCCTGGTCTGGCCTCCCGAGTGGCTCAGGACCGACTGGGCTCCCGAGTGGCTCGGGGCCGACTGGGCCGGAGAGGAGGGGAGGCCGATGTGAGCCACCGGTTTTGTATACCGGAAACCCCATGTGTATTACAATACCATTCCCTGGATCAGTAGATGGTACACACATGGCATAGTTGTATATCACAAGCTGACATCGTCATACAGGTCTTACAATCTATTAATAATACAAGGATAGCCCAAATGGGATCCGAATAGACCAAGCATGGTCGACAACAACACAAAATACCAACACAAATAAATGAGCTAGCGGAAGCGAAGCAACGGCGGTCCATTTTATCCCACACGCATCGATTGGTGAACCTAGGTCCCTATTCCGCCGTCCTTGGTAACTCCTTGCCAGCATAGCACATGCACAGATCGACACCAACACCTTTTTCTAAAAAAAATTTAAATAAGCAAGAGTGAGTACCAACCGTACTCAGCAAGCCACCACTACAGAATGCATATAATGTTCATAGGGGTTCAAGGATGGCTTGGTTTATTTGCATAAAGCTAGTTTTCATAAATTATTTCACAAACCTATGCCATAATAGTTTTAACTGAAAACCACGTTAAGTTGAAGTTGTCATTAACCTGCGAGGGTTCATCCACCTTCCCCAAGCCTCGCTTGGTCCGGTTTATCCTCGTATCCAATTTCCATAGTTTTAACCACTACGACCTTTTTGCATATCAAGCAAGGTCACACCTTCCATACCCATCATATTTTAAGCAATATTACAAATTGACGAGGCTAGTCAAGAGTAATGCAAGTCCCGGCGCTCATTAACCACGAGCACGGCTATTCGAATAGTTTAATTTACTCACACTGCAGCGGATGTACGCTTTAAATCCCACACTCCGTGACACACCCAACACATGAGACTTGTCACGGCCCGGTTTTTCAGTTACCCTCGCATGGCGGCACCCGCTCCAAGGACTATGAATCCCCATTGCACCCCCGGCGCCACATTCCTACCTCGAGCCGGTTGTGAGGGGAGTCCTGGCGCTCCCGAGATTGAAGGTTACATTATACATATATAAAGCTTGACGTCATTAAACCACACACTTCCACATTTCCATACCGATATCCAAAACCGACCATGTCTGGGGTGCCACCCCACGAGAATAACCTAGTCCACCAGGTCTAACCCCACTCAAGAAGTGTGGTCGTACTTGGTTCGTTTCCTGCTTAGCTTCTTGACTCGGTTCTTAACTGACCAGGGTCGGCGGCTTACCGTTCCCAGAACCACCCATATTCTATCCGTGCCGCCCCAGTCGAAATAACTTTTGTTTAATTAAGTTTTTGGGTTTTTACAAAGGTTTTCATGCTGTGGGTGGCGCTTATGTCTCCACCCGATCTCTATCAATCACTCCCATCGAGTGATCGGTATAACCACATCCACATATCACACATATGGAGTGTATAACGTCTATGTAAGCAGGGCTAAGCAGTGAATAAATAATCACGCGTAAAGTAATATACTCAGGTAACAAAGGTGTGCAAATACATAAGGATAAACAATATCAAAGGTAAGGCTTAAGCAAATGTAGGTACGCATTTTATAATTAGTATGCAATTTTATTTGTAATCAATACATTTATAAAAATAGGATCAACATGTTCGAGGAAGGGGGCGTAGTGACTTGCCTTGCTTAATTGGGGTTCATTCTCGATTAGCTCAGTTTCCTCCTCGCAGATGTACCCTGTCCGGTTGAATACTAACGTCACAAACTACTCGCTAACACAAAAAGAGCCAAAAATTCCAGAACAATCAAAAAATAACCAAACTAGTGCCATTGCGTAGATCTTGATTTTAGAAAGATTTTGACGAAAGTTTCGTTCAAATCCGACTTAAAACGGGGAAGATACGGAATTCGAAAGATGGGAAAAGTTTTAAAACAAAGAAAAGGAAAAAAGTCTGACAGGTGGGACCGCCCTTAGCTCCTCACGTACAGGTCTTGTTTTTAAATGGGTGTGCGCATGGTGAGGTGAAGGGCTTGGGAGAGCTACAAGCATGCATGCATATGCATACACACGGCTAGCTAGCTGCATGCATATGAGCTGCTTGTATGCATGCACACGTACAGCCAGCTAGCTGTGTGGCGCATGCATGGCCGATGGCACAGCGGCGATCGCTGCGGAGGGCGGCCACGCAAGGAACGGGTATGGTGTTGCGCCTCATGACGTCACCGTGCCGTGGCAACAACGGCGGTAAGGCAACAAAAGCAAGAGGAAGAGCAGAAGAGAAGCTCACCTTGCGGAAGCCGGGTAGCGACACACCGAGCGGAGGTCCTCGCACGAAACTACGGTCGTCGATGTATAGCCTGGGGACGGTCGGCCCGCAGATCGTCCTTGCACACCATGTGTTCGATTGGTGGTAACAAACGAACACACAGCGTTAAGGAGTAAATGTTAGCGGGTTAGTGCAAGTTAGGGGTTAGGGGTTAGCGAGTTAGAGGTCAGTGAGTCAGTAAGTTAGAGTGTCAATGGGTTAGTGAGTTAATGGGTCAAATGTTAGATGTTAGAGGTTAGCCGTTCAATAAGTTAGTCGTTCTCGGGGTTCAGATGACGGCGCAGCGCGCGGCGACGTTGTCGCTGAAAGCAGTACCGGGAAGGAGCATTAGATTTTATCTTTTTATTACCAACCCAACAGGAATGAATGGCTTGGGGAGGCAACATGGACTTTTCTAGGAAAAAGGCTTGCAGCGAGAAGGCCCAGGTGGAGTGAGTTTAAGCAGGCCGGGTGGGGAGGTGTTTCAGACTTCTAGAGAGAAGCTTGGAATGTAGAGGGATGTTACGTGGACTTGGGGCTGCTGGTGGGCTTAGGCCCGAAATTGAAGAGGAACGCAATATGGACTTTTGTAAAAGATTTCATGGACTCGGCCCAATGGAAAAGGAGGGAGGTCTTATAGACTTCCTAGTTGGGTAGCCCAAAGAAGAGGGACCTGATTTAAACTTCTTCAAAGTTTGGGGGGCCCACGGAGAGAGAGAAAGGGATGGGTCCCACTGGTGGGTCCCATTTCATTTTTTTCTTCTCCTTTCTTTTTTCTCTCCTTCTCTTTTCTTCTTCTCTCTCTTTATTTCTCTTTCCTTCCTCTCTGCTGCTTGCTTCCTCGCCTTGCGCCGAGAGAGAGAGGGGAGTCACTGGCATTGGGGCGGCGGCAGCGTGCGGCTCGTGGTGGCGCGCGCGGCCGAGGCGGTGGCTCGGCGGCGGGCGGCTGGGTGTAGGGCGCGGCGTCGGCGTGCGGCTGCGGCGCGCGGCGGGGAGGCGGCTGGGCGGCGGCGTCTGCTAGCGCCAGGACGGCAGCTGGCCGAAGAGGACGCGACTCGGCGCGTGGCTCGCACAGCCGGCGGGTGAAGTGATGCCAGCGGCTGTCGACCAGTAGGAGCGTGGCGCGTGGCTCGATGGCGTCGGCCAGGCGGAGGCGGCGCACGGGTTGGCCCGCCGGTAGGAGGTCAGGGGCCGCGTCGGTCGGCGACGCCAGTTGGAAGGGATGGCCGGCGGCCCGCAGAGAGAAGGAGAGGCCGGGGTGGACTACTCGTGCGGCTCGGCCGAACGATGGCCGAACGGCTCGAGGCGGCACAGACGCGGCTCGGTCGAGGCTCGGTCGGCAGGAGTGGTTGCAAGCGGTACTGCGGTGTCGGCCGAGTGGAGGCTGGGACGGTTCGCGGGTGTCGGCATTTGGCTTCGAGGCTGAGGGGGACGACGACGACGGGGCAGTGGCTTTTATAGCCGTCGCGGCCGGCGGACGGCGACAAGGGCGGCTCGGCCGAGCGGGGCCGACGGTCTTGTTGGGCGGTTGTCGTCGACAGGGAGTCATAGCAGAGCGAGGATGGGGCTGTTGCAGGACGGCGTGGGCGCGACGTACGCGTTCGGTGTGGACCGCTGCCTCTGCGCTTGCTTGCATGGTGCAATGGTGCACTGGACGGGAAGCACGACCATGTTTGCATGGAGAGGAATGGGATGATGGACAAAGCTTGTCGCTGTTTCTCGTCTCCCTTCACAGTGTCTCATTATTGCTGCCTGCTCTCTCGCTCAGCGGATACGACAGGGGACGGTGCGTAACTTGCCCAACGGATCAGACGAACATGGTGCCTAATCGTTGGTTTGCAGGAGCGGTGCCTAACCACGGTTTTGCAGGGAGCTCACGAAATAAAGAGTTGGAGGACGTGTGCATGCATGCATGCTAGGAGAGTAATAGAATTTGCTTGTTGCTGCCTTGTGTGTTGGAAGAAAAAGAAGTTTGCTTGTTGTTGTTCTGTGTATACAGGGAGGTAGATGAGTATTTTGGCTTGCAATGAATGGAGTGAGTAGAAAGCAAAATAATTTAGAACTGGTAAAAATTGGATGAGAAATTTAGGACGCATTTCGGATTCCAATATCCAAACACGAAGATTTTATTTGGAGAAAAGATGACTGGAGGAAAAACTCAGCTTCTGCAGGTTCCATCGGTTCACGATTAAATTCGACGAGAGAAATGGCCGTCAAATTTTGATATGTAACTGCACAAAAATATTTGTTGGCGGTAGGATTCCGGAATCAAATATTGATAGGATCTCCGGATGGAAGGAAAATTATTTGGAAAGATATTTTGGAGGGAAAAGAAATGTGAGTCCACAAGGAAAGAATTTATTGAGATCTTTGGCACAAACCTAAATACACTCAAAGAACCAAAATTTTGAAAATAGGTTTTTTAAAAAAATAAATTTTTCGTCGGAGCGAAAATCAGGGCGTTACAGAGCTACCCCCTTAACAGAATCTCGTCTCGAGATTCTAGCCGAAGCCGGGTAACGAACTTTTCTTGGGGTCAAAAGTATCCTTGGAACTTTACACGGTCTCTAGGATGACCGTTTCCTTTAGTGCCGATGGTGGGGGCGGGATTCCCGACCCATCTTTTCTAAGTGACACGTGGGTCCACTGTTTGGCGCCCAAAATTTTTGAACTCTGGCACTGGCTACTGAGTTGATGCTGCTTTCAGGTTAGAAACTGGAGCTCTTTTCTGGTGTCGGTACTGGTGTTGATGTGTCTCAAGTGGGTACGATGTGGTCCAACGATGGGTATACTTTGTGTGCCCAGATTTTGCATCCTTCGGAGTGGTTATGGCGATCATCTGGTTTATCCTTCAGTGGTTGCAGGCGGTTACTCAACTGGTATACCGGTTTACTAACATACTTTCTGTTGCCTCGTGCACTCGGGTACCCATTTCATCGAGCGCACCCCTTTATTAGATGTCCCGGCTCGGTCTCCTCGGCGTGCCGTGAGTGGAGCACGTGGGTGCGGCAAGTGGAGAGTGAGTGGAGGCGGTGTAGCTCGGGTGAAGGGGAGAAATGGAGCGGGGGTTCGGCGTTGGTGGCGGCGATAATGACAGAGAGCGAGGCGCTGGCGGCCAAGGCGGGGGCGGCACGAAGCAAGGTGACACTGAGGGTGGTTGACTTCGCCGGCGGTCGAGGCCAGGAGAAGCGGAGGCGATGGAGATCGAGGTGCAGCGGCGAGTTCCTTCGCCGGTGAAGGCGGCGGGCAGTGCCGATGACAGCGGGGGTGCTAGGAGGGTGGCACCGAGGTGCTCCGGCAGAGGGGAAACCTTCTTGTCTAGGGTGGCCACTATTTTGTGCTGGGTGTGGGTGTGGTCGGGTTTGAGGTTTGTCACTGTGACCATTTGTACCGTTTTGTCTTGGGTGGTGCGTCCGGTGGTCTTTATTTGGAGACGGTGGCATGCTCTGGTAGCGGATGAGCATTCCGACCACTTATGTGAGGCAGTCTGTTTTCTTATTGTGTTGGCACCCATTGTCTTCATTTCCATTATGGAAGCGATGTTAGGGTAGGTAGTTGACGGCATGGTTGCCAAACCTTGGCATGTATCCCCTATGTATCGACCTTTATAGTCCATGTTTTTAATCTTTGGTCTTCCGTGTCATTAGTATGGTTGTCTCTGGTTTGTACTTGTGCCTGACTTGACTTATCCGTTGATGAGGGTTTTTAAGACTTTTTCTTATTTAAATAATTCATGAAATGCTATTTCATTGATTAAAAATACTTCCCTTGCTCAAACAATTCCTAGAAAAATCTAGAAAATAGATAAACAAGCAAAGTATTTAATGAAATTTTATCTAACTCAGTTTTATGTTGCAATTTTTCCAAGATTTTATTAGAGTTTACCTTGAAGGCTTTTAAATAAATTCTAAAAATGCATTAAAGAATGAATTATTAAATTAGGCGATATTTAGGGCGTGACAAACCTACCCCCCTTAAACAGAATCTCGTCCTCGAGATTCAGAAGAACTGGCAAAAAGATAGGGATGAGCTGACTTCAATTCATCTTCTCGCTCCCAAGTGGCTTCTTCTTCTGAATGATTGCTCCACTGAACCTTGCAGAACCGTATGACACGATTCCTAGTGTTTCTCTCATTCACCTCCAGAATTTGGACTGGCTTCTCAACATAAGTTAGGTCTTCTTGAGACTGATCCTGCTGAATTGGCTCTGGTTGAGTAGCTTGCTCATTGCTTACTTCATTACTTGTATTGTTAACTAAGTCAATTTCACTGCCGTTGTTAAACTGCTGTGACTGTTCTTGTGATGAAGAAGACGATCCTTCAATTTGAAGTGGCTTGATACGTTGCCTCTGGATGCTACCCCGTGCTTCCTTGAAAAGAACCATTCTCTTCTTGCGATTGTCCATCATGTTCTGCTTATCTTCCTGGCGAATAGCTTTGTCAACTAATTTTTGGAAATTAGCATAGTCACCAGAGATTAACTTAACTGACAACTCATCATTTAGTCCTCCCAAGAATTTCTCCTGCCTTTCTTCGTTAGTACGTACATCTTCTGGAGCATAACGGGCCAAACGATTGAACTCATGAAGATACTCTGTCACAGTGCGATCCCTTTGCTTCAGTGTTCTAAACTCACGCTTCTTCAAAGCAACAACTCCTGTAGGTATATGCGTCTTCTTGAATTCTTCAGTGAACTCTACCCAAGTGATTGGTTGTCCTTCTGCTCTGTTCATCCGGAAGTGATCCCACCATTCTGAAGCAGGTCCTTGCAACTGATGTGAAGCAAACATGACTTTCTCCTGATCAGTGCACTGGAGCAAGTCCAACTTCTTCTCGATAGTATGCAGCCAATCACCAGCTTCAACAGGGTTGGTAGTGCTAGAGAAGGTAGGTGGCCTCACACGAAGAAAGTCTGTCAAGTTGTTCTGCGGTTGAGCGGCATGCGCATTGTTGTTCCCTTGGTTTAGCTGATTCTGCATCTGCTGCATCATCATTGTCATATGTTGAGTCTGGTTGGCTAGAACTTGAGCGAGTGTTGAGTTCTCTTCATTGTTATTGTTTCCACTTTCATTGGCACAAGTGTTCACCATTTGTTGCAGATTTGGAAAAAGGATAGAAGGGATGGGGTTACCCTAAAGATGAGATCTTAACCATGTTACCACTGATCTGGTGTGGGTAATCTATTATATTGTTCAAGTTGATTAAGCAAAGAACCTAGTACAGTTACACGCTCATCAATGACCTACATCAATGACGGGAATGTAACCATACCTACACACAAGCAAACAACAAACGTTCTACCCTGCAAAGGTCACTTTGGTGGATGGGGTTCTAAGGTAGGATCCAAACTTTACTCCATCCTGACACTTTAGTCCGACCATCATCTCCTTGTTCCTCGATCCACTTGAATTGACTTCCGTATGTAAACAGTATCGAATCTTCGAGTTTCTCCAACAAGTTTAACAACTATTCAAGTTGAAAGAGAAAGGGAGAGATTGATAAAATGATTTGCAAAGAATTCTGGAGAAGGAAGAAAGGAAAAATTTTCACAAATTTTTCAGAAAATTTGTCCTTAATGTTTGACCATTTGGCTTATCCTACAGTCAAGATGGCTCTGATACCAACTTGTCACGCCCGGAAATTCACAAGTAATTTCCGAACTAATTTGTGCATACAATCCTCGTCCAGGAATCAGCCGAGGTACACAAATCGACAATTTAATATACAGAATCATCAAAATAATAACGATACATACTTACAAAAAAATAAAGAAAACAGCAGCGGACAAACGATCTAACGATGGCTTCAACTCCACTCCCACAGGCAGCTCAACTGGGGTATAAGCCAAACGTCTTCTCCTTCTGAATCCTTTTTTTTCAACTGAGGTTTGATGATTATTGCAAGGTGAGTACATGGAATACTCAACAAGACACACAGCAAGTATGCAAGTGCACCGGGATACAAAGGATGACAATAATAGGGTTCATTTGCAAAGGCAGCATTTAGCAAATATTCAAGAATTGTAAAACAGTTGAGTTACTAAATATCAATATTAACCAATCACTGCACAACACACCAATGCTGCACAGGCCCAACCAAACTTGAACAACCAATCCCGGTCGTACAAATCAAACCTCCAAACCGGAATTAACCATTCCATACCAGGAGTTAAGAAATTATCATCATTCATCACATTATCACATTCCCTCCATTAATGAACAATGTGAGACTAATCACGAAAAATATTGTTAGACTCGCCCATAACCGCGGGCACGGCTATTCGAATAGTTTTACTCTGGCCAGAGATGTACCACTGTACCCACAAGACAGAGCTCCACGACATGTCACCATGAGCCTTAATACTACCACGGCGCGGCGCGAGCCCGGCGAAGGGGAAAGGTACCGGAGCGAAGAGGGGAGAGGGAGGGAGCGAGCCAACGGCTCGGATTCGTCGGAGGAAGGCCGGAGGCGGCGTATTGCGGCGATGGCCGGCGCTGGCGAGGAGAAGGGGGAAATGGCGCCGGGGCGGAGGGAGAGCGATTCGCTGGAGAGGGAGCACCTACGCAGGTCCACGGACGCGTTCCGAGCGTCGGGAGGGGCGGAGCGGCACCGGAGAGGGCGGGCGACGGCATGAGGGGCTCGGCACTGAGCGGCGGCGAGCGGGGACGGCCGCGACGGCGCTAACGGCGGCTTTACTACGTCTACGAGCATGGCGGGGAGCTGGCGAGCGGCCTAGGAAGGAGAGGAGCGGAGGGAGACGGAGGATTACCGTGGGGAGGAAGAGCTCGCCAGGGACGGAATGGCCGACGGCACGCGGGAGGCACGACTCGGCTTCGGGCCGGGGGAGAGGAAGACGACGGCGCCCGGAGTCCCCTTCGGGCGTCCTCGGGCTCCAGCGGCGGACGGCGAGAGCGGCGGCAAGGGCACGGCGGTGGCGAACGGCGGATTGGAAGGAGGTGCTCGGTGGCGGAACGGGTGCGATCGAGAGGGAGGAGGAGAGGATTAAAAAGGGGAGGGCAAGGCGGTTCGGCGAGGTCGGTTCGAGGGCGAGGCGGTGGAGCAGCGCGGAGAGGGGGCGCTGGCGCTCTCCGGCGCTAGCGGCCAAGGCAGTGGCAGGGGTGACGTCGGCGGCGGTCGGGGAAAAAGAGAAAGAGAGGGAGAAAAAGGCGGCCGGTCCCCTTGCCGAAACGGGCAAGAAAACGCAGGGAGAGGGAGAGAACGGGGAGGGGCCACGGCTCTCCTCTGGGCGGCACGCGCGCGCAGAGCGGCGGGGCCGGGAGGTGGCGTCGGCGGCTTGGCGTGGGGCGGAGACAGGCGGCGCAGGGGCGGCTCGGGTGACGGCGTCGGCGGACGGGGCGGTCGGCCACGACGCGTAGGCGCGGGACTAGGGGCGGACGGGAACGGAGCGCCTGCGGGAACGGGAACGGTGCCGGCGGGAGGCTGCGGGAGAGAGAAGCAGCGAGAAAGCGAGAGCGAGAGAGGGGACGGGAAAGATCGAGAGAGAGAGAGAGAGGGAGGGCTGTGCTGCGCGGCCGCGCAGACTGGGCTGGGCTGCGTGGCCCAGTGGGGAGGGGAAGGAAGGAGGCCGAAGGGGAGAGGGGCGAGGGAAACCGGGCCGAGCGGGAAAAAGGAGTGGACCGAGCGGGCGGCCCGGGAGAGAGAGGGGAAAGGGGGAAACATGCCAAAGGAGGGGAGATAGAGGGCAGGCCGAGCGAGAAGCCGGCCCGAGAACAGAGGGAGGATAAATGGAGTTCGGCTGAGAGGGAGAGAGAAGGATTTAGGGTTCGGATTCGAAATCTGATTTCGCAATTTTCTCCGAGATTGAGCTGAGAAGGAAAACACGAGATCCTGGGCACACGACAAGACACAACCGAACAGCAAAATTTTTGCAAATAGAGTTTTTAGGAATCAGGTTTTCCCGCTAACGCCACGACGAAACGGGCGTTACACTGTTGCTATGCGCAGTGGGAGGGTCGTGGCTTTGCCGAGCAAAGGGAGGTAGCGGCGAAAGCGCCGGCGGGCGGGGGAGCTGCAGAAGCGCCAACGCGCAGAGGGAAGGCAGCGCGTAGCTGGATGTGCTGCGTGACCATAGACCCGACAACGCCGATAGGTTGATCTCCCTCAGCTCTCTGCTCCCGAGCCCAGCATCAACCCCTACCCACTCTCTTTAAACTACTGCTACCATGGAAAGATGATCTCCCTCTCTTCTCTAGTTGATGAATCAGTAGGATGCAACTTAGGTGTTTGTTTGAAATGGGAGTGTAGCTTATCGATGTGGTCACTTAGCTTGGAGTTGGTTCTCCTGGTGAAGTTGGGTAGCGTCTGTATCAATCTCTGAAACTGCCATACATAAGACATGAAACTGCTACATGCTTATATCTGTGGCCATTGGTTGATCTAGGCTGCAAAATCAAGAAGCCCAAATTGAGAAGGAAACTAGGAAGACCAAGAGTCTCTAGGATGAAGGCTTCTGATGAGATAGGAAAAAGGAAAAAAAGAAAATGCTCAAAATGTAATGAATTGGGCCATACGGCTAAGTATTGCCAAGGATGCCTTACAACTAGTCAAAAGAGGAAAAAAGCCTTTGAAGAGGGTAGCGGTGATCCACACACATCTAAGTAAGTGGATTTTTTTCTCACTTTAGTTCAGCAGTAACTTTTGTACTAACTTTTGCTTTCATATGCAGTGCAAGTGCAAGTGCAAAGTGGAGGTGCAGATGCAGGTGGAGGTGAAGGTGAAGGTACAGTTGGAGGTGGACGTGCAGGTGGCAGGGGTAGGGGAAGGGAAAGAGTTGGAGGGAGGCTAGGTTCATGGTTTGGCTGATTGTGTGATCTTTGGCTGATCATGTAATAGGTACCCAGTGCCGGCCGTAGGGTAGAATGAGCAGTGCGGCTGCCCTGGGCCCCAGGCGCCGAGGGGCCCCATCTTGTATATGTATGTAGTACTTGTGTATTGTTGTATGCATCGCTAGCTTAGCAAACATACTTTACTAAGTAAGTCTTAAGCAAATATAATAACGAATAAAAAAGAGTTAAAAATAAGTATTCTTAGCTTAACTTGGCAACTTAATCGCTATGAGTTCCACCATGCATGCACAAACTTCTTTCTCGATGTAATATCAGTTTAAGTCGATTGGATTCTCCAATTAGCTTTGCTTTTTCTAAAGCGTACTTTAAAAATAATTATTAGAGATAATTATATGGTAGTACTTTAAAAAATAATTTGTGTGGCTAATTGTAGGAAAAACCCTAGCTAATATTTCTAAACTATATATTCTCTCCATTTCAAATTACTTTGTCATTCTAAATTTATCTTAAGTCAAACATTTTATTTTTTATTAATTTCTAGAAACTCATATAATTTAACATTATAATATATAAATTTTTAGATTCACTATAAGAGATACTTTTATAATATATAATTCATATGTTAAATTACATATATTTTTAAAAGTTAGTGGTGAGAGACAGACATATTTGACCTAGGACAAATAAAAACGAAAAGTTATTTGAAACAAAGGAAGTTGAATATTGCATATACTTTAAATAAAAAAACTTGTAAGACCAAGGGGCCTTTATGTTTATCTCGCTTTGGGCCACCAAATTATTGGGACCAGCCTTGTAGGTACCTACTATTTAGTGTATGTTGTGTGATGTTGGACCTGATGGTGTGCTTATATGTGTGATGTTGGATCTGACAGTGTGCTTTTTTTGGACTTGTTGGTGTGCTTTTGTTGGACCTGTCGGTGTGTTTATGTTGGACTGGTGTATGTTGTCACATGCTGTTGGACATGAATTTGCCATTGCACATGAATTTGCTCTTGGATTTGACTATATCTATGTTTATGCTTGATTATATGTAATTTGGGATTCACAAAATAGGATAATATGCTGTTGAAATTTTGTAAAACAAATTTTGTTCACTAGATTTTGTCAAAAATCTATCAAATTTATCAAATTGAAGCCAAATTTGTCAAACTGAATGTGAAAGCTATGTCAAATTTATTACAAATATGTCAACAGATTTGAATATATACATGTTTTGATATAATAGGATAAAATAAGTAAGATATAACGAGGTCAAAAAAGCACTAGCAAAAAGGATTATTTGTCTCTTACTTAATACTTAATACTGTTAACTCACCTTAATGAAATAGGGTCAAATAGTGTGTTTATTTTTGAAAAGCAGGGTCAAATAAGCAAACTAATAAATATAGGTCAGATTGGTAGTTAGGCTTCGAAACAGGATCAAATAAGCAATTTTCTCTTTCACATTTTGCCATCGATGAATGCGAGTTCTAACAAATGCCATCTTACGAAGTCAATTGTCCTAAAAATGTTATCGTTGTTAGAGTTTTATTTACTCCCCACCATTAAAATGTGAAGGGGTTAACGGAGTGGAATGGATGGAACCCAATGATGATAGCATTTTATGAACAAGTTGGGTCGTGTGATGGCAATTTCTATAAGTTAGGTTCGTGAATGACATTTCTTGAGATACGATCCTTGTTAGTGGTGTTTGTTGGAATATGGATCCACACCAACAGTTAGAGAGAAGATGGCAGGCCATGTTGGGCTGGGTTCGTTGCTCATGAACTCTGAAAACAAGGTAGTTCAACACTTTACTCTCTGATAATACTCTCTAGTATTTCCTCCATCCACATTTATAAGGTATTTTAGCTGTCAATGTCTTTCTTTCATTTTGCAGGCTCTTTTTTTAAGCATTCCTCTCATTTTTTACCACCTTTTCTTTCCGAGATGATTGAATATTGCACGTTAATTAATTCAACGAAATGCATGCTAATGCAATTTGAGAGAAAAACTGGATTGCTGATTACATACACGGTCCTTGTTGCTGTTGGAATTTCTTGATAGCTAACATATGTCTGTTGTTGAAAAATGGTTAGCAACGATTGATCCATGGTACTGAAAATTAATTGGAACCAAGATTGTTCCAAACTTCTAATACAATCGTCTGGATGACATGTGTGCTTATTTAGTAGATAGAGTTATGCACCTACAATTCTATTCCTGCTTTTCTAGTGATATGGTAATGCGTATCTATACCTTCTATACATGGTTGCAACCCACTAAGGGTGTGTTCGGCAGCATGTGTTCCCAACTTCTCTCCCTCGTGTTTCGCGCGCATATATTTCAAACTACTAAACGGTGTGTGTTTTGCAAAAAGTTTCTATACGAAAGTTGCTTTAAAAAATCATATTAATCCATTTTTTAAAAAATTAGTAAATATTTAATTAATCATGTGCTAATGAGTCGCTTCGTTTTTCGTGCGGAGAGAATGAGTTTCTAACACAGGTTGCCGAACACAGCCTAAGTCTAAAACTCAACATATAAACATGTCACCTCATCATCTACTAGCAATAATTACATATTAAAGCTCATATAAATATGCAACATCATCTATAATTTATTAAATTGTAAAAATCAACATACAAGTATATCCAATCGTCAATCGTCATATTATTTCCACAATATTTCAACATATCTATCCATCATTATTATAATACTTAACATATATTCATCCATATATTTAGCATCAAAGCATGAGATATCATTTAGTTTCTTTCATAATTAGTACTATAAACCCTGACTTTTCATCAATTTTTTTTACCTTTCGCTTTTTGGAATGCAAAATTTGGCCAACAACCTAATATTTCATCTATAATCTCCTATAAAGTTTTAATTTTTTTCTCTTCAAACATGGTTTGACAATTTAGTTTTATTTGTTGTTTATATCTAATATTTTTTACTCTAAGCTCGATTGTTGACAACAAAAACATATTAAAGATTACTTAGTAAATCTCGCAAGAAAGCGTGGAGTATCACCTAGTTTACTAAATTTCTAAAACATGAATAAGGTGTATGTGAGCTACCCTTTCTTTAGGCAAAAAAATGAGTGCTTTTAGAGCAAACCAACCAACACGAAAAGGTCTATAGGGTCTTTTTAGCACAGTTTCAAATCTAAGATTTTTTGGAGGTGGTTATTACTAGCTTCACAAATCAATAGATTTAGATTTACGGTTACATTGATAACATTTAGATAAATCAATTTGTTCTCATTTAAAATAAAAACAAAAATTTTAAACCACTATAATTTTACATATAAACTTCAAAATCTACCATGGGTCTAAGATTTATAGCTCTGCCAAACAGAACCTAAGTTTGGAGTTAACCAAATATTCCGTCTCATAATCTCTTCAAATCAACAAATATTCCATCTCATAATCTCTTTAAATCAACAATTTGTTCCTAATTCTGGTTGAAATTTCGGTGTGGTGGTGGATGTGAGTTGTTGAGTTTCCTCGACGCTTATTCCGGCTATCACCAGATCAGCATGGCCAAAGAGGATGAAGAGAAAACAATGTTCATCACGCCTTTCGGTGTTTTCTGCTATACCAAAATGCCCTTCAGATTAATCAACGCAGGCAATACATACCAGTGAGAAATCCAAGGGGCTTTCGATGACCAGATCAGCAAGAATGTGGAGACATACGTCGACGATGTCATGGTCAAGACAAAGACAAAAGATAGGCTAATCGATGACCTAAGGGAAACATTCAACAATCTTCGGCAACATCGGCTCAAACTAAATCCGGAGAAGTGTAAGTTTGGAGTACCGTCGGGAAAGTTGCTAGGATTTCTTGTCTTTGGACGAGGGGTTGAAGCAAACCCCGAGAAGATCAAGGCCATCGAGAACATGAAATTACCGACAAGACTCAAGGAAGTACAGAAACTTACAGGATATATGGCAGCTTTAAGCCAGTTTGTGGCCAGGATGGGAGGACGAGGACAACCTTTCTTCACTCTACTCAAAAAGCAGGATAAATTCGAGTGGATACAGGATGTGGGAACGCGTTTATCGTCCTCAAACTTTACTCATTGCCCTACAGCCAATGGAAGAACTATTTCTATATATTGCTATTATGTCTTATTCTGTTAGCACTATGATTATAGTTGAGAGGGACAAAGTACAACATCCCGTGTACTACATCAGCGAGACCTTTCACGATGTCAAAACTCGATATCCTCAGATCCAGAAATTTCTCTACGCTGTCGTCATGATATCACGGAAGCTACATCATTATTTTCAGGCCCACGAAGTCACGGTCGTCTCTTCCTTCCCTCTAGGCGAGGTATTCAGGAATAAAGACGTCGTTGGACACATTGCTAAATGGGTCGTCAAACTCAGCCAATTCGATGTCAACTTTATCCCACGCATAGCCATCAAGTCTTAGGTTCTCGCTGACTTCGTTGTCGATTGGACCGTTCCCGAGAACACCCCAATCGGTCAGACAAATGACGAGACATGGAAAATAGCTTTTGATGGGGCATTCAACAGGTAGGGAGCAGGGGTAGGATTCATTCTGACATCTCATGCTAGAGATCAATTCAGATATGCAATACACCTCAACTTCAGAGCTACAAACAACACCGCAGAGGGACTACTCGCCAGGTTACGAGCAGCTGCAGCACTTGGAGTAAAGCGATTAATTGTGAAAGGAGACTCGGAGTTAGTCGCCAACCAAGTGCACAAGGACTACAAATGCTCAAACCCAGAGTTGACCAAGTACCTCGCCGAAGTAAGGAAGCTAGAGCGCAAGTTCAATGGTTTGGAGGTACGACATGTCTATCACAAAGACAACACTGACGCCGACAACCTAGCACGACGCGCGTCCAGAAGAGAACTTGTTGAACCAAGAACCTTTCTAGACATCCTGACAAACCCTCAGTTAAAACCACGGACGACGAAGGCACCTTAGCCAACGCCGAGAACAGCTCGGGGGCTACTGCAGAGGTCAGCAACGTCGTCGCCGACATCGAGACCACGGAAGACTGGCGTACTCCGCTCATCTATTTCTTGGATGCTGACAAACTACTAGATGACGAGACCACGATAGAAAAACTTTCTCATCAGGCAAAAGCTTATTGTATGATCGGCAATGACCTATACAAAAAAGCACCGAATGGAGTTTTGCTCAAGTGTGTCTCTCCCGAGGATGGCAAAGATTTACTACTCGACATCCATGAAGGAACATGCGGTTCTCACACCGGCGGGCCAACTCTGGTCGGCAAAGCTTTTCGACAAGGATTTTTCTGGCCAACAGCCATTCAAGACGCTTGCGACTTGGTAAAATGGTGTGAAGCTTGCCAATTTCACAGCAAACACACCAAGATGCTAGCCCAAGCGCTCCAAACTATCCCTCTCACCTAGCCTTTCTTGCGCGGGGGGCGCAACATCCTCAGACCATTTCCTCAAGGACAAGGCAGCTACAAGTTTTTGTTCGTGGCTATCGACAAATTCACCAAGTGGATTGAGGCAAAGCCAACAAGAGAAATCAAAGCCGAACACGCCATCAAATTTATGAAAGGAATATTTTGTAGATACGGATTACCACATCGGATCGTGACAGACAACGGCTCCCAGTTCACTAGTGGTGCCTTTCAGGACTACCGCATCGAATTCGGAGTAAAATTTTGCTTCGCATCAGTCTCCCATCCTCAAAGTAATGGGCAGGTCAAGCGGGCAAACGATATTGTGCTCTATGGGATCATAACACGTATGTACGATAGGCTCTTGGCTTATGACAGATGCTGGCTTGACGAACTCCCTTCTGTTTTGTGAGCCATCCATACTGCCTCGACAACCTTCACCAAAGAGACTCCTATCTTTCTCTTGTATGGTTACGAGGCCATGCTTTCTTCGGAGCTGTGACATCGGTCTATACGAGTCAAACAATATTCAGATAAGGACCAGGAGGAGCAGCGAGCAGACGATATCAACCTTCTAGAGGAACATCGAGAACGTGTTGTTGTTCGAGTAGCCATGTACCAACAGGCCCTACGTTGCTATCATGAAAAGCGTGTTCATGCACGTACACTCACCATCGGCAATTACGTCCTCCGATGAGTTCAGAATCAAGCAGGGCGAAACAAGCTCTCACCTAAGTGGGAGGGACCATACACGGTGGTCGAAGTCCTATGGCTAGGCACGTTCAAGATCGCAGACGACAAAGGCCGCGAGTTGGCAAACTCTTGGAGCATCGACCAACTATGTAAATTTTATGTATAAAATTGATGTACCAAAGTCTATAAGTTCAGTTTAATAATATACAGTATTCCAAATTCCTTTCTTTCGAGGAGTTTTACCCAATGACTCCCTCTTCTTATATCGCCTTGTCTTGAAGTCGATCCTACTGTCCTCTTACGCTAGTCTGGCAAGCTTCGGGGTCCCATGGACCTTGGTTGTGGACGCCTAGCACTGTGAAAGTTTGTTAGGCCATGCAGGGTCAAACGACCATGTTAGATCTAGTCATGTTAGAGTACCCACTTGAGCGTATTAACCAAGCCGTATAACCAAGAATTGGTTTTCCCAACTTCATGACTGGGGGCTAGGAATTCGCAGTTTCAGCTTAGTTTGTTATAAGATTTAAGCTGTCTTCATGGAATATGACTTTTCCACAAAACAACTGGGCGCTAGGGAGAGTACCGTACTCTGTCGGCTGAGGGCAACCCTTGTGAGAGTACTTGTACACCATGTTTCTTTCAGATACTTATACAATAAATTTCAATTCTTACTTAAGTTTTGATCTATAAAATGCTAACATGTACATTGAGTGTTCCCTAGGTACACAAACTAGCAGGACGGTCACTGCCAGTTCATTGTAGAGAAGACATCCTCGGCTAGCGGAATGAAGGATTGCGCGATGTTGTCGATCTCGTCAACTTTCATACGAGAATGCGAGAAGCCCTCCCGGAGAAAACCTAAGCTCATATGTGGACATCCATCCCAGTTGCAGGTGAGATGTGACCACCAGCATACCGGCTAGCGCGACGATGCTTCTGCTTCAGGCTGTCATCGATCCGCTTCCCGATCCTTGCAAGTTGATCGCACGTACTCCACATCCATGACAAATGACCACTTATGGACTTCTCAGGAGGAGGACAGACCACTTGCGGCTCTTCACAAAGGCATTGCAGTGCCAGACAACAACCCTCGAGGTAGGCGTCAACACATACTTCCCTACCTCGAAGGGCCTCTACAGCTTGCTCCTTCCGGGCAGTGTTGGCCATCTTCTCAAGTTCCTCCTTCTCAAACCTCGCTTTCCAATACTCGACGCAACGTTCTCTCTCCTCTAAGGCATTCTCGAGGTCTATGCATGACAAGTGATCTCGATTAGCTTCCCCTACATATATGAGGAAAAGGCTACAAAGGTCAAGTTTCGTACCTTGATTTCGCTCGAGGAGAGAGTGTTGATGCAAAAAACACACACTGGCCTGGGAGATCTGCTTAACTCCAGTGCAGGTCCAAAGATTTCTTTTGGGTTCTAGGCGTGCCAATTGGTTTGATCCTGCAACCAATAAGAAACAAAGAAAGAAAACGTAGTTAAATCCACCAATGATAGCCGATCGGCTGGCTTACCGATGACATATCATTGAGCATTGAGCCGATGCAAGATGCATTAAATCGGCTATAACAGATAAAGCAAGATAAAGCTAAATCCACTCAATCGGCTGTAGATATCAACAAAATATAATCTAAGTCTCAGAATATATTTAAACCAAGTGATTGGGATAGATCGGATAGGGCACCGAGACAGTATAAATCACTTATGTCTAAATATATTATAAAGCATAGGTTATACATATTCATAGCATAGCCGATTGGGTAAATCTAACATGTATCGGCTAGTACTCCGATACTACTTTATACAGAGATATTATCATGAACAAAATATATCAAACAACTTGTCAAACTAATGTTAAGATGATCCTAACCAGATTTGACAACAAGCTCAATATATTTTACTAAGTTAATATCTCGATATAAAGGGCAGATTTAATATATCAAGAAAACAAGATAATCAAACCAGGTAGGATCGGCTGAAACCCCGACGCTATCTCTATTAGCAATCATAGACAGGCTAGAAACTATGGTTCTAAACATGATTTAGTAGGTCAAATCTAACTAATGCAGCACTAAATATGTAAAGAACCGTAATGTCTAGATGATCAAGTCGATGAAAACCTTTTCGAGATGGTAGATATATTATATAATCTAGATCAATAGCGATATATAACCCTATCGGTTGCTTTTCTGTGAAACAGATATCAACCGATCTGAGTTATATATTGATATCAATTCAGATTATACAATATATATGATAACTCGACGATTCACACAAACAGGATCAGAGTGTCATAAAGATGGAAGCACTAATCCCGAGAGCGCAAGCCGCCATAACAAGTTTTACCTCTTGTCGGAGATCGAAGCCGATGCAGCCCAACTCGAAAGCAAGAACTCGTTGAAAATAGTAAAAGAATAAAGGTGGCGATGCGCCGAAGTAGTTGTATTGATCTGTTCTTTTTTTTACACAAGCCTGGGTTCAATTTATACCCAGAATTACACAATATGTCCTTGTCGGACACGACTCTTATCTCTATTACAACTCATATTGAAGATAATTCCCTAATACAAACTCTAACCGACAATATCTATTAGCAAACTAACATTACACCCTAATTAAAAGATACAATTCCCTGTTTCGGACTCAATCCGTACGTGGGAACCTTCATGAAGCTCATCAACCGAATCCGACAATGATTCACATCTCTTCTCATCGGAATCAACTACATCGGCTAACCTTGTCTGACTCCGTCTCAGCCGATGGACACGATAGCCGACTCGGCCACTAGCCGACGTGCACCGTAGCCGATTTGGTCACCAACCGATCCTCGCTCTGTTTTAGCAACCGCCAGCTTCCTCCAAATCCGCTTCGATTCTATCTTCAAATCCAATACTTGATTTACCAAATTTGGTCGTTAACAGAGAGTTAAGTTGGAGTCCCTGTGGATCCAGCGCGCTATCAGCATTGACGACGACCAAGACTTGGTTGTCGCCACTCGGGATCGAGGAAGCACGTGGAGAAGGAGGCACAATGTTAAAATTGCGAGGATATCCTCCTTGTGGGATGACCTCGTCTTCGATACATCTAAACATTGACATAATCACACAAAAAACTTAGAAACAGTAAAGAAGGACATCGTTATAAAAAAATGACAAGTCTAACAAACTGTCCTTAAAGGTTACAAGGGGAGCGGCAGTTACTATTCAAAATAAGGAATGACGCTCTCCCCTAGATCAACAAGTTTCGACATAACGTCCTCGTGCGTTGCGTTAGTCCCGCCCTTCTCTAAAGCCTGATCCAAGTTGACCTCGGGGTGCGTCAGCTTTAGGCATGCATCGGTCCGGAGACCGGTGCACATCTCCTCAGCAACTTGCTCGGCGTGTTTCGTGGACGTGCCATCCAGCTTGTCGATGAGAGAACCCAGAGATCCTAAGACGGTTGTCTCGTCAAGGAACTTGGGGCTCTTCTCATGCACGCACAAGCTACGAGCCACCATATCAAGACGCTCATAGTTGTCTTGGGGGCCTTGTCGGAGTGACGCCAGATTCTCCTGGGTCTCCTCCAGCCGTTTCTCCCAGCCTTGTCGTTGTCTCTCGTGACCGGCGACCAGGTCCTTGAACTTCTTCAAGTCCCTTTGTGCTTCAGCCAGTTGAGTCTCCAGCTTGGCGACACGTTTGTCCAAAGTCGAGGTTGCCTTCCGGAGTTGCTCAACTTCGGCGAGAACGTCACGCGTGCCGGATTGCAGCAGGCGACTGGCCTCAACCAGCCTGTCGATCGCGGAAAGTGAGACGACGGCAGGTGAGGCACTTGGTGGAGGGAGAAGAGGGGCTGATGCGGCAACGACGATGGCAAGAGGTGTGGGGCTCATGTCCTTGCGACCAGTACTTTGAGTCGAGGTTGCGGGGGAAGGGCTACAATAGAGGGGAACATGCATTTTAGAAGACATTATGAGAACACCAAATACAAAATTGATAAAGACGATTACTTACTTAGGCTTGTGCCGCTTTAGGAGCATATTCTTCCCTAGAGAAGAAGACTTTGCACCAGAAGTGGTATACAAGATATGTAAGTCAGGGCCAAAGATCCTCCACAGGCTAGTTTATGGACCATAGGGAGTGTAACTAACCTCAGATCCGCTTGTCTGCACAAGCCTTCCTACTCCGGACGACTTGGTTAGAGCCGTCCACCTCCTCTTGGAGGGTTTGGTTCCACTGCTGTTTGGAGCGTTCTCGGCAGTGTCTTGCTCCGAGATCGCCTTCTCTTTTAGAGAAGTTGCGACCTGGTGGTCGACAAGTGGGCCGATGATGTCCGTCAGCGGCAGGATCTGCAAAATTGAGATTACTACTCTTTCGGATAACAATGGTCTGAGGATGAATAGTATCAAGATCACTTACGTTGATAGCGGCGTCCTTGTCCGAGGATGGGAGGTCGTGGAGTGGGGTGAGAAGGTTGTCCGGGTCAGGTGGAGCGTTGATCACCAGATGACCAACTCGTGTGGCCACAGCTCCATCATCGAGTTCTACAAATGAGACATTAATATCAATATTCAAAATCTTATCATTGCACGAATTAAGGTTAGGAGGGTTAAGAGAACGTATACCCCGAACCGTGATCCGTGTTTCATCTTGCGCCCACGTGTACTCGTATGCGGGGTGGGAGAGAGCTTGGAAAGGTTGGATCCGGCGACGTATAAAGTCTTCAGCGACTTCATACCCCAACAACCCTTATTCTCAGAGATCGTGGATCTTATCTATGAAGCTTTTGAGAGAAGGGGTTAAGGATGGCCTAGAGGTCCACGAAGGGGAGCGCGTGGGCTTCTTGTTCGGGACAGCAAGGCAAGCTAGGCGGTCTTCGACGTGGAAGTAGAACCATTTCGACCTCCACGATTCTCGAGAGGAAGGACAATTGAAGGGAATGTATTTCTCTCTCATCCCGTCTCGGAGGCGAAAGCCGCAACAACCAGAGATTCTACGCGCCTCCATCCACCTAAGCTCGTAAAGGTATCTAAACAAATCTAGAAAGGGTGGTATCCCAAGGTACGCCTCACAAAGATGTGTAAAGATGCTGAGAAAAGCTATAGAATTTGGGTTTAGATGGAGAAGATGGAGGCCATAGTAATCCAAAAGGAGAAGAAGGAATTCGGAAGGAGGGGGCAGAAAACCACATTGCACAAAATCCCCAAGACAAACTATTTGCCCTAGTGTGGGGTTAGGACCGGTACCTCCTTCCGATCTATTCAAGGAATTTTTCCTAGGGAGGGATCCTTCAATCTACAGCTACTTCAGATCCTCCGTGTCGACGTTGGATTTTCCCAAATTCATTGGATTGACTTGAGGGCAAGGGAAATGTGCAGAATTAGGGTTCTTTCAGCTGGTTGAGATTGTGAGAGTTGGGTGCGTAGGGAGATGGAAAGTTACTTGCGCAAATGGAACCCAAATGAATCTGAGAATTGGAATTTATAAGTCACATCCGGCGGTTTGTATTTCAAGGAAGAAAGAGAAACGACCGCCATAATTTTCTCGGTTTGTTTATGGTAGTTTTTTAGACTTCAATTCAAATTCATGGTGGACCGTTGCTTTTTGATGGTGTTGTCAAATGTTTCATACCTTCTCGATAATTCGAGAACGGTTAGGTAGGCACGACATCATTTATTCAATGACTTCGGCTCGAGAACATTGTAAATTTATTTGATTTGAAGTTGGGGGTTACTGTCAGGGTTATGGATAAGGCATATAGACCTTGGGGTCATGAAGTATACGGATACGGTATACCTTTAGTATACGGGAAGGTTACCTTAACATTATGGAATTCGGCTAGTAAATAGAAAAATTGTATCCGGAATAGAAGGTGTTAGAGTTCTATTCGGGGACAATCTCTATGATCTCGTAAGCCAAATGTACTCTCCGAGTTTTACTTGGAGGCCAAGATATTCTGCAGTATAAATACAAAGCCCTTTAAAGGGTACGGGATCATTGAATCATAGCGCAAGCCACCAATATAGCAGAGGCAATTTGGAGGACTTGAAGACAACTTGCCTCCTGGATCTTGTCGAGTCGTTTTCGATAGAGATCTCGTCAGTACTTGATACTTTCTGTTGTTTTTTATTGTAATATCTATGGTTCTCGTCGTAATTCCATATAAACTGAAGTAGGGCTATTACCTTATGAGGGGCTTGAACCAGTATAATCCTTGTATTTTGTGTGCTTGATGTCGTATCGTATAGATCCTTGCTCCAACGTACCCCAATACCCTCAGAATATGGTCTACGGATATAACCCGTCGACACTCTGCCAAACAGAACCTAAGTTTGGAGTTCACCAAATATTCTGTCTCATAATCTCTTCAAATCAACAATTCATTCCTAGTTCTAGTTGAAATTTCGGTGTGGTGGTGGATGTGGATGCATGACTCCACCCACCAAGGTTTAAATCTTGGTACCTACAAATATTACGCATATGCACGTAGGTTTTCAACTGAATTTTAGTAAGATCAGAGATGCTGCTAGTTTTCGTCTCTTAGAGCATGTGTTAGGAGGACGCATTCGCATGGTGTTGATGCAAAAAACACACACTGGCCTGGGAGATCTGCTTAGCTCCAGTGCAGGTCCAAATCTTGGTGAGATGCGGGCGTGCCAGTCAGTTTGATCCTGCAACTGACAAGATATGCAAACAACAGATCAAAGAACCGATCGGCCAACATAGCCGATGTAGTACTTCCAGCCGATCCTGATAGCAGCCGATAGCGATAGGGTTTTGAGCTATCGGCTATGTGTTCAATGTAGATTCTGACACTTGACAAAGAGACAATCGGCTGATGACAATGTGCATTAGATCGGCAATGACTTGATAGAGTGAAACGAAAGTTAGACATACTCGATCGGCTGTAGATATCAATGATACATAATCTAAATCTCAAAATATATTTAAACTAAGTGATTGGGATAGATCGGACAGGGCGCCGAGACAGTATAAATCACTTATGTCTAAAAACACCTCAAGAGAGAGATTATATATATTCATAGCATAGCCGATGAAGTAAATCTAACATAGATCCAATGCAACAAAATCCACAAGATTAGATTAAACAGTGAAACCTTTGTTGTCATCGGCTAAATTCAACTTATATGCAATCCTTATAAGCCGATGCAACGTCCAGATAACTCATCGGCTGAAACCCCGATGAAACCCTTATCGGCAATCAAAAAGCAGGCTAGAGATCCATGGTTCTAAGCACGACTTAGTAGGTCAAACTCAACTGATGCAGCACTAAGTATGTAAAGAAACACGGTATCTAGATGATCAAGCCCTTGACTGATTTTCAGGGTGGTAGATGCCTAAGCTAATCTAATCTAGCAAGACGATTTAGTCGATACCAGCAGAAACCCTAAAACGAGAAGCAGCCGATAAAGCTAAATCGAGATGCTAATACTAGATTAACAGAAGACATATGATAAATAGCCAGGCAAATATATCATCCAAACCAGAGCAATCCAAGAGATCGAATGTACTGATGCAGCCTTGAACGACGCCGACGTAGATGATACAATTGCCTGAACCGACGGAACATTGGACTTACCCCTTCGCCGGAGATCGACAGCCGATGCAGCCCCGCGTCAGGTGCCAAATTCCGCCGGTTGATAAAGAAACCGTAACAGAGTAAAAGGTGGCGATGCGCCGAATTGTATTGATCGAGAGTTGATTGATTACAATAACCCCGGGTGTACATATTTATACCCATGGGGAGATACTAGTCCTTGTAGGACAAGAAAGAAACTTTCCTAAAGATAAAAGGAAACTAACAAATATTCTAATTAATAGATACAATTGCCTTCTTCGGACTCAATCCGCACGTGGCAATCCTCATGAAGCACACCAACCGAACCCGACAATGATCCTGCCATCTCCTCATCGGAATCGGCTACATCGGCTATCCTTGTCCGATTCTGTTTCAGCCGATGCACACCGTAGCCGATTTGGCTTGCAGCCGATTCATACTCTGTTTCTGTAATCGCTTCTCTCCTCCAATCGGCTTCGGCTTTAACTCTGAATCCAATGCATGATTTACCAAATTTCGTCGTTAACACATGGGTGTGAGTGTGGTGTTGTGTGTATAGTGGTGTGTGTGCGTGTGTGTCTGCCGTGTAATCGAATTTTTTTTCCCAGCTTCCTAATTATAATTAATTTCTAGATTCCCTCTAAGAAAAAAGAGAGAGAAAAACTCTTATCTTTCATGGGCCAACTTACTTTGCTCTTTTCTCGGCCCAATCTACCTGGGCTGCCAGCTTGCCAGTCTCCTCCCATCCACACACTGCCGCCGCCGGCGGCGGCGGCGGCGGCACCCCTCTCCCTACCCTACTCCTCGACCGACTCCCCCTCCGGCCCCATCTCGCCGCCACGTCCCCTGGCTCTCCGTCTCCTCCAATGCCGCCTCTTGCCATGACGACGCCTGATCAGCTTTGGAGTCGGCACCATCGATCTACGCCAGCGCCGCCCATATCCTCATCGACGGAGGTACTAGCACCTGTTCTTGATTCGCGTTCTGTTCGTGTTGCCGTGGCCTGTGGAATCTGATGAAATGCTGTGTACCTCGATTAATATTCGATACTGCTGCAACTTATATATCACTAGTACTTTCATGGTACTAGATGAGGTAGAGATTTGTTAATTCTGGGCAAGTTATTTCATATCCTTGTTGATTGCACAAACTTGAGCACCAGCTGCTGAACGACGAATGGCTTGAATTTATATTGAGATAATGGAAAAGATTAAACAGAATCCTACCTAATCATTCTCTCTTCATTAAGTACTGGTTCTATGCCCGTTCTTTATAACGAGGTTGGCAGGATTACGGACGAATGGTTTATAGGATTCAGTTTTATCTAGCCGGTTTTTTGGGTGGTTTATTTAATTTTTTATGTGATGGGAGAAGTACGATGGTGGGGAAGGAGGACGACTCCGCTTTTACAGTAGTAGAAATAATAATGTAGCTAATTCTTGTTTTGTGTTCTTGACGGTGGTACTGCACCTGTTCTTGATTTGCGTTCTGTTTGTGTTGCCATGGCCTGTGGAATTTGATGAAATGCTGTGTATCTCGATTAGTATTCCATACTGCGTAACTTATATATTACTAATACTTTCATGTTACTAGATGAGCTAGAGATTTGTTAATTCTAGGCAATTTTTTCGCATATCCTTGTTGATTGCACAGATTCGAGGTGTGGATTGTTTGTACGCATGGGAAAAGCATCAGCAGTTGCACCGCCAGTGGCTTGAATTTGTATCGAGATAGTGGA
This sequence comes from Oryza officinalis, assembly GCA_008326285.1. Lineage (NCBI taxonomy): Eukaryota > Viridiplantae > Streptophyta > Magnoliopsida > Poales > Poaceae > Oryza > Oryza officinalis. The sequence goes on from BDMV01000009.1 coordinate 15,435,326, forward strand.
AAAGATTAAGAATCCTAGCTAACAATTCTCTCGTTATCAATGATAATGTAGCTAATGCTTGTTTTCTCCTTAATTTTCAGTTACTCTTCTATCCTGGTCCTGAAATGCCTACGTTCCTTTTGAGTCTTGTGTACGAAATACCTGTACATAAATCTTGCCAGATTGAAGAAAGGCAGCAGCATATATTCTTGGACACCAAGTGATGACAGGGGAGACAAGTTAGGCATCTGTTTTTTTTCTCGTGTCTCAAGAAAGACATTGCTTCGTGCGGATGCTGCTTGTGCTCCACTCTTAAGAGTTTCAGAGCATATTAGTTAGCCAGTACCCACAACAGCCGCATCAATTGTCTGGTAGTGCGGGGCTAGTTACCAAGCAATCCAACTTTACAATCCTTGATAGATAGCCTTGAAGCTAGATCTAAGCAAGACAAACACCACGATGGTCCTCGATGCATTCGCATCCTACCTTGGTGAAATACTTGCCGAGACGATGAAAGAGGAGGTCAGCATGGTGCTTGGTGTCTCTGAAGAGATCAGAAAACTGAATGACACTCTGAGCAGACTCAAGAAGTTCCTATATGACGCAGAGAAGAAGCACATTGCCAGCAACTCTGAACAAGACTGGGTCAGAAAGCTGAAGGGTGTGATGTACGAGGCATCTGACATCACTGACCTTGTTCAGATCAAGGCTGAGGACCGCCGCATGTTCAAGGAGACCTCGTCAGGCTGCTTCAACTCCTTGCTGTTTTTCTTGCGGGATCCTCTTTTCGCTCACAGGATAGGAAGCCGAATCAAGTCACTTAACCAGAAGATGGAGGACATATGCAAGCAAGCTCTTCAACTAAACTTCATCATCAGCCCTACTGACGGAAATGACAACAACAAGATCATTGACAAAACAGCACCAGGGTTTGTCCCCAGAGATGCTGTTGGAAAGAAGCTTGAGCAAGATACTAGGATGCTTGTAGAGGTGCTCACAAAAGATGAGAAGGCCAGCGGCAGAGGCGGCAAAAGGAACAATGTTAACATAGTTGCTACTGGTTGTGGCAAAAGCAACAATGTTAATGTAGCTGCTAACATTGGCAGTGAAAGCAACAGCGTTACTGTTGTTGCTATCCTAGGTGTAGGAGGGATTGGCAAGACTACCCTTGCTAAAAAGATCTTCAGTGATCGCACGGTCGAAGACTCGTTTATCACAAAGATATGGTTGAGTGTCACTAAGGATTTTAATGAAGTTGATCTGCTCAGAACTGCCATAACTGCTGCCGGCGGTGACCACGAAGGCAATCAAGAAAAGTCCCTGCTCGAGCCAATTTTATGCAAAACCCTGATGGGGAAGAAGTTCTTGCTGGTGATGGATGACATGTGGAATACAAAACCATGGGACAAGGTGCTTAAAGTTCCAGCCAATAATGCAGGTGCTCGTGGATCTCAGGTTCTGATCACCACAAGAAATGAAGGAATTGCTCGAGAGATGAATGCGGTGTACTTGCACCATGTCAGCAGATTGGAACCCCAAGATGCATGGGCCATGCTCAAGGAACAGGTTAGTCATCAAATAACAATCCCTGCTTGGTGTTATATATTTTACTTACTTTCTCAATTTGTTTAAACATAGCCTGATGCACGCCAAGCTAATTCAATTTCAATAATTGTCAAATTTTGGTTACTAGCAAAATTATATATGTTAATCCGAAATAGATTTATTTAATACATAATTTTGTTGGGCATGAATTCTCTCTTAAAATAGAGTTCAGCGGTTATAATTCATATGTGCCATCCAATGTGGGATTGATTTTTTTTCCAACTAATGCCTGAGCTATATATTTTTTGTATATTAGGTTAACTATTGAGTTTATATATTTCTTTATCATACTCAGGATAAGTTGATCCATTAATGATGACAACATAACCTGAAAGGATTTACAATTTTACGTGAATTATTATACAACAAGAGCGTTTGATTCTATTTTGTTTTGTAAAAATCGTATTGAGAATAAATGATCAATTATGGATGTTATTTTGTTAACATTATAAGTTTTATTTTTCCGCAGTTGGACTTGAGTGAATATGATGCTGAAGAACTCAGAGAAAGTGGGATAAAGATTGTAGAAAAATGTGATGGCCTGCCACTTGCAGTGAAAGTAGTAGGAGGTGTGTTATGCAAGAGAAATAGAAAAAAAAATGATTGGGAAATGGTTCTAGACAATCAGGTATGGTCAAAAATTGTCCTGCCTGATGAATTAAACAAGGCAATATATTTGAGCTATGAAGATCTGCCTCCTAATCTGAAGCAGTGCTTTGTATACTACTCACTTTTTCCTAAAGATGAAATTATTGGTCCAGATAAGGTTGTTGCCATGTGGACTGCTGAAGGATTTCTTGGACATGATGGAAATTCAACACAATTAGGAATACATTACTACAAGGAATTAATTATGAGAAATCTTTTAGAGCCTCATGACGACTACTATAATCAAGAATATTGTATCATGCATGATGTTGTCCGCTCATTTGCTCAGTATGTGGCTAGAGATGAAGCTTTAGTGGTGGGGGACACACAAAATTTGACAAATCTGACTTCATCAGAAATTTTCCGGCTATCTATATCAGCAAATGAAATAGAGTGGAGTAATTTACAGAAACAGCGGTCACTAAGAACACTGTTATTATTTGGAAATATAGAATTTAAGCCTGGTGATTCCTTAAGTAACCTGCCATGCCTACGGACAATACACATAAGAGATGCACGATGTGCTACGTTGATTGGCTCATTGTGTCACCTCAAACACTTGAGATACTTGGAACTAGGGTACACAAACATCTCTGCATTGCCCCAGAACATTGGTAGGATGAAATTCTTAGAGCATATCGGTCTTCGAGGATGTCACAGTTTAGCAGAACTTCCTGGTAGTATTACAGAGCTGGCAAAGTTAAGGCACCTCAGTATTGATGAAACGAAGATTAATGCTATTCCAAGGGGATTTAGAAGACTAGGAAACTTGGAGATGCTATGGGGGTTTCCAGTCCACATTATTATTGAAGACAATGGGGAGTACCGATGTAGTTTGGAAGAGTTAGGACCTCTTTCAAAACTCAGGAAGCTTAAATTGATTGGTCTAGAGAATGTACATTCCAGTTCTATGGCAACACTAGCTCAGCTTGAAACCAAGAAAAATCTGATATGCCTTGAATTATGGTGCACAAGTAGAGTAACAGTGAATGGTAAGTTCAAAGATTTTGCCATGGCTGATAAGGAACAAATTTTGGAAGTCTTTGACAAGCTTTGCCCTCCACCCTGCTTAGAGGAGCTTACTATCGGAGGATATTTTGGGGAGAAGCTCCCAAGTTGGCTTATGGCGCCAGCGAAATTCCTTCAGAACTCAAGTCATAAAAAATTCCTTCAGAACTTAAGACGGTTAGACCTTCAGGACATGGCTAACTGCGCACATCTCCCATCAGGTTTAGGTCAGCTCCCAGATTTGGACTGCCTAGTAGTGAACTGTGCACCACAGATTGAGCAAGTTGGATATGATTTCTTCTTCCAAGGAGGACATAAGAAAACTGACCACAGGAGTCCCAGTCATGCTGTATATTTTCCCAAGTTACAGGAATTATGTCTTCAAGGAATGATAAAATGGAAGGAGTGGACATGGGAGAAGCATGTGGAAGCCATGCCTATTTTAAGTGTGCTTAATATCAGAAACTGTAAGTTGCCCTGTCTTCCTCCTGGACTTTCCTACCAGGCAAAGGCACTTAGGAGGTTATCCATAGCTAATGTTCAGCACCTAAATTCTGTTGAGAATTTCTGTTCAGTTGTTAAGCTTGATTCTTATGACAACCCTGATCTAGAGAGGATAGCCAACCTTCCCAACATGCAGAATCTAACCGTTGTCGGGTGCCCAAAATTGATGGCATTTCATAATGTGAAATCACTTCGGAGCATTCAACTGGGGAATCGTGATATGGAAACACTCCCGGCATACCTGCGAGATACAAAATTGGAACAATTGGAGATTGCTTGTAGCTTAAAGCTGCTTAAATTGATGGCCAAGAAAGAGTCCTGGCCAGAGTGGGAAAAGATCAGTAATATCATGCATGTTAAGGGGTTTGCTAGTGAAAATGGCGGGAGATGGTATGTATCCTACACTAAATACCCCTTCTCCTTTGATACAAATATTGAAAATACCCTCGCACTTCCAGGTACAAGATTCTACAAGTTTTTGTTCTTTTTTTCCTCCATCTCCAGTTCTGCACAAAATCTAAATTGTTTATCTCCACTTCTGCTTATCTTTGCTTACTAGAGGAAATGGGACATGAAGCTAAGCAATGGAGACGACATGAAGGATCATTGTTAATATAACTCTCACTATGCACTTGAAAAGAAAAGGTTAAGCATTGAACTGGCTCTTCCTGGCGGATTATCAAAACTGCAGCTATATCTACTCGGTACTTATATATCATCCCGGTATAGTATTTATTCCAATGCTTTTACTATTTTTTAACAACCATTTTAGGCTCCCACACAATGTCTTACTCACGTGCCTTATTTTTCATGTGGCAGCAGAAACAAAGGTGGACATATATAGTAGATGCAATTCATTTTGCAATGAGACTCTACGATCACCTGCAATTGCAAGATATGCTCTCTAATTGAGAAACAAACTTAGTTCTTTTGTAGTTTCAGAATATTCCATGACTTCATGTTTTCTCTGAAAACCTTCAATATAGTATTTTTCAATTCTTTCACATCCTTCAGTTTAATTAACATAAAAAGAACGTCAAGTACTTCTCTGAAATTATCAACTTGGTAGCTCATTTTTTTCTTTGTTCATTTTTCAAGTCGAGCAATCACTTTTGATGTATTTTGCCTCCACTCTAGCCATGCTTCTCAGCCAAGACAGGGCATATCAACTGAAATATGGGGAAAGAAAATTGGAGCTTTCAAGCATTTCAACAAGAATACTGCATGCACACATTGAAACTAAAATACCTTGTACTTCAATCTAGTTTTCATCATAACCTCACATCATCGATTCCCCTGGAGCTATGTTAGGTATTCAGATTTGAACAGATACATCAATCTGGATGACTACACATCCTTGGAGTATCAGATTCTTCTTTGTTATGCGCACAATTTAAATAACTTTGTTTGTTATCCTAAATCTAACCCTGTATAAATAAATATTTGGTACAACCCTATCAAATTTTGCTTTGATCGGAATTGTGCTTCTGAAAAATGGAAAATGTTGGCAACTCATTTTCTTGACTTTTTTTTTTGGCATTTACCCACACCAATGGAAAATTCGGTACTTGGTTATGGAGGTTCAAATTTCTCTAAAAAATTGTATTTGCAAGGACAAAGTATCAGGAGCAGAAGATATGTACAAACTACCCATGATTGTAGGAATGCCAAAAAAAAAAAAAGAAAAAAAAAGAGAACAGGATAAACGACTGAAATTCCTAAGCATCCTACTGAAAAGAAAGCAACTTTGAGTCACTGGATAACAATGGTTTAGATGTTTGCTGTCTACATAATTTTCACATCCTATTTAGCTAATGGTATGAACAACATGAACAAAAAAAAATAGTTATATGAAATGAAGTGACTTCGTATAGTTATTAATTTGACTTGACAAATAGTCTACACAATATGATTAATGATATAATGATATCTATTACATCGTCTCCTAAGAAATACGGTAAAACTCCCAGACAGCTGACTTCACACCACTGTACATACTTTTAGATGGAAGGCTCAAGTGAGCCATGCTAGCAAGAAAAATAGAAATCACACCTTAAATCATTTACAATCATAATAGATCCAAGGAACAGAAAAATGTCACATAATAGCTGTCAATGCAACTAGAGTACTAGGCACATAGTATGCAAAAACTCAGACATCTTTGTAGGGAGAAGTTCATGCGAGCCCTCTTCTTGTCGATATATGTTCCCGCGGTGGGGGAGCCTGATCGCGAGGAAATTCATTGTCTTCCTTGTTGTTGTCGTGGAGAGAAGTTATGAGGCATTGCAGCTTGGAGTTGAAGAGGAGCATGCAAGACCCTCTTCTGACATTCTTCCTTGCGCTTGTTCCATTGGAGGAGGAAGAGAGTGAGACAAGGCATCTTTGCAGGCAGAGATCCCTCTTCTTTCTTGTGCAGAACTCCTTCCCTTGTTGGTTGCTTCAATGGAGGAGGAAGAGATTGTTGAGGAATCTTTGCAGGCAGAGAAGCATCCAAGTCATCTTCTTTCTCGCGTAGAACTCTTCCCTTGTTGGTTCCTCCAATGGAGACTAGATGGAAACCCAGCGGGTTGTTTCAGGAAATTAATATGCTTAGCGAAACGCTGAAGATGTGGTACATGGTGGATTTGCTTTGTGCTTAATTAAGTATATTGGCTTTGTGTGACAAACACCCAAAATGCTAAAAACAATCGAATCATCTGGCTTCACCAAAAGAGAAGAGGCATCCAAATACTGAAATAGTTGGGATGGTGCGGCTTTACGAGAAAACAGATAATTAACATTAATAGCACTACTTAGTGGTTACAATTATATAAATGTACTAATTTATGCGTCACGTTTTACTATGGAATGTATAGATGAATGTGTGTTACATATTATAGAATAATAGATAAATATATGTTAAATATTATACTAATTATTTTGGTAGAATAAATTACATATATATTTGCATGGATGGTTGGTTAAATATCCTGTCCTGTAATATCTAGTTTACATCTACTTCACATAACACCATATTTAACAAGTTTTTGTTGTAGTCTCTTATGTCGTTGTCTGTTGTGCTGTACGTGGTCCCACGTGTCATAAGGCTTGGACCAATTTTGGTGCCATAAAAGGTGCAACCACCAGTATACAAACAATTTTTTCAGACGGGCAAAATGAATTTTCACGTGCGGGCCTCCGGCACCAATTTTGGTGCCATAAAAGGTGCAACCACCAGTACACAAACAATTTTTTCAGATGGGCAAAATGGATTTTCACGTGTGGGCCTCCGGCCCATCTGCACCAAAAGGTCTACGAAAAATCATCATTTTTTTATGTGGGTGGCGTTTTCGTGTGCGGGCGCTTAAGCCGACCGTCTGTGAAAATAAAATTTTCAAAAATTTCCCGAAACCCTAGATCCGCCGCCACCTGGTCGCCTCTGTCATTCGAAGCCCTATCCCTCGATTCATCCCCAAACCCTAGCTCCCGAAGCCGTCGTAGTTGTCATCGCAGCCGTCACCATCGTTATCGCCTTTGTCGCAAATCTGTTGTTTCCGAGGCCGCCGCCGCCGCTCCCAAGGGCAGGGGCGCCGGATCCACTCCGAGGCTACCGGATCCACATGCCCCCGAGCTGGTGGTCGTCTCCACGCGTCGTCGGCGCCCGCTCCCGAGCCGCCGTCTCTGCCATGTGTCGGCTAGGAAGTGAAGGAAGGCTGGGGAAAGTGGAAGGAGGAGGAGGCCGGGAAAAGTGGAGGAGGAAAAGGAGGAAAAGGGGAGAGTGGGCGGTGGGAGAGAAAGAAGTGGGCGATGGGAGAGAATTTTTGCACGGGTGAGTTAAGAGGCCCACATGCGAAAATACCCTTATTTTTGCATGCGAATCTTTTAAGAGGCCCACTTGAAAAAAAAATGATTTTTGCATGCGGATTTCTTAAGGAGCTGTATATGAAAATGGGGATCGATTTTTGCAGACACGGACACTTATAGCCCATCTGCTATCTATTGGGGTGCTCGTCCAGAAAAATCATTTGTGTAGTAGTGAACAACACTTTGTTTAAAATGATCTTTTTCTACAAATAAATGGGTCTGAATAATAAGCCTAACTCTATGACGAGTCATAAAATAAACAAGCTGAGAGCTAGCTGATCTAGTTTCTTCTTTCTGAAAAAAAAGAGGGAGTCTTCAACATAGGGCCAATTATGTTATGAACCAACCAAAAGATATGTTTTCAAGTGCATTTCGAGGTGTTATTGGCCTTTTTGTTTGGGTAGGTGGGTTGGGGGGGAGGTTTCAAATGATTTATTGACTTCTTGAATACACTGTACTCTCACATACACCATATGTATTGACCTCCTCATGCCTTACATTCAGACAAATATCCTTGTTGAATCACTCGGGATGTACAAAGTGCTTGGGTACATAGTTGGACAAGGATACTATCACAAAAAGGTGATCTGTAATTGTTCATAGTACCAATTTCTAACTGTTCGTACAAAACTCCTAGAATACAAAAAAAAAGGGTCAGTGATTTGAAGGGTTTACGGAGTTGTTTGATGCTTTTCCAAGCCAAACCTCAAAGGTTGGCTTATAGATCCATCAGAGACTATGCGTTACGGATTATTGGTGTTTTTAATAGTAGGAGGGCAGTGACTGGTGACCATGATGACCTCATCATCCAAAGGTATGTCTATCGATGTATTTAGATTAGCTTATTTGCGTAACATTGTTCGAGATCAATCAAAATGGCTAGAATATTTTGGCTGAACATAATCTAGTTGGATATGCCATTTTGTGTTATGAAAAGGTACATTCCGGATATTAATTATATCGAGCCATAGTGCCAAAATCAACAAGGTAGCACTTCTTACGAACTCCACTCAAAATAATCCAAATAGAACTGTGTCCAAGTACAATTATTTTTTTGCGGGGAAAGTACAATTATGATTTACAAGGCCAGAGCAGAGTCATTGCATATGCACATACAGTAACTGAAATCATTTGTTGCATATATATCAATAATAGGATCAATATGAATTTACAACTGAAAGGTACACACTTAGAGCTGTTGGCCATCATGGTCTCTTCTCAAATTATTGCATGTCAGCGAACTAGAAAAAAAAGAAAAAAAGGCATTGCATTGATTAGTAGCGTCTCATTCTTATTTGCTTCTTTAAAGGGTTGCCCATGCTATAAGTATATTTAGGGATGAAAGTGGGCAGCCTGCTATCGAACACAAGATCGCACATTCTAGCTCATTTTTCACCCACTAGTATAAAAATGGATGCAAAATATAAACAAAATTGTGGCTTATCGGTCCTCAAATCGCTCAATCCTATCCTGCTTGCATCCCTAGGCCCTGAGACACCTTAATTTTTATAAATATTATTTATTTTGTTATGACTTGTTTTATCATCAAATAAAATATAATTTTAACTTATACTTTTACATATTTATATTAAATTTTTGAATAAAACGAATGGTCAAATGTTGTACGAAAAGTCAGTGGTGTCGTACATTTTGAAAGGAGATAGTATATAAGAGAAGTGTATAAGTAAAGAAGAGATCCATCTTATTGCTAGGTGCCTAGCTTATTTCACTTATATTTGGTGTTTGACCGTATGTTCATTGTATAGTCTGAAATTGTAAAATGCTCTTACATTATTGAAAAAAATGTATTGCATATTTGCTAGAGCCTTTTTTCACTGCACTAATGAAAATAAACGGTACCTGGTTTAAATCCCTAAAGTTCCCTCAATGAATGCCAAACAATTTACACAAAAAAGCAGCAAACAACATGCAGAACTCAATTCAAACGGCAAGTACTTGCCGGCCACACATGTAAAAACTAGTAAATTAATTTGATGTAGCAGACATACATAAGAGCCATGCATATAGTATTATATATACAAATAAATTATTACAACAAGCGGATAAAAAATGGAGAAGAACATCTCAACAAAAAACAAAATAGTATATAGAAAGGGAGAAGGAGAAGAAGAAAGAAGCAATGATGTATCATCAGATCATTATATTTACTAGATTTACTTAGATGCTAGAGCACGCCAATTGTATATCTTTTTCTTCTATTCATTATCTGTGAACTTTGTACACGCATAGCAGTTGAAGTACAAAAGAAGCTTCTGAAGAAAATCCAACCATAAGCTAGTTGCTTGGTGATCTTTCGAAAATCATACAAGGCGCTCTCCACAAACTACTCTTGCGGGCATACATAAATTTCTGTCACCACATAGTAGTCTCAAACTATGAAGCATACATATGACTTTGTCATCTTGATTACGTTCAACCATTCATTGTGGACATGAAATGGTTGTCATAAATATTACCCAATCAACAAGTTCTAGAAATATCTTCCTGTGAAAGAAAGCATGTAGGATTATGTAAAGAAGCCAAATATATTTCAGAGAGTGCGATGGAGAGGGATATACCTGATAAATATATTTCAGAGTACGTGCGATGGGGAGAGATATACCTGACAGTATCCTCTGGTAGATTAAGATGACTCTTAACATAACGTGGGACTACTCCATGTTCACCATTTCTGTACAACGCCAAATTAGTGTACTATCTAAAGACTATGTCAAAATATTGACAGTACTAAACTCGAAAAGCCTATCAAATACATCAGGACGGGCATACTGGAAGTGAACCCTAGCATAAAGGCAGTGATAACTTTAGATGCAACCAAAAAAAAAAGGAAAACTATGTATTTTTTATTATAAAATTCTTATGTAGAACTGCAAAGCATACAACATTCGAAAGAGTAGTGTGAAAGTGCACTTTAAAATGGTCTGCTTAATATGTTTATAAGCTAGTAAATGACATGACCTTGTTCATCACATGATATTTCAAATCTACATAGGAACATAAGATATGCTTGCTTAGCTTTTTCTTGTAGTTGATAACACTGCTTCAATAAATATTATAAAAAAATGCATTTCCATTCAATTGTATAACAAACATGTGAGGGCGAAATAGTGAGATAGGTAAACATCTCACTTCAGAGGGTGTGCCAGCAGCCGTTGCTTATTAGTCACAAAACTACAATCCTGATTTGACATAACAATTGAAGAGAGTGTGAGAATGAAAAACAGAATAAGAAAACTAAATTGAGCAATAGAATGAATATAATGGTGAAGTGTGAAAACTAAATTGAGCAGCACCCTAGTCACCAGCTAGTAAAAATGTGCTCCCTGAATCCAGATAGAGGGGCGTTGAACTCCATGTTCTATGAGGAACACTGAACTCTTGAAGAAAATTTCTCATTTTAATTGCTTCTTTCATATAATTATCCTACAAAATTAAAGGGCACACAAGTATATATGAGTTCAAATGGATGCAGACGTGCTTATCACACCCTCTTTGGAGAAAATGGCAGTGTAAAGTATGATTCTCCATACTGATTCATGTATTGTATAAACAAGTATGTTTACATACTGGTTCATGTATGACAAGAAAAAAACTGATTGTTAAATCATTCGTAAGAATGGAATTTAAGAGTTTAAAATAAATAAATATGGCAAGTCATAGACTCGGTGAAATCAATTTCTATTAGAGCAGAAATACTAATAACCAATTTCGCATTTGAAATTAGCAAACTTTTTTAAAAAAGCTAACGGAGCAAGGTAAGCAGTCGCAGCTGTAGCACCACAGTAACAACTTTTCTGAGTAGCATGAAAGGCTGGCCAGCCACCACCAATTTCCTTGAGGACGGATAAGAGCATCCCGTCCCCTGGGAGGTATATTCAACAGCAAGCAGCATGAGCGCACTCTGAACTCTGATCTAATTTTGCTCTTCAAATATAAATCCCCAATATTCATACAAATTTTATGAGTCTAGTACATGAATTCTAAGCGAATAGTTTGGTTCCTACTAAATAAAGTCAGCAACTTGAGTAATTCATGGTAAGGTTCAATAGGAGATTTGAGGGATTGAGGTTTCAGTTAAAATTTCACAGTTAAGTGCATTTTGAAATCTGCATGCTGACCTTCAAGTTTAGTAATTGTAAAGCAAGCAAACTGAAATGATACCACCTCAGAGCAGAGGATACAAAGAATGAAATTGCTATGCCTAATTCTTAAAGTGCAAAAATTGCTATGCCAAGTCTTAAAGTGCAAAATTTTGACACAAACATAAAATTCACACAAATTAAATCACTGGTTTAGTATAGCTGTTCAAAAGTGAAATTAATGTATTAGTAGAACAATAGAGTATACCTCTTCATGCTGAACGAAAGATGTTTGCCTCAAATCATGTAATCTAAATGGAGCTGACAGAAGTAATTACCAAAAAAAGAATTAATGGTGGATATATATATATATATATATATATATATATATATATATATATAAAACTTAACATGTGAAGAAGTTCTTGATTAACTCCAAGTTTAAGCACTTACATCAATTTTGTCTTCAAGAGAAGCATTTGGATGAAACACACTTACATTGTATAGCAGTTCATAACAACAAGTACTGGATTCTAATGTGATTGTTTCCATCATGCATAAATCTTTATATATGTTCTAAGTAAATAATACGATACCCTTCTTAGCAACCTGATCTTGTGGAAAAGTTTCAGCACATCATTTCATACAAATAAAACCCAGTCTATGTTAATTTGTTGATCATATATATCATGGAACTGAAGATAGAATAATCCTTATGATCTAGAAAAAGAATATCCTCATTTGGTGTTCTGAACAACGCTAACAGCAGCAGTGCAGGTCCTTCTGAAAAACAAGAAGAAACGTTCACAACTAATGACCAAACAAGACACTATCTAGTACATTTTCTATTATGAAATCTTCACCTGGAAGATACCATATAGTGACAAGCATGCTAGTATAAAAGTTTTAGTGCTAAGGCTAATTACAACATATCTTTCGTAAGGACTGACTGCCTCCCATCTTTACCTATCTTCTCTCGATGGAAATATTAGGGTCAAATTTACCTTTTCTGATAGGGAATATAGTGTGTTTGTTCTGATGTCTACAAAATATTTGGCGTAACCAATTGTTTTTGACATGCTTTAGCGCACCACACCATGCAGCCTGAGTAACCTTTCCTAATTGGTTCAGAAAACTTGTTGGTTGTTGCACAGCTAAAAAAAGGAATAATTCTAGTGCATTGTCTTTTAAGTAAGCCCAAATCTAGCACTATGATCAAACCAATCCGCTAAAACTAACACACGGATTATAGGAGTGGATGTCTCGCCAACAGTGCTGTAAAAAAAAATAAACATTTACAAACCATATGGATCATGGCATCGTCGATGAACCAGCAACTGACTTCTTGTTGAGCTCATATAGTGACTCCAACTCCAATTCCATAAAGCTGGTGACTTGCCCTAGACAAGACATAAATTTAGGAGATCTAAAATATATCTAGAATAAACAGCATGCTAAATTTTTTTACCAGAAATGCGTGTGACTTTCTAGGTACAAATGTAGTTGTACAATTTTTTTACTTACAACCTGAATCCTGCTTAGTATCACAATACAATAAATAATCAGTGCCAATATATTTTGTTCCTCTTAATTATGATCAGCATGTGGATAAATGTATTACTTGGTAATAATCAGCACATATTTGTGAGTATTCCTCTGGCATGATTGCCAAAACATCTACCAACTGACGTTTTTTACACTAAATTATTAAAAAAGAGGATGTTATCTAACCTTTTGTGAGTTTGAAGATACCTGTGCAGTAGTAAACATCGCACAATTTGCAGCTCCAATGAACTGGTTAATATGACTTCTTAACTGATTTCCTTGGTTCAGTTGACTCTAGAACATGCCGGGTTGCATCTGCCTATTCTGATACTGTTGTGACAAGGGTTGATTGTACTGCATCTGCTGTTGGCCAAGGACCTATAAGGTTCTACAACAATTATAAGGTTTATAAGAAAGAATTACTATTTCAGCAAGTAGAATGTACAGAAAAGAAAAACAATAGTGAACATACAGATCCTATATTTGTTGATCTCATACTTTCTCGGATTTTCTATGCAATAGATCTCAACGGAGTATCCTCTGGCTTGATTTATCTTGTCTGAAAATTGCAATATTTCAGCTTGAAAATAAACAAGGAAAAAGACAAGAAAAAAAGAGAAAAAAAAGAGGGAAATCACAGAGATGTGATTGAATTAGTTGGTGACTACAATCACAAGCTAAACCATCTCAGGCCACGGCCGGTGCAAACATATGAACATAGTTGTGGCTTTTGCTTACAGCAGCAGGACTCATCGGCGAGGTTGAGGAACTCTCGAAAGCTGAGGTGGCCATCGGCCTGGCACCGTGAGCGGACGTAGGATCGAGATGTCAACTAGAGGGAGGGTGAATAGACAATAATTAAAATTAATGACATCTAATCAAAACTAACCTAAGTTGCTAGGCTGGATGAGGGATGAAATTAACTAAACAACTAGATTATGTTTTACAATTCTAAGGTGATATGGGCTCAAGTATGTCTCTATAAATGTAAATTGCACAAATATAAATACAATAAGTAAATGAGACAAGAAACAAGGAATTTTTCATCCGAGGATCATAAACTCGCCGGTTTCCTACATTCCCGTTGAGGCGAGCTCAATTTCACCACTCAAACCACGAAGCCACCAAACTCCTTCGTCAAGGGGTGGGCAAGGTAGGAGCCGGCCTCGAAGTGGTCTACCCAAGCCTCGATAACTAGGGTAGTTCTTCCTTCATCTGAAGGTGGTAAACTCCAAACCACTCACAACCAACACCGGTCCTTCTCCACAATCTTCTCGGAGAGGTCACCAGGCAACTCCTCCGAGCCGTCTAGGAGGCGGCAACCTCCAAGAGTAACAAGCGATGACTCGGCTCAGAGATGATCAAGTGTCACACTAGCTCTAACAATGAAGCAATGCACTTGTCTTGGCTCAATCAACCCTCCAACACCAACAATGGATGAACTAAGGCTCAAATGGTGTGCGAGTAAATGCAAGAGAGTGAGAGTCCCCTTGCTGCAGGTGGGGGAGTATTTATACCCCCACCTACTAAAAGTAGCCGTTAGAGTCGAAATCCCCAACCTTAGTTGCCTGCCGGTCAGACCGTCATGGGGTGGCTGGTCAGACCGCCAACTGATGTAATGGCTAGAAAACTAGCCGTTACAGTGCATTTAATGCACTGGCAAAGGCAGGCCGGTCAGACCACCGACGGCTCCGATCAGACCGCCGCCGACCTAGTCAGACCTGCATTAGCTCTAGCGACTCTGGATCGCCAAGCCGAGGGCAGCCTCTTGGCTCCCCAGTCGCCCGGTCAGATCGAGCCCGGCCTGGTTAGACCACCAGTTGCACTCCGGTCAGACCGGCATGGTGCCTGTGGTCAGACCGCCAGTGGCCGATAATTGATCAAAGGAAATTTTGTCAAAACAAGTGTTGATGCAAATGACCTAATGTGGCATTTTTTATCATCTTTTTACCAAGGTCATTACCCCTCTTGATTGTACGACAAAGCTAGAAATAAACCTACCAAAAGTTCGATCGCCCAACTCCTAAATCAATTGAGAATAAAATGCTAGATATACCGTCTTTGTTCCATTTCTTTGCGCCATCAATTTAAATCCGCGGTGATCATCCATGGATGTACATCATGTGGTCCTAACTTAAATATATCACTAAATAAAATAGTTAGTCCACAATTAGTGTTTGTCATTAATTACCAAATTTAACAACGGGGGCCTAGATGCTTCAGCGGACGGTGATGGTAGCACACTACAGCTTGCGCATATGCTTCACGAAGCATTGCACGGCCACGAACATGACCGTGTCCACGAGGACGAGCAGCAAAATCAGCATCGTGCACGT